>JARHVA010000656.1:4497500-4817500 GCA_037957365.1 Torreya grandis | reverse complement strand
TACTTTGGGTGGTTTTTAACCTATTCCCCCCCCTTCCTCCCCACACTTCCACCCCTTAGATCACCAAAAAAGGCATAAAAGTATTCAAAATTACACAAGATCTACAAAGCACCCAACACTCTTATGGGTTAAAATGCATAGATGGTTTACCTCAGTATAATTTAGAAAAGACTAATTCATATTGAGGTTTCATAGAAAATCAATGGTAAATACATAAAATTAATGTTTAATGTTAATAAAAAGTATCAAGACAACTAATGAACTTAGAACAAATGCAAACGTGCTTTACTAACCACAAAGATAGACAATGCAAAGTAAACACCCAATATTTTTGCAAAATACTATTATCATTTGTTTCATCTAAGCAATCAAAAGTGTAGTGTGTGTGGTTCGATTCTATTTTTTATATCCCTAATTTTGATATCTACATCCTCCTCCCCTATGATACTCTCCCTCTATTCCATTCTGTGAGGGTGGGATAGTCCTGCAATCACCTCGGTTAAACAAAAAGGTAGTTAGTCTGAACTTACAAAAAAATATTCAAGTACTCAGAATATATAAATATATTAATAAACTATTGTAATGAAAATATTTTTTTCAAATGAAATCATAGTCAAGCATGATTCTAATACATAGAACATAGTACATCCATAAGCATATACAAATGTCCTCTAACATAACTAATTATGAAAATAAATAGTAAAATTATCAACTATACAACGTAAATATTGAGATATACTATATAAATAAAAACTACTAATCATTAGTTCCACTTCCATTACTAATAATAATGTAGTTTTTGAAGAGTGGGATAGGATGTGACATACTAAACTAACTCCACTTTCTATATTATTTTTTTATCAAAAGATAGTAGAGTAAAATATTTGTATCCTTCACATTCACTAGAATTACATAATAAAACAAGGCTCAAGGAAGGGAGAATATCTTTTCTCCACCACTTGGCAAGCAAAATCTAAGTTTCCAAACTCCAATAAGAATATCTCCTCCTCAGTCTTCCAAGTTCCTCCCTCTAATAAGCTCATAATAATGGATAGTCAACCTCAAAATGCTATTGGAGGGAAATTAAATAAAATTTACTCCACAAGACCGCACCAAATTTAATTAATAGATGGAATACCCTCCTTACAAAAGTATTCATTTTTTTAATTACACACCCATATTTGTCCTCATAATGTCTATGTGGGTTTACTTGCATAATTAAACCCACTCTTACATATTTATTACAAATAATTAATGTTTCTTAAAAGGTACATATTTTTATTACATTTTTATTAAATTCTCTTATATGAATCATGTGTATTTAATTACACAAGTAAACCCTCTTTCTTACACACATTAAATTTTTTACATGCTCGTATTAACTTCTTATAGTCTAATTAATTTTATTACAAATCTACTTACACATTTCAACTATTTTTATAAACCCACCTAACCTAGGATAGAATATTAGGTTCTATAGGTTACCCAACAAACCTACTAGTTATATTTCATGAACTTCCTAAAATGCCTATACACTAATTTATTTTTTTATTTTTAATTTGAATTATATTAGTATATATTAAATAAAATTAATTTTGGTTAATTTTGATTTATCTAAACATTCATAACATAAATGGAATTATTTAGTTATTTAACAAGGAGGGAAAATAATTTGAATTTACTTATACACTAGGGGTCACCGAGCGTGATGAACATAATGAATTCAACTAGGGAATAGTGGCTCAATATGAGGGGTAATATAAAATGATGGATTGGAAAATTATTTGCGTACTCAATTCATGTGGGTAAATGTGTGTCAAACTTCTCATTATCAAGTACCAAAGACTAGATTTTAGTAGCTACAATAAGCACCAATTGAAAACTAAATAAAATTGGCTAGGATTGGTTGAGCATCATATAATGGTGCTAGAGGCTAAAATAGAGGATAAAATGGTGTTAGAGGATAGATTTTAGTATATACATGATAAGGAAGTTATTATGAGAGATGTATATGGTGGTTACCTCAAGTAAATTTATAACAAGTGAAATAAACAAAGAAGGACAAATCCAAAAACCTAGTGGCAGTTCAAACTTTTCTTAGAGAGATGTTATCCAAGATTACAAAAGTAATTATTGATATTTAAATTTAAAATGATTTTGAAGGAGAAATATATTATTAAGGGTCCCATTTTTTAGAGGTATACTTAGAAGGAATTGAATTATATAATGATGGACAAGATAACTAGTGTGGTGAGATTTTGAGCCCAATTTTGGTTAAATACAATTTCACATAAACATAACTAGGTAGAGAAGCATAAAGCAAAGTAAATCCCATTTTTATAAGTTCGTTCATGCAGAAGAATAATTACATGAAGTGATATTCGATGAAATAGATTGATTTTTTATCTAAATAAAGGTACACATAAGAAAGTAAGAACCACATAGGAGGAAGACCTTTACTGAAACTCCATGCATGCATCATGTGCACAATACAATGTTACATACTAGTTACAAATCTACAACTCTAGGCTAGGAATATGGTGAAATTCAAGGAGGTTGTAAAGTAAGGAATAAGGAGCACAATATGAAGTCCTTAAGATAATATCAACAAAATATTAGGTTTGATGAGTTGACATGGAGATAAAGGAGAGTTTTAGTCTATATGAATCCACCTTAACTTTATAATAAGGGTTCGATAAGGTTTTGTTCTTCTGTTGGTTACTAAAGATAATTGGGTAATATATAATATCTATGTAATCTAAAAAATTATCCATTATTATAAGGTTTTGTGATGTTGAAGTGTTTTCATGTTGATGTAGACTTGTAAGGCTTCATGTATTGAAAATGTAGACCTACAAGTATGTAGACTTGTAGGTCTCATTTTCACATTAAATGTGATGAATTAAGCATTAAGATATGAAGTTAAAGAGACTAGAGATGCATGGGAGATATGTGAAGGTAATTTGGAAGTGTGTACAAGTAAAATGGATGGATAATATGTCATTGGATTCATTTTCTAATCTTTAATAGTCAAGGAGCTAATGCAGAACTACAAGCTTGTTTGGATGAGTGCAAAAGAGGTATGAGTGATAGGTGAAGTCATGAAGATAAAGAGTTGAAATAAAACATACATATTATTTCAAGACATATTATGAATTTCATATGCCTTATATGGTGAATTAAGACATTTTCAAGTGTTGATAATTCTATTCAAGCCTAACGAGCCTAAACTTGCACATACAACCATGGATGTAAAATTATGAAGAAGGGTGTTTGTGGGAGGTAGTATGCAAGCAAAAAGTTTATTGAGACCTAATAGAATAAACTCCAAATATTTTTTTATAGAAAAAAAACTGATATAAAATCTATTTAATAGTTTTCATTACTAAACTTGCAGTCAAAACACCTAATGCAAACCTACAGCCAAGAGGCTTAATGACCACTTTTAGCTTGTGAGTAAATAGTGTAACTAAATGCCATTTGGTGGAGAAAAATAGGGAATTAAGATGTTTTTAAAGAGTGATTATAACATTAATAATATCCCTAATATCTCTCATGGCCACTCAAATGATAGGGAAACATGTTTAATGAGGTCTAGTCTCAAGGTGGCAGTCTAGTCCTAATTGATCACCCATAGATTTGTGAGGGGAAAGTGAAGAAAGTTGCATGTTCTAGGAAATTTTTAGAAATAAAATACTTAGGGGAAGTTGGGAGGACCTGAGTATAGGATATAATGGAATTAAAATCCCTTGATTGAAGAGGAAAGGACCAAAACATAATTGCTAGGGTCAAACTGACCTCATAGCCCACAAACCCTGCCTTTGGATAGCCCAGCCTAGATGAAGAAAGGAGATGTAATAAATATTAAAAAAAAATTTAAGAGGTTTTCATGGGAGGTAAGGATTTTATTAAGGTGTTTTTTTTAATAAAAAGGCCCCAAATTGGCCATTTTGGCCTAAATCCATCCCTAAGGTATGCAAAATGCCTAGTAAGAACCTCAGAGGCACTAACTTTTGGTCAAATATCCAAACAAAATATGAATGTTAGTAGGATATATTAGGTATATATATATATATATATATGGGTATATTCAATATAAAATTTGGCCATTAAGTCTTCCATCCAAGGCCTGTGCTTTATGAATCTTTGTTAAGATGATAAGGCACTTTAAACCCTCTAGAACCCCTTTTTAGAGCTTGATGACTAATCAACTCCTTATTATCACTTATAATGCTCATAAATGGACATAAAAAAAATTATTAACTTTTTAGGTCCTTTTAACACCTGGCGAAATGATTATTTTAGCACATGTGGAATGTACATTATACATAATTGGCCTAGAAGCATGGTTGTAGGCTTATTTATGAAGGTGTAGGGTAAGAATTGGTATCCAAACCAAGTACAGAGAGATAATAATATATAAAATAGGTTCCATGATCATAAAAAACTTTTTAATGTCTCATAATAAGATATTTGATCTCTTCAAGTCATTAAGTGGGGTCAAAAGGTGAGAAATACACCATTTTGTTGGCCAAGAAGCCTATCTATAGACCTGAAAGTATAAATGGAGAGCCTTTCCTTAGTAGGTTGAGTTTTATGATGATATTTCAGGCCTAAAAAAAACATTTCCATGAATTATAACCAAAAAATTCTTATTAAACCACTTCAATCACCTCTCATGCATGTACAAGCACCTAGGCTAGGGTTCTAGCCATTTCATGATTCACACATCCATACAGGGTCTCAAGTCTTCAAATTTTACATGGAGCATGGTCATGGTTTAGGAAAAGTTAATCAAACACTTATTTGGAGTTTCACACGTGTGGTAATCAATTAGATCCAAAACTTAGTTTCTAGGCCTAGAGGCATAATTGAGGCCTAATTATATAGAGAAAATAGGTGAATAAATGTATTTTCACTTATGTTCTAGTCATGAAATTTGGTAAAAATTTGTAAGCTCATATTGGGTACTCAAATACATGATTATTTTTTCAATATAATCTATACATCATCCTACAAAAGGAGTTTTGTGTGCTTTTAGGGCTACAAGGAATTGAAGATAAATGCAAGCTTTGGGTATAAAATGAGTCTTTGGGAGTGTTTGATGGATCAAAATGGGTTGATTTAGGTTTGTTATGACTAATATATTCCATCCATGAAGATATGTTTCACTCATAGATGTGCAATCAATATTTGATTCTTGTAAACAAATAAAAGTAGAGTGGAACTAATGGGCTTCAAGACACCTAAGAAGGTGTAATCATCATTGAAGTGTCAGCATAGGAGTTTCTCAAATTGATTCAAGGTTTCAAGAATAAGGGTAAAGATAAGTTCAAAATTACTTGATGATAAAGTATGCCGCTTTTCACTTTCCAAGTCAAGAGGAGGGCAGTTTTTAAGAAGACAAAGATGTCAAGCAGAGGAATGAAACTCCCATGCCATTTAGAAGAGGAAAACATCTTTAGGAAAGCAATACATGTCTAGAAGACCACATGAGATTGTTTCAAAACTCCTTTCTTATTTTTAACTTTCTATTTTATGAAGGATACTTGTTAATTCCTCTCTTTTGTGCCCTTTTCTTTCTCTTATATCCTCTTTCTCTATAAATACATCCTTGTTGGGCTCTGTATGGACCCTTTTACTGAGTATGGTGAAGTCCTAATCAAATGAACACTTTTAATATGCCTTGGATCAATGAATGAATTTTATTATTACCTCTTAACATGATTTTAACTAGTGTACTAGTGTGATGGTTGATGAATGTTAGTAGTAGTCATTATACTCTCTCTCATTTGTCCATTCATACCTATTTTCAAATGTATTATCTTTTTATAGGACACATGGTGAGTTTGATGTATGTTTGGATAGATTTAAAGTGGATTTTAAATAATTATTTACTTTTTTTTACCTCTTTACTAACCCTATCATTCAATGCATTATCAAAGATCTCTATGTTGAAACATTCATGCTTGAGGGTCCTTATTTTAAGAAGTGTAATCAGATTTAGAACTAATATTTGTTTTTAAGTGCATGATAGTCAAGTGAAGGGTGTTATTTTGGTTTATCACCTCCTTAGATAGGTTTATTTCATGTATTTTCTCTCCCTTTTCCTTTGTAATCAAGTAGTAATAGTGATCCTAATTGATACATCAAGGGGAGATAACACTATAACCTAGATATTTGGTCCATCTAAAGGTCACCGATAGCCTAGGACCAATCCCATTGTATAGATAAATTGAGAGGGATTGAATCACCCTCTCAAGGGTGAAAATTTGAGATATAACAATTATGACATGCCTAGTTGGACTATATTGACATCAATTGAAGGAATTTTTGGTGTTATCCTTTGATACATCAACCTTTGGAGGTAACAAATCAAACACCAATGGTGACTCTAAATGAATCTTAGCTAGTATAGGTAGTCTAAGTGCCTCAAAAATAGAAAATTAGTATGTATCATCATTCATATGACCAAAATTCTTCTTGTGTGCCCTCATATCAGTCTTGTTAAGTTAATGGCATTCATGGTTTCTCCTCAAGTATCCCTCAAATATATTCTTGTCAAGTTTACCAATAACCCACTTATCTCTCTAATCAACCTTCTCAAACCTATGATTATCCTTCTTCACTCTTACACACCTTAAAACAAACTATACTATACCTTGTAAATTGGATGTTAATGACTAATAGAGAATTATAACATGGTGTAGCTTCTCCTATCTATCATATTTAATAAGTTAAATATCTCTTTCAAGGCTTTTGGATCGTATGGGCAAGTGTTTAGAATGAGGATTATCCAATCAATGAGAAACTAAAGGTTAAGAATCTAATGCACTTAGTGGAAGAAAATATAATGATATGGGAGCATGTGAAAACTCAAATAAATCATTATTATAAACCTCCTCCTATCTTAAGTCAACCTTCCATTTCTCCAAATATCCTCCAAGCTACAATACAAGATCAAGAGAAGCTCAATGAACCTCTTAATGGGTTCACTAGCTCTAAAATCCCAAGTTGTAAGTCTTATAATCCCAAAGAGAAACCTATGTCTACCCACACTCCATTCACCCTCACAAAATATACCATTACCATCCCACCTTTTAGGCCTTCTTGGACCATGAATCCTAATTTTGTCATGCCTATCCTAGAGAATGAATCTTCTCCCATACCCATCTGAAATTTAAAGAGAAAAGTTTTAAAAGATACACCAAAAGGTATTAAAAGTTGGAAGGACCTTCATATTCAATCTCAAGAGCAATAAGGAGGAAGAGTGTTAGAATTCAAATCAAGAAAATCTACATGCCTATCAAGTCCTTCATTTACTATTCATTTTGTAGCTATCCAAGGAGCACCCAATCAACCTATTTCTCCTAAAATACCAAGTTAGAAAGACACTTTAGTAGGTTTTAATCAATGTAATCAAGTGTATTTACCTCCCACCCTTTATTTTAGTGAAGGATAATAAAGTGAATTAAGGGTAGAATAGGACATCTAATTTAGAAGAACTTGTTAAGAAAACATGATGATGTGGTTATCTTGGAAAGGCAAGATGTTGTAGTCATAGGTAAATCTCAAGAAGGTGTTGAATAAGGTGATCCTAGTGATCATGAAGAAGAGATAATAATTTTCACTACCCTTAGTGGAGAAGAGCACAAATAAGCTTTCAAGTATGAGTATGAGGCTCTACCTTTAAGCCAATAGTTGGACAACCCTCCTGAGGTCACAAAGGATCAAGTCAATCAGCTTGATTGGTATGGTTTTGAGGTGGATGAAGAAGAAGAAAAGTCAAGTTTGATATAACAATAAAATCATGAGGTATTATATCTTAATTGGATAGATGAACTTCCATTATTCATGGAGGAGGATGAAGACCAATTTAGTTTTAAAGAAGAGAGCTTGCATCCTTGTAATGAGGCTACTCAATCATGTGAAACACCTAATCAACATGTTGTTCCTCAAGATAATGGTAAGGTTAGTATTGAACTTGACATGATTTTAAGTAATGAGTAAGAGGCTACCTTTTGGGAAAAATTCGATTTTTTTTTATTTAGTCTAGATGATAATCCCATACCCCATGAGGAGAATGCTCATGACATGGCTTTAAGCAATGAGCATGATCAAAAGGTGTATGATAAAGCTCTTGAATGAATCACTATGCTTGATGACCTTATTCAGTCTCATGAACAAGTAAAAGAAGGTTTTGAAGACATGTGGAAATCATATTTAGACATGTTCAATGAGTTTGGAAAGCTAGCACCATAAGAGGAAGTTGTTGATTCTGTACAAATATATGATGACTATAATACTCTTCAATATGAGCAAGAATAAGGTATTCTTCAAGAGGGAAACATGCTAGTTAGCCAAGAAAAAATTTAACTTGAATATTTCCTCGATGATATGGCAAACATTCTCCTTCAAAATGATAGCTTTTTAAATGAAGATCTTCAAGAGATCAAGAAAGAGCAGCCTATTCATGAGACAATAATGGTATTGTTTAATTCAAACATCCAATCTTAGAATGATTTTAACTTTGTCCTTGACTCAAATACTCAACTCATGGTCATGAGAATTAAGCCAAAAGGTCTGATTATTAGTCATGAATATATTGAGAGCATGCCCATCATGTTGGAAAGTAAGAAGCATGATCCATCAAATGATATAGTCAAAGGGTATCTTATTACATAATATGTCCTGTCTAATTAGGTAACTAATCTAATAAACTTCCCATTTGATCTTGGAATAAGGTATGTGTCAGTTAGTTTGGCCTACATACCAAACTTTAATAAGTCTAGGATTGAAGCTGAGAAGGGTCCCCTTGAAGAGTGATCCCATGAAAGAAGGAATAGATAAACTTCAAATAAAGAGCATAAGTTGTTCTCAAGATTTTAAAACACTTTAAGCAGACTTAAATTGTGAATTTGGTGATCCTAGACAACTAGACCATCATCAACATGTCACGCAAAAGTAAATGGGTTGATCTAGTTACATATTTAATAAATACACTTGGGGATCCTTTCAAGAAAAAATATTGCATATACATGATGTTATTCATGCCTTGAACATTCTTTGCAAATTTCATGTCTTGATGAATTCTCTATCCCAAGATATAAATATAAAAAGTTAAGACTTGTAGAGTGAAACGTACATGGGGACGTCAAGTTTAAGATCCATGAAGTAGCCATTAGAATTAAAATATGCCAAGGTTTAATGCGAGAGTGACAAGTTTCCAAATCTTAGGATCTAAGTTCAAGATCTAATGGTGATCTTCGATCCAACAAATGTTAGTGGGTCCCAAGATCTAATGATGTGTATTTGATCATGCAAAGTAGATCAATAAAGAGCATTAAGTCAAAAGGTTAGCATAAGTGAGAAGCTGATAAGTGGAAATATCTTGAGTGTCTTAAAAAAGATATAATAGTATGTATTGATTGACAAGTCTAGTGTGCTCAAATAGATCAATAGATCACATTTAATCATATCACGTAGATCAATAGTGAGCAAGGGTCAAAGAGTCAAGGGATCTCAAGGATGAACGAGATCCTACCATGTGTCACAACTATGAAAAATATTAGATAGATCAATAGTATGCATTAATTTTTACCAAGAAATATCTATGGTTTGGATGAGGTTAAGGATTCAAAGGACTAATGGTAGGATCCTACAGAACAAACAAAGAGTTACGAGTTGGCATAATATGCAAAGCTCAAATTAAGATCGACGGTTGAAATTAAAATTTGAAGCCAAATTTGATCAAGGTCAAACTAGATCCAATATTATAAAGGGATGCCATAGAAGTAGAGACATCAGTTTTGATGGGTTCATCACTAAATCCGGTTATGATTATGACCCGTTTCCTCCATTCTTGCACTCTAAAGATGAACTAGTAGGGAACAATCAACACCACCAAGATCAAAATAGATTGATTATGCTATTGTAACTATATTGACACTATAAGAATATTTATAACAATTTGATCCCACCAATTTAACTGTAAGGAGCATTCATGTAGACCAAAAATATATTGAAAGGGACTAATATGGTTGTGATGGTCATTTTCTAGAAGTGGTCTTAGCATGATGATCCTTCCTAATGGAATCAATGCTAGAGGATTAGAAATATTGATAATAATGACCCCTTATCCATTAATCTGGGCATCCTTCCCCATATCTCTCATCCTATTCTATTATATATAAGGTTCTAAGCCTTGAAGAACATCCCTCTCTTTGGCATGACTAGACTCTACCAAGATTTGTATTGTAATACCTATTTGATGCAATAAAGACTAAATTCCTCCATTTTCAAGTTGAATTGAAGTGTGTCTCATGAATTAATTTATGTGGTCAAGAGAATATCTACTTTCTTCACCTATTTCTGAGTTTTCTCACCTTTATACAGTGTTTCAGTAGTTCTCACAAGTCATTCTAAGTGCATACATAATATGTTGGTCAGTATGGAAGTGGACAATTGCCTTCCCATTATAGGATTATAGCTAGTCCATGCCTTTGTGTGAAATACTTATGTGAAATTGATAAAATATTGAATGGAGTGATATTATACAGTCTTGAACATGTCTTATGCTTGGTGCATCACCTCATTTTACATGGTTTTATGAATTGTTGTCAATCTCTCTCCTTTTTGCAAGCAAGAGTTAGTATTAGGTTTAGTTTAGGTGATAAATATAAAAGGAATCTAGCCTTATCTGGAGGTTTGACCCAAGATTAGGTGACCCACAACCTAGGCTCAATCCCATATTAGACTAGGTTTTAGAGTAGGACTTGAACACTTTTACTTTCATCCAGGGTGCAATCTAGACCACCAACAGTTCTAGCATGCCTGATGGGACACATTATCCTTAGGATAACTAAAATTTAGAGCTAAAGAGAATCCCATATATCAATAAAATACATCTATCATCAATAACTAAATATATTTAAAGTTATAGAGTTTATAGCACCGTCTAGACAACATTCTCATGCCAAAAGTTACTACAAGGTCAACTAGTAAAGGTATTCCCCTTGAAGTCATTAAGCTTCCTTTTATTTAATATAAGTGAGAAAGATTTAATAGCATAAGACCTTATCCTAAAAATCAATATTAATCCCCTGGTCATCCTATTGTTCCAAGCAGTGTAATCCCCCCTACTCAAATGGCCATCAAAAAACAAGTATTTATTCCATTTAATAGAGGTAGTCCATTAAAATTAGCCAAGTATGATTACATTCCTATGTATTCACTTAAAAGTATCCCATTATTTTCTATATAAAATCAAATGAATAATATTGATCACATCCAAGATGTTGCCAACATTTGCTCTGTTCATAATGTTGTTGAAGATAATGTGGCTGTCAGGTTGCTTGTTGCTTCCTTCAAAGGAAAAGCATTGGAGTGGTATATAAATATTCCTTTGAATTCCATTTCTACCTGGGATGAGTTAGGTTCAACTTTAGTTAGATAGTTTGAAGATAAATCTAATCACCTATCATTAGTTATGTAGTTGACTACTATTCAGAGAGGTCCCCATGAGTTCATGTCTAATTTTAACCTTATATTCTAAAAGATATGGATTAGGATTCTTGTAGTGATTAGACCATCCCCAAAATGTGTCTTATTTTACCATCTCAAATCCCTCAATTTTGATAATAGTGTGATGATACAGTCCATTGGTGGTAATACCTTGCCATATGCTTACGAGGTTGTAATAAGAGTAGAAAATAGTTTGATATAAGATGGAAAGCTATCTCCTAGGCCTCCAATGCCTATATTCATAGAGTTTCAATCTATTCCACCCCCTCAAGTTCCTACGTTCCCATCATTAGCCCCTATTTCACCTCCTAAAGCCTAAGTTGTAGCCCCTTCTAATAAAGCTAATGAGATTAGAGATTTGAAAAGTATGTTGTAATCTTTTGGAAATGAACTAGTTCAAATCAAAAGACAATAATACTAGGGTAGGCCTTATCAACAATAGAATAATACCTCCTATTGGTTTTTCAGAGATCAAAATCCTCCTTATCAAGGTTTTAGGGAAAATAGACCACCTTACCAAGCATAAGGAACCATATTTATAGTTGAACCATATGTAGCTCTTGACCCTAATATACCAACAAGTTAAAAATATATTGTTCCCAAACCACCTCAAAATAATTTTATGTATGAGTAAAGTTGGCAGCCATCCAATCTCAATGATGCTCAAGGCCAAGCCTTGGTATCAAAGAACATTACTATGTCATAAATGACACAAGAAGAATTTTCTATTCAAGGAGGTCAATATTAGGAGATATCTTTGGTCCCCCAAAGAGAGGCTCAACAAGTTCAAGGGTATCCTAATGCCATTAATTTAAATTGGCAAGTGGATGATTATGTTACTTTCAATCATAGTGGTGAGGCTAGCAGTTCAAGTGGTCAAATTGTAGTTATTGGTAGAGCTAAAAGAAGAGTCATTAATGAGGCTTAATATGTTACTAATGATTCAAGTACTCCTAATTTTAGTTTTAAAATTATAAAATATACACATGTTGTCCCTATAACACAAAAAATTAGAATGAAGAGGTTAGGAAGGTCCCTCAAATACCTTTGGTATATGAAAATCTAGTGGTTCAAAAGGTGCAGCCAAAGGTTAGTGGAGCCTCATTCAGCATACAAAATTATATGAATAAATTCAATGTCATTATTATAATTTGGGATTCCCTTTCTATTCTAGGGCAAAAATACATGCTCATCCAAGAGCTTTCAGCTCTCAAGATGTCTCTAGAACTAGTTGAGAAACAGGGAGTTGTCCTAACTAATTCATACCAACAGTGAAGCATCAAGTACAAGTACATAAAATGGTAAAAGGGGATAAATCTAAGGTAAATTCAATTAAAACTCATCCCTTATACCTCTCTTTGATATTTGGTGACTTTTTAGTTCTTAATTGTATGGTAGATAGTGGAGCCAGTAACACTGTCATGCCTAAGCAAATTGCAGATAAACTTGGTCTTATCTATGAACCAAATGATAAAGGAGTATTTTAAATATATGGGTCACCAAAAAAGACATTAATCATCATTAAAGATCTGAATTCGACACTACATACTTATCCCAATGTTACCATTCAACAAGATGTAGTTGTGGTGGACTTACCTCCCTACTTTTCCATGTGTCTGTCAAGGGACTTTACCTCAAAGATTAGAGCATACTTATTAGTTGATTGGAAATATTTGATGTTCATGACTAGGTATGGCACTAAGGTAACCTTAAATTTTGAACCTATTACATGGCTCCATTTGGAACCATATATGCTAAGTGTTGTGAATACCAATTGCCTCATCTCAGATGAGGTGATAGAAGATAATACATAAGAAATTGAATCACCTTTATATGGGATTATGGATTTTTTCCTTGATTATTGGGCCTCTAACTCACATGAATATGATCCTTATAAGCTAATGGAAGAAGTACTTAGTGTTTATTGATTGCATGAGAAAGATGCTCTAATTTTAGTCTTGATGAAGGATGTTGAGTTAGTAATGATCTTTGGCAACTATATTTGATGGGTCAAGGAATAAGCATGGTATGAGGGTTAGAATAATATTGATTTCTCTAGAAAATAAAATTTACTTCTCATCTATTAGTTTTTAATTTGGTTGTTCAAATAATGAGATAGAATATGAGGCACTAGTTCATGGTTTACAATGGGCTAGGAAGATGAAAGTCAACACCTTACAAGTTTTTTGGTGATAGTGAAATTGTAGTTCACCAAGTGAGAGGTCTTAATGCATGAAAAAACCCTTTGCTTAAATCTTATAAGCATAGGGTATGGGAGTTACTTGAATAGTTTTAGGTCTTCAACATTTAAGGAATACTAAAAGATGAGAACAAACATGCAGATAGTTTGGTTACCATTGGGGCATAATTTAGTGTCCCAACTGATGTAAGAAATGAAAATGTCAATCACATATTAAGGTGATTGTAAAGCCTTTTGTCCCAAATAATAGTGATAATTGGCAAGTGTTTTAAGATGATAATTAGATTGTCATATTCTTACAAGAGGAACTTGAGTTTTCCTTAATAAATTAGTCAAAATCCTTGCAGCAATATGGTGATCAAATTGTGTAACTAAAAAAAAAACAAGCTGCCCAAGGGATTGGTCACACTTGAGAACATATTCAGTGGTAATGATGAATTGAGGAAAGAAAAGTCATATTTGTCAACAAAATAAGAATGCTATGCCAATGTGGAAGTTATACCTGGTAAGAACTTAAAGTTGGGAAAGGTATGCACTTATTCAAAAAAGGAAGCTTTCATTGAGTTATGTGAAAGTTTTATTAATGTATTTGCATGGGAATATAGTTATCTCAAGGGATTTGAACCAATTCTAATTCGACACACCAGTGAGCTATAAGATGAAACTAAGATAATAAGATAAATACAAAGGCCTATTAATCCTAATCTTGAGCCTTTGATGAGAGCTATGTTTGATAAGCTCATTGAGTCAACTATTATATTTCCAATCAAGCACTCCAATTGGGTGGAAAACCTTGTTCTAGTATGAAAAAATAATGGTGAAATCAGACTGTGTGTTGACTTATATGACCTAAATAAGGCTTCCCTTAAAGACCACTATCCACTAGCATCTATATAATTGATCTTACAATTGGTTACAAGTTCAAAATGGTTCTCCTAGTTAGATGGCTATTCTGGTTACAACCATATTTTGGTCATGGAGGAAGACCAATTCAAGACAACCTTCACCATAAAGTGAAGGACATTTACATATATAAATATGCCCTTTGACATATCTAATGCTAGGGAAACATTTCAAAGATCCATGGATATGACATTCCATGGCCTTCTTAATAAGTTTATGTTGGTCTATTTGGATGATATAATAGTGTTTTCAAAGAATGCAAGTGAGCACATGGTTTACCTTGAGCAAGTTTTTGAAAGGTATAGACAATTTGGGGTATCCTTAAATCCAAAAAAGTGTGTCATATCAGTTCATAAAGGTAATATTCTTGGACATATAGTTTCAAAGCATGGTTTAAGGATATATCCTAAAAGAACAACTTTAATTCTTGTACCTTCCTTACCCAGGCATAAAATAACTTTACAATGTTTCTTAGGAGAGATCAATTTTATCAAAAGATACATCTCAGATTTTGCCACTTTAGCTAAGCCACTTACAACATTGCTAAAGAAGAATTAAAACTTTAGTTGGTCCAAGGAAGGAGTAAGGAGTTTTGATGAAATTAAGAAATCCATGGCTAGTGCTCCTATGCTCATGAACCCAAATTTATTCAAGGACTTCATTCTGTACACCTATGCTAACATTGACACCATTTCAAGAATTCTTGTGTAGCAGAACTAGGAGGCCTTAGAGTAGCCAATATCCTTCTTCAGTCAAAGATTGGAAGAATATGAAACAAGGTACTCTTTTGCTAAAAAGCATGTACTTTTAGTCATAAGGTCTCTCAATAAATTTAGATACTTGTTGTCTAATAATAAGATACATCTGATGGTTTCCCATCCAAGTATCAAAGAATTTATATTAAATAAGGATATAAATGAGAAAATATCTGGTTGGATAACATAAGTAATGGATTATGATGTAGAGATCAAGGTTATAAAGTTGGTTAGAGGTAAAATAATTTGTGAGCATCTAGCCCAAGACTTACAAGAAGCCAATGAGGTGGTTATGGTGTCAACTAATGAAGAAGTTGTAGTTGGTCATACCTCACCTTCTAGCTGGTATCATGATTTGGTAAGATATCTCCAATATGGTCTTTATCCCTCTCACCTAACTCCTTCAAAAATAAGATATTTTAGATTATAATTTTTGGGGCCCCTTTTTGGTAAGACTTGGTCCTACACCAGCTAAGACACATCCCAGAGCATGGAGACACTTGGAGGAAGTGAAGGACCCATTTTTGTATACCTTGGCACTGACTAGATTAACTCCTAGAGTCCCCATGCCAACTAGTCAACGGTTAAAGAGCATTGCAAGCCTTAAGGCATACCTACCCAGTACTACACATAGTAGCTCAGGGCTCAAGGAGCATGCAGGTTTAAGTAGTGGAGTAAATGGGTGAACTACCATAACCAACAACCTGACACATACCTAGTTGACCTATATGGCATAATGGAGTCAGCAAGCTCTCACCTACTCATCATTTGTCATGTACCTATCTGTTCAGTAAGAGGAGTGGATAGTACCTATTTAAAGGTGACATCTAAGAGCAAAAGAAGATGATTGAGTTTTGAAATGAATCCCAATAAATTGAGGAGTAACACTAGGAGTAAGCCATTTGAATAACAATTGAAAAATGTAAGCCATGCTCGAATATAAGCCTCTAGCCTAAGTATAATTAGAATCAATTAGTGAAGGCTATTCCTTATTGTAATAAAACAAGACATCAATGAATGAGTATAAATTACCATTTTTTTATGATAAATTTTTGTAGAATGGTTGTCATGCTCTTTCTCTATATAGTCTATAGATGAGCTAGGATCCCACCCTAATAGTAAATGTCACCTTTTAACCACTAAGCTCTCTTAACCACCATAAAGAGCTCTCATGATAAACACAACACCAACTAAGAACCTAAGGATGAATGGACATCCCCATGTGGAATCCTTAGCTTGCATGCACTGATAAAGATTTGACCCTCCTCTACTTGAGCTTGCACTAGAATTACCCCATGAACCCATTAAACATGATATAACCCCTTAGCTTCTAACATGATGAAACTAACCCAATGAACAATTAGTCCCTTCACTATCATGCTTCAGGTGTGCACATAAGGTTCACACCTTATGTGAAAATAATGTTAACAAGTTAGCATGCTTAAATTTTATGCACCAGACCCTGCTCCCACTATGCCTAACTTCCTTGACCCTAAAAATACTTGATAAATGAAATTGTGCACATGATCGAGGACTATGCATACTTAAGTGACACACTTTTACTATAACATTTTGGTTCTATTGTAGTCTAGTTGGATAGGATACTCGACTCTCACCTGAGAGACTTCAATTTGAAAGACCAGAAGAAGTTGACCCCTTGCACTAAGAAGATAGGAAAGTGAGTGCTCCAGCTTAGCAAGGGAAATATTACAACACTTCCAAATTATGAAGGAATCCAACTTATTGAAAATTATGTACAATATATCAAATCTTGCATCTCAAAAGAAGTTGATCGATTGGGTACATTAGTGTACATACTAAAGAGTACTATAGTATACTGGTGGGCCACGTAGAAACCTATCTTACCCACTTGGTAAGATGTGAAGGTGGATCTTTTCACCAAATTTGGTAGGAGCAATGCAAGTTTGGATATACCCCCCTACATTGGTAATTCTAACCCAATTGCATACATCTAGATTTATGAAGAGACTTGGGTGATCTGTGGAGAAAATGCACCATGAAGCCTATGGGTACATGCCTTTTATAGAATTTTGAAGACATGAGCATGGTAAATCATGATTGAGATACACTAAAGGATAATTTTGTGCACACTTTCTCCTCTTCACAAAACCTCAAATTACTAGAGCCACTACAATTCCTTTGATGAGATATTTTTGAGGACATAGCTTTCTCAAAGGAGAATTTAAAAGAGATGATCAATGAAAAAATACCTCTCTTAACTTTCTTTAAATAAATGATGCTCCATAGTGACTCTATTAAAGAAGATGATGAGACCTCGAAGGAGTTCAATTGGAAGGCACTAGTAGGTAAGCAAAATCTAGTGTACCTCATTGATGACAGCTCTCCAGATGATGGAGACCCAACATAACTCAGAGTTGAGATGATAGAGGGAATGAAGTAGGTGAAATACTCCCACCAAGAGAGAAATTAACCCTATCATGCACCTAAGTATACATCTGCATTAAAGGTGAGCCCAAGATGGCCACCATAGGTGCATACTAGTCTGAGGTGGAGATCATGTGCATCATTGACCTCCTAACAAAATTTCAATATCTCTTCCCATGTAGATACAAGGAAATGAAGGGCACCCACCATTAATTAGGACATATGAGCATCAAACTAGTAAATGATACAAGACCAGTCAATAAATTTCCCTATTAGATGAACCCCAATCTCCATGCCAAGGTAAATGTGGAGATCGATGGGATGTTAGCCACTGGTATCATCTACCCAGTGCAGGAGTCTGAGTGGGTGAGTCTAATGGTCACCAAAATCAACAAGGATGGACACATATGAATCTATATTGATTATAGGATTTTGAATGATGCTTACATCAATGACACTTTCCCAACACCTTTCACTGACAAAGTCCTAGACGGGGTCACAGGGTGTAAAATCTACACCTTCATTGATGGGTTCTCAGGTTACCATCAAGTGTAGATCAAGGAGGAGGATAGGCCCAAAACCACCTTCATAATTGAATGGGGTTATCTCACTTAAAATGTGATGCCCTTTTGTCTCAATAATTCACCAATCATGTTCTCTAGGGTGGTGATCACTGCTTTCAAAGACTTCATTCACAAGTTCCTCCAAGTATATCTTGATGACTGGACCATGTATGGTCTTGTGCAATACCATCATGAAAACTTGTGCCTTATGTTTAAAAGGTGTAGATAGCTCTATATATTAATTAATTTGAATAAGTGCATCTTTTAAACCCTATTCATCACACTGCTTAGGCACATCATCTAAAAGGATGGATTATTCATTGATCTAGTAAAGATTACAATAATCATCCAGCCCAGACCCTTTCCATGTAAAAGGATGTTTGTGCCTTCCTAGGCCATTACAACTACTATATAAAGTTCATAAGGATATACACAAAAATAACCATGCCTCTAGAGGAGCTCTTGCATAAGTATGGCCCATTTTCCTAGGGTGAGGCACAAGAGGAGGCATTTGACACTTTGAAGTTGAAGTTAGCAAGTACACCAATAATTTAATTTCTTGACTGGATGACTCATTTTCACATCCACATTGATACATCAAGATTAGCCATCAGCACCATTTTGGCATATCAAAGTGAAGGTAACATGGACCACCCCATTTCCTTTGCAAGCAAAAATCTAACATAGGCCACATAGAACTATACCACCACTGAGCATAAAACACTGGCAATGGTCTATACCCTGTACAAGTTTAGACAATATCTACTAGAAACCCCATTCACTTTATTCATTGATCATGAGGAACTAATATACCTCGTAGATAAACCTATTTTACATGGGTGCATTTATAGATGGGTTGTCCTCTTCTAGGGTTTCAATTTTCAGTCATGGTTAAAAATGGAAAACAAAATTTAGGGACAGACCACTTATCCTACATCACTTCTGATTAAACTGTGACACCAATTAAGGATGATATGCTAGATGTGTGTCTTTATCAATTTTATTTCATTCTTAAACACTTGGTGGATATTTCACTTTCTTAACCTTAGGGCTGATACCACAAACACTATCTTCTAAAGAGAAGTAGTTTGTTGTCCATGCCTCCCCCTTCTAACTCATTGAGGGGGAGCTATACAAGATGAGTAGGGATGAGGTCTTACACTGGTGTGTTTTGGAACATGAGTGGGACTCTGTCCTTCAAGAAGTGCATAAAGGGATAGCTAGAGGACATTACACTAGAGACGTAATAACATGCAAAATTTTGCAATCAGGGTTGTGGTGGCCAAGCCTATTTAACGATGCTAAGGAATATGCATGGGCATGTGATCTATGTTAGTGCATTGGAAAACTAAACCATCAAGATGAGATGCATCTCATACCTATTTTGTCTTAGGCATCATTAAATAAATGGGCCATTAACTTTGTAAGGCCAATTAACCCTATGGCACAACACACAGGGGCTAGATATATCCTTGTGACAATTGACTATTTCACTAAGTGGGTTGAGGCAGCATTGAACAAAAACTACATAGCCACAAAAACCACATGATTCATTTGGGAGAACATCATCAGCTGATATAGGTGCCTGATAAGTTTAACTAGTGATAGTGGAACTCATTTCCTCAATGAGATAATGTGCATCCTTCTGACAAAATACATGGTGGCACACCAAAAAACCACCCCATAACATCCCTAGGCCAACATCATGATTGAGGCCTTCAATAAGATCCTTGGAGCGTTCCTCACCAAGATATGTGATGTAGGCCATAAGGACTAGGATAATCATGTCTTTACAATACTATGGGCCTACCGAATAACATACAAGCACCTGAACAAGGCTACACTATTCCAATTTGTGTTTGACACATAAGTGGTTATGCCCATGGAGTTTTTAGTACCTTCCTTTCACATCACATGAATTGGCCACCTTGATGACATGGAATATTTAAGTGCAAGGTAAAAATAATTGGAGTGCTTGGATGAGATGCATGCTCAAGCCAAGTAGGGTCAACAAATTGAGAAGGTGCTTTAAAATAGGTGATATGATAAGCATATCAAGTGCAAGGTGCTGATCGAAGGAGCCTTAGTTTTACCATATGAATCCAAATAATTTCAACACCTAGGATAGCTATAGATTCAATAGATAGGTCCCTATGTCATCCATCACATTTTAGAAACATGCACATTCAAACTACATACATTAGCTGGTGAGATGCTTCAAGGGCATTTTAATGGCAACTAATTGAAGCCTTATTGGCAATAGGGTGGAGCTCATGCCAAGGATACTCTAAATATTTGGTCAATAGTTAGTTTGAATTGAGTTAACCAAAATAATTTTTGGCATGAGAGAAACCATGTGATTCTTTAGTTTTTCTTTGGTTCTTTTTGTACAATTAGGAAATAGGTGGCACAAAATGGCCATAGAGATCCCTATATTTTACCACTCCATGCATAAATCCAATCAAGTGAGTCAAATCACTTTCACCACAAGTGCATGAGGATAGACACATAAGTTATGGGTACGTGAAGCCTATAAATCAAGTACTGATATAAAAAGACACATCTACAAAAGAGGTACGTGGTGAGATGGAAAGAAGCACCCTTGAATATGCTGAACCACCACAAGATCGGTGAATGAGAAGATGCTCAACTAAGTTTGGTGTTAACCTAGATAAGATGATGTTCAACAAGGTTATATGAAAGATGAGTAGAGAAGATGCTCAAATCTATTGAGTGTAAGATAGGCAAGAAGATGTACTCCCTATAACATGCACAAAGTAAATGAAGATACCCAATGTTGGAGGGCCAGTGCAAGGAATTTGTATGGGGTGGGGATAGGCCAAGGTAAGATTATGTATGATAAATCAACCAAGATAAAAGAGTGTAATGAAAGAGGAGTACACGTAGAAGAATTGGAACTAAGGAGGCTAAATTATATGCGTATGAAGTACTACACCTAAGTTTCCATAAGAAAGGTGAAGGCCATGCCAAAGATACATAGAAAGAGATCATAGAAGACATATGGCATCTACCTAGGAAAAGTGAGAAGTGACCATTTGAAAAAGGATGCCACATCACCAAAAAAATAATATAAATAATTAATGTGACAACAGAATAAATATATGCAATTAATGTAGATGGGACATGAAATTCTTAAAGTTCTCATAATCCCTCAAGAAACCAATCAATTAAGGTAAGTCAATAGTATTAATTATGATTGGTGACATACCCAACTATAAATATGGTGAATGGTGAATGAACAAGGTTATAAACACATGCCAAATTAACTAAGAACTATAGCTAAATGACCCTGAAAGAGTAAAGTATCATAGAGCAAATAATGCATCAAGTGTAGAATTGGTGTAAAAAACCAAAATGAGAAGTGCATCATGAGTGAAGAGGTGTAGAAAAACTAGAGTAGAGAAGGTGAACCAAAATATACATCAAGCCACTATTAATGACTAGAGAAGTTTAGATAGGCAACTTGTACCAAGCCAAAATTAGGTGTTTTAGTAAGTCACACTTCCCACATTTCAAGACCAATAGATTTAGAATGATAAATAAGTGGAAGGCATTGAGATATGAAGAGATGTGATTCAAACCCAAGTAGGTTTAAATATTAGAGGAATCATTTATCGCTAAGACAAGGGCATAGGTAGTAGAATCAGTTACCATTGTGATGATAGAAGCCAAAGTACTGACCAAGATGTCCTACCAATACATGTAGTTCCTACACAAAGTATTGGTGGGTGAACCCTAGCACTCATTTGTGTATTTATGCCATATATAAGATTTAAACCACCAAACATCAAGTCACTATCAAGATTTGACACAAGATTAGATGGTGGACACTAGGCGCAAGACCCTAAAGGGAGATGAAATTTTTGACATCTCAATAAGAAATAGATTTAAGACTTTGAGTGTAATTCAGATATATGAGTTGCACTATTTTAGAAATATAGAGGAGCTTATTTAGTTACTCTTCTTGTGCATACATGAAGATCACATATACTTCATAGGGCAATGCATGAAGATATTTGTGTGCCTAATCAATAAGATAACCAGACTACTAGACTCCAAAAAAGACATCCATCAACTAATGGGTGATGATAAGGAGGTGGAGAGAATCATAAATGTCCTCAATTAATTCAAGAGGGGATACAATTTCCCCATTTTCAAGTGTGAAGACCTGGGCACAAGGGTAGTGGTATGACTGGTAAGCTTGAAACTATGCCTAAGAGGGAGATAGATCAATGTGTCCAAGGAATACCTCTAATTAACATATCACATGTTGTAGGGGTAAATTTCAATGTGGCACAATTCATCATCATAGAGATAACCAAAAATACACTAGAGTGCCATAGTGCAAAGGGGACATTTAGATGGGTCTCCACCTCATCTTGATAGTCATGGAAGAAATTGAGATTATCGACAATGTAGGAAACAACTTATAAGTGTTCCCAAAATAACACAAAATCCCAATATAGAAATACAAATACTTCACATGCCCCATGGCCTTTAGTTCCAAGTATAAGACCCATGTGCTAAAGTGGTATGAGCAATACATAGAGGCTTTCAAGCTAGAGTGGCACATACCATAAAGGTTCCCAACAAGCATGTTTGGAATGGTGACCTTCACCATCATGCAACACTACTACATCATCCATCTAATACTCAAAGATGAGAATAAGTTAGGATGGTTGAAGCTTCCCTTTACTTTCTTGACTAAGTTCTTTAGGGATGTGCTCAATAGAATCCCCAACGTGCAAAGCCTTGATATCTCAGTCCTAGAGCTAGATGTAGAAAGTTGATGAATGAGGTATAAATTTCCTTGCATAGATGGAGACATGATAGAAGATGAAGAGGATTCCTCAAATTGGTTGGATATCAATCCTATATAGGAGGTAATGATCCTTGGCTTCATCCATAGACTTTATTATGTGATGAAGCCCAAAAGAAAGGATGATGACATAGGGTCTAGCATTGAGAAACAAAGTGACCCCCAGTCCTAGTTAGGAAGGAAGGAACCCCTGCACCCCAGGAAAATAAGAAACTCCCCACAAAGAAGAGAGGGTAAACACTAGAAGAGATAGAGGAGAGGTTGAATTTGAAGATAGCTTCAGAGGGGGAAGCCTTGGTGATAAAATCACACCAAAAGCATGTGCACTTCACATCTCAAGGCCTCGCAAGCTAAAAGGGAAAAAGAAAAGAAGGGCCCCTTCCCCTACACTAAAATAAGACACATAAGAAGAGGGATCAAAAGAGGAAGAATGGGGATAAGGTACCTACATTGTGCTTGAGGAAGTAGATTCATCCCTTAATGAACAATCCCCTTTACCTCCTCATGTGTAGCCAAAAAAACCAAGGTGCAGGCTAAGGAGACTTGGCTCCCATGAGGTTGAGACCAAAATGGTGCAAGAGTTAAGGGATCAGAAGAGAGAGATGGAAAAATTAGGGGTACCCATTGGGGTCATCTACATGGTAGAAGTAAAGGAGCATAAAAGTGAAGTAATGCATTAGGCACAGAGGGAAGAAATGAGTAGGGTAGGTGAAGCACTTGAATAAGTAACTCCCTCTAGTACCAATAACAAAGAGGAGGAGATAATAAATAAATAGAGAGGAATGGGCCTAGATCAAGGCCAAATCAATGAAAAAATTTCCTTACACTAGAGTTGTAAGGAGTTGAGGGCCTCAGGCCTAACCTAGGATGACATTAACCAGATCAAGGTCGAAGAAATTAAAAAGAGGGAAGGAAAATGTGCCATGTAAGTAGCACAGAGAAAGACTAAGGATGGGAAGGCCAAGAAATAAGAAAGGATGGAGAAGGCACAAACATAATGCATCAAAAAGTAGTAATAGGAATCAAAGGTGGGCCAAGAGGAAAAGGTGTGTATGCTAGAGGAATGGGAAATAAAGAAAGGTTCCGCTAGTATGGAACCCAGGGAAGAAAAATCTAAGGTAACACTCAATGTTGACACCTAAACACTAGAAGAAGTCACACAGAAACTAGGCCCTAATTTTGAGAGGGTGTTTGATGAATAAAAGGGCAATATTGATGCCTTAAAAAACTATGTAGAGGAAGAGACACCACACCAAGAGAAGGATGAGGGGAAAAGTCCACCAAAGAACCCCTACAAGAATAACAAGATGATGAGCCTAGCATCAAAGAAGAAAGGGAAGAAGGGGAAATAGTTGAATAAATGAGGGCTGACACTAGCACCAATGAAGAAGAAGAGCTCAGGGAAGAATCAGAGGTTGAGCCTGGGAACTATGAAAAACTGTAGATGGGATTAAAAGAGGATGGTGACTTCTACATAATAAAGTGTATGCCTCCAAGAATTGCCACAACCCTTACGTGCCACCAAGTCTCATGGGCCATGAGTTTCTATATGGATGAGATAGATTTTGATGTCCCTACAAGGGCCATTCAGCATGCCAAATGACCAGAAGAGGGCCATGACTATCACCTGATGAACCCCCATGACCTAAACCTCATATTCTTAACCAATAATTTGATCAAAATGGTAACCTCTATGGTGCACAATAACATCCTCAATGATGTTTTCACTAATATCTAGAGGAAAATTGATAAGGACACAGAGAAGGAGCTTGAAAAAACCAAACTCAAGCTTTGATAATTGATCAAGTGCATTGAGGAAGTAGATCCCTCCCTCTGAGATGACATCGACTACACCTACACACTCATTGAGTGGATGATCCCTAGGTTGAATCTGGTACTAGAATAAATAGAATACCCTTGTGAGGCTATGAGGAGAGAACTGACCAAAAAGATGGAATATGTTCAAAACCTATTCACCAAGCTCAAAGGAGGCACCAAAAAAGTAGATACTATTTGTTGCAACTTTGTGAACCAAGTAGACGTCATCAATGCACACTTTAATAAATTAAAGGAAGAGAGGGATGTCTTGCTCTAATATTCCTTCATGGTTTCAAGAATCAAGCACATACAAATGATGGTGAAAGTTAACTCCCTTAGTGCCTAGTTGAAGACACAAAAGCAAGACCTAGAGGTAATATTTTGTGCATTTTAGACAAAGGCTAAGAAGTAGGGTGAGCTCCTAGATGGGGGAGTAAGAAGGGAAAAGGAAAGGCTGGAAGCCTTTATAAGGGAATTAGAAAGCATGGATGTACCTACTATAGAGGTAGCACCTAGAGAAGTGGATGGTGATATTGAGGAGCTAAAGGGTGCCATCTAGGGATTTGAGAATTTTAAGGATGACTTACAATAGGGTGCACCCAAATTCTACACACCTAAGGTGCTTCAAGGCTAGTATGGGGAAGACTAGTAATTTTGTATGGGGTGATATTGGGGCCCCTTTTTGGTAAGACTTGGTCTTGTGATATCTAAGAAACATCCCAAAACATGGAGACCCATCAAAAGGAAAGGCTACTTGAAGATTTTCATGATGGACATGGTGGAGGGAATTATTTAGCAAGGACCAAAACCCACAAGATCATGAGAGGTGGGTATTATTGTCTAAGCTTATTTAGTGATTGTCATGCATGGGTTAAGAAATCCAGATAATGCGCTATGTTTGTAGGAAAGGTAAAAATTGTAGCCTTACCTCTCAAACCAATTATAATGTATCAACCCTTTGTCCAATGGGGATTGGACTTTATTGGTCTCATTAACCTCCCTTCAAACTCAAGTCATAAATGGATACTAACTGCTATAGATTATTTTAATAGATGGACAGAAGTAGTGGTATTGAAGAAAGCAAACAAGACCAATGTTATAGAATTCTATCTAGGTTTGCTTACCAAGTTTGGATCCCCTTAAACTATTATTTTTGATAATGTTATGGCCTTTGTGGGGTCTAGAATTAGCCAATGGGTAGTTCAACATGCGGTTTCTCTCAACACTTCATCAAACTACTATCCCCAAGGAAATGGTTTTGTTGATTCCAATAATAAAACTATTGAAGATCATAAGAAGAAAAATTGAAGATAATCAAAGTTCATGGCATCTAAAATTGAAGTCAAATTTATGGTATGATAGGATAACCTACAAAATGTCAATAGCTAACTCTCCCTACAAGTTGGTATATGGTAAGGAAGCGAGAATGCCTATTTTTCTTGAATTTCCAACCTTAGAACTGATGCATCAAATTGAGTTGTTGGAGAATGAACCTATAGAGATCAAATATGTTGAGCTTATGGAGTTGAAAGAGATAATTCATTATTCCATACTATCCATGGAAAGCCATCAAGCAAAAGTGAATAGAGCTTTTGACAAAGGAGCTTTTTCACAAAGTTTTAAAGAAAGATATTTGGTCCTTAAGTGAGATGAGGATAGAGCTAAGCCAGGATGGCATAAAAATTTTGACTCTCTTTGGAGTGGTCCATAAATAATCTCCACCTACAAATCCCATAATTCCTTCCAAATTGCAAGGATGGATGGTGAGGATCTTCCTATCCCAATCAATGGGATATATATGAAACATTGCTATGAAGGAATCTAAGTGCCCTGTACATAGTTAGTTGTCTTGGTTTTCCTCAAAGTGTTGTCCTAGCACATTAGTTTGTTTATTTTTGCTTTGTTAAGTTAGTTTCCATATTTTCTATGTTTTTTTAGACACTAAAATTATGTCACACACATGTGTGTAACTCCCTGTGTCAAAACCCCTTTTAGCCCATTTTTTCAATAATAATAATTAGCCTCCCTAATCCATGCTTTTACCCTTCACACATTTAATTAATTTAAAATACTTAATTAAGTTAATTAAAAATCCATTTTACCACCTTACCTAGCCACCTCGTCTTATGACTAATTCTCACCTAATGAGTCACCTCAAGACCTGGTCCCCTCATCCTAACTACCCAAGACTTATTCTCACTTCAAAACTAAATTCCTAATCAACTACCTCATACTTAACCTCTTATTTTTACCATTTTGTAATGGGAGCCAAACTTGGCATGAAGAGCAATAGAAAACATGCCAAAAATAATAAGCTTTACCTATTCTAGGGCCATCAATGTTGGTCAACCCATGGTTGACATCAGTAGGATCACCAACATCAGTGATATAATCCAAACTCCAACCTAAAGTTTAGGTCAACAAAAATCAATAAAATTCATTCTTACTTGCATTCAAGCCCTTAGAATTTAATTTTTGACATCCTAGCTTATTGTCATCTTGCGTAAGTTAATCATGATCAAGAACTAAGCTCTTGAGGACCAACATCACCCACTTGTTCTCTTTGTTTAGGCTATCAGTTTGGACTACCTGATAGGGACCATCAATTTGGCACTTATCATTCAGTGACCACTATAGCTAAGTACATCACTTATTCTATAGTTCTTCTAAGTATTTACTTTGATATCACTTCATATCTACTATTCATTTCTTTATACACTCTTGATTGAACCCTCGTGAGAGAGTTACAAAGATTTTTTGCTTGTTTCCCCTTGACCTAACACATCAAACCTTTGACCAGATCTACCCAAACCATACTCTCTCTCTCATAACTCTCCTCAACCACTCAAACTTGATCAACACCATTTCCTAGACTTTAAAAAGCCTTTTGCAAGCTCTTAGGCAATTATTACCCCTATTGACCTCAGCACCCTAGCTGACATTAGTCACTTTCACCACTGACCTCGACAGTATAACCGATATCAGTCACTCCCCTATCGACATTATTGACTGTGGATTACCTAACCTTTTCAAAACCTACCTAAACAACTTCTAAGATATAAATAAAATACACTACTTTCACCCTATCACTCTCTGCTACACTCAGGTTGTGAATAATGGGAACATTATTTGTCTTTCTCTCTCTCTCTTTACTTTACCTCTCTTTTAGTTATTTATTACTTTTTTGTCTCTCAAACGTGGACTATCATCTCTAAAGAAGTTTCACACTTCCTAGCACAAATGTGTAGCTTGGTAACCCACTCATTTATCTACTAACAAATATTTTTTGGTAGTGCTTTCTTACTTGTAGGTATTCCTCCCTAGCCAAAGAGGAGTGCTCACAATGTTTGGATATGGCATGCAAACCAATTTAGGTTCATTCTAATCACTTATCCCTATCATTCTTTTCTATTTTTCCTTTAGACTTGAAATAGATAAAATTTAACAAAACATTTCTAGCATGCCCGGTGGGACCCTAGATTTTTCTTTGGGTTCATTTCTTGTTTTAAGCATTCATATAGGTGCATTATAGTGAATTTTTCATTTCTTGCACTTTCCTCTTCTCTTCTCTCTTAAAATGAAAAATTCAACATTTTATTTTCTATTTAAAACCATTAAATTGAAATTTTCTTTCTTTTCTCTTTGCCTCTAAAATCAATTTATCATTTGTTTTACAAGTTAAAAAGAATATCTTCTTTACTTATTCTTGCATGCACATTAGGATTGTGAATTTTATTCTCTACTCCTATTTCATCTTTGTTTGCATTTGAATCTAAACATTTCAGATTTGGGTTTAAAACTTACTGCATTTCATTGTTTACTTGCAACATATTAACTCACCTAGTTAATTACAAGTATTTTGAATAAACTATAGTGCACCTATGTTACACAACCAAATCATATTCACATAAAAAAATATCTAAACTCACCTGAGAAAAGGCCCATCAAGATTTCATCATCTGGTGGATCACTTTACCCTACCTGGCTATCCTACTTAGATTTCACCACCAAGGGGAAAACCCACTTTGTTCTCTGGTGGAGTATAAACTCTAGATAGAAGGTATATTTTGGATAAGAGGCCTAACTTGGCTCTAGGTCCATGAAGTGCAGAGAGCAAGCTCCTATAACAAGCCATGTACTTGGTCTAACATAAATTTCTCATGAGCACTAAAACTAACCTAAAACTAGCTCTAGATTGCTTTCTAAGTATCTTCAATAACCAAATTCTCTTTTTAGTATCAAATTAAGGCATAATCCAACAAGAGACTAAAAATTATTCTCTAGGACTTAATAGTTGTTGGCTATATGTTCTTTTTCTACTTTTCTATTGCCTTCTATATTTTGGAGTTGGTAAGGACATTTTCCTATTGATTCACAAAATCAATATTATTTATAATACTCAATTTGTATAACCTATTATCTCAAGTTTTTAAAGTGTTTTTCCTTCTTACACAGACCTCTTGCATCCACTATTTTACCTAGTTTCAACTTTTGGTTTTCTAAAACATCATATTTTCCATCTTTCAAGATATTAGAGTGATTGACATCAGTTAACTCTACTGACACTAGCAGATTTTACCTATCAACGTTAGTTAATCCACTGACATCAGAAAACTTTTTTTAACAACATTGGTCAAGTGACTGACATCGGTGACTATGTAATTTTCATCTACTCAAAGCATCAAGATGAAATAACCCACTTACTTGCACTCAAATCTAGTTTTTTCTTATTCTATCACTAATACAAGGTAGTAAGACTATTTATACTTCCTCTTGCATGGTATTGACATGAGCTCAAACCAAAATTCTTGTCGATTATGTAATCTAAAAACCACTTCCACCTTCCCCTCTCACTTATAATTCTATCATGGAGCATGCTTCAAATACAGAGCATACTCCCATCCCTAACTAAATTGCCATTATGCCCAAGGGAGATCAAGATTTTGCTAAATTTCTTGATTACAATGTCACAGCCCTTTAGCATTACCTTGATATGAGCCAAACCCATAATTCTTCAAGTGATCCAACCTATGATATACCAACCTCTCTAATGGAGACAACTTTATTTTTAGTTGCCTCCACTATTTTCCCCATGGTTACCCAAACCACCACTTCGATGAGTAACCAAACTATAAATAATGTCCAAAGTTTAGCATCACTAATTGCCCAATACCACCTAAACCCTGGTGTGACTTCCCTACCTTCACAATCACAAATAGTTCAATCAAGTCTTATCCCATTTCAAAATTTATTGGTACCTATTCCATCTACCCTCATGCTTATAATTACCTAAGTTATGACTCACCCTTCATCCAGTCTATCCATGCCAATAATCCAACCTACAATAACAACAACCAACCAAGGCATAATCTCTAACCTAATAGGATGAGACCCTTTTCTTTTCTCATCCTAGCCTATGACTCATTATCCTTATGTTGCCCCAACACAACCTCAAAAATCTATGTCATATGCTCCATCTGCTTCATATTAGGTTACCTATAATTTAGGAGGTATCCCCCAAGTTAATCCCCCTCCAGATCTCATTAAGATGATAATGGACAAGATGTCTAATCTAGAGACATCCATTTCTAGTTCAAAAAATGTGTTATCTTATGATCAGATATGCAATGAACCCATCCTTCCTTCCATGCCTATTTTCTTTTATCCAAGCCAATGGGAAATCCCCAAATTTACTTGTTTCCAGAGTAAAGAGGATGCACAACAACACTTGTGAGAATTTAGACATGATTATTATTTAATAGGGCATGATGATGCATTACTACTTCACACTTTCCCTATGTATCTTTTAGGTGCTACCTTGGATTGGTATAGCTCTTTACCTCAGGACTCACTTTTCTCATTTACCCAACTCACACAAATATTCCTAGATGATTTCTCTATTAACATTTTTAAGAAGATTTCTATAATAGACCTTTATTATATTAGATAATTTGATGATGAGTCTATTACATATTTTTTCGCTCACTGGAGATGCTTGATCATTCAACTCTCTTTCCCCTTATCCCAACCTGAGATTATTGAGCTCTTCTCAAGGGTATGTGCTAAGCACATCTCATTCACACTCTGGGTATAAAATTTCTACACATTTGATGAGGCCTTTACAATGGCACAGAAACTCAAGGTTCATGTTATAGATGAAGGCAAAGTCAAGTTACATAGTAAGAATCCCAATTCCAAATCAAATGACTCCTCATCAAAAACTTATCCTTTTAAAAAAAATATAAAGGCTCTACCAACGTGATGGTCGTTAAGTCAGCGTCTTCCACAACCAAAAACCAATCAAATTCCTTGACTTCCCAAAATCTGGCCAAGCAATTCCAACAACGGTATGAAAAAAGACAATACACTCCTATTGGGGAGTCATACACATATGTTTTGGAAAAACTATTACAACAAGGTGTCATAACCCTTCCTCGGATAAAACCTCCTATATAGTTTAACCCCTCCCATCCTATTCCAACTTGGTACAAGGAAGATTAATTTTGTGGTTACCATTGAGTTAAAGGCCAGAATTCTAACAACTGTAAGACATTCAAGAACATTATTCAAGTTATGCTTGATAGGGGTGATCTCATCTTGGATAATCCTAATGCACCACCTAATCAAAGTATGGATGTGTTTAAACACCCTTTTCCTAACCATTCATTGAATCAAAATATTGCTCAGACCATAACTAACTCAGGTGATCATAATATCCATATGGTTAATATGCTCTTTCCTTTACGTCTAGTTCAACCTTCCCCTCAACAGGAGACACCTATTTCATCGACTCCTCCCCCACATTTAGTGGCATTTGTTTTGTCCATTCTTCCTCCTTTGCTAGAAGAACCTATTTCACCCATTCCACTTCTTTGTGAGGAAGAGCCTCCTTTACCACTTCTTTTTCTACCTGAGGAGCCTGTAATACCATTTATTTTTTCACCAATATTACCTATTCTCTTACCACTTGAAGAACACACCCTACCCATTCCTCAACCACATGTTGAAGGGAACATCATTCCTATATTATACCCTCTTGGGGAACCTTCTTCACCTACCTCTCCTCCACCTATAGAAAGTAGTACCTCATCCACTCCACCTTTTCACTTAGAGGAGTTAGTATTATATACTCCCACAATAGATGAGAGACTTATTGTGCCTACTCCAATTCTACCACTCTTACCCCTCCTTTTACTTATAGAGGATCATACTTTACCTATGCCTCACCCACATGTTGAGGGAACCATAATACCTATGCTTTACCCTCTTGAATAACCTTCTTTGCCTACCTCTCCTCCACCCATGTTAGACCATGTCTCTTCTCCTATCTCTGTCGAAGAGGACCCCATTGTGGTTCTTTCTTATCTTTTGCTTGAAGTAGTAGAAACTAACAATTTCCCTCTTTCCCAAAAACCTCATCCTTCTAAAGACACAACTGTAAGGCATACATCAACTTCATCTAAACCCTTCTCATGATTGGTAAAAATTATAGAATTTATTGACTCCATGAAGCTAGATCATGCAACATTTTGGGACCGGCTTAAAACTCCTTATCCAACACAACAAATGTCAACCTTTACCACCAACCCTCTCACTACCCTTTACCCTAAGGTCTTTGATAAAACTAGAGCTTATTCACCAAAAGCACTTGAATTTTATCCATCTATGCTAGAACCCTCACCCTCATAGGAATTTATCACATTAAAGCAGATTAGGCCCTTAGGCATATGCCCCATATGTAATTTAGTTCATCCACAAGTGAGATTATATTTAACTCCTCAACCACAAGTTGGAGTTTCATATCTTGAATTATATAAAAATTAAAAGCTTCCTAGATCTCACTGATCCTTTCTTCAACTCTCAACTTTACCATTCATTTTGGGACCAGGCCCCTCTACTTTAATTGAAATATTGCCAACCCAAGACAAAAAAAAGGTTAAGTTACCTCCACTCATGCCTTTTCTTTCTAGTAGGCCTTTCACATCTAACACTAAGAAAGTGACAGAAAAACATGTAACTCTATCATCACCAAACAAAGACCACATAAAATTACCTTTTCAACACCAAAACATAAGAAGGTGTCTACTCCTATTAGTAAAATAAGTGTGAGCCCACTTTTAGGATCTCAGAGTATTTTTATATGTTAATTATTGCAATCTTCCATAATAACTCTTCCTTCCATTAGGCCTTATAGTCCTCTCAGAGTGAAGCCATCTTGGTTTAATGATACACAAGTGTGTTTATATCATCATTCACCTAGACACTATACTGAGAGTTGTAAATCCCCTCACAATAGTCATTTGAAAATACTTTGATGTCGACACTCTCTTCAATGATACTCCCATTAACCTTCCTATTATTCCACCTTTAGCATCCATAGTGCCGCCTCCTATTCTACCTAAATTCAAACCCAAAGATGTGTTCATAACCCGTTTACCACCTCCTTCACCTACATTTCAGATCAACATAGTTAATGTGGCCACACGATCACAAAACCAAAAAGGAAAAGGTCATTGCTCCTTAGGCTCATCCCTTGACTAAATACACTCCTCTTAATCCTAAGATTTCCATCTTGGGCATTCCTAAAACAACATCTTTGGATGTTATTCAAATCTTAATGGTGAAACTAGTTCACCAAACTCCTATGAAAATGTCTTTATATGAGTTAATCCAAAACTCATCCCAACACCGTCAAGATTTTATTAGTGCTTTATAAGTGATTAAGGTACAATCAGATGATCCCCAACCTCTTACAACTTTAGTCAGCTCCCTTAATTCCATCTCCCTAATTTCTTTTAGTGATTTAGAAATTCCACTTTAACACCCTGAAGATCAAGATTCTACCCTTTTTATTAGCACATATATTGATCAAACTCATGTCAAGAGAGTCATGATCAATGGGAGAGATATTATTAATATTATTTCCACCCATACCTATAAACATCTAGCCCTTCCTGATAATTGCATGTCTCAAGTCAATGTGGCACTTCACTCCTTTAATGAAACAATAGCTACTATAATGGGTACTATTGTCTTACATATCTATGTAGGTCCCCACACTATTCCCAAGCTCTTCTATGTTGTGGAAGGATATTTATAATATAACATACTAATTGGATGACCTTGGATACATGTTATGGCATGTGTACCCTACACTTTGCACCGTTGTGTTAAGTTTGAACATGATGGACAAGTACATGTTATACCTGCTGACCTACCTCTATTTAAAATAGGAAACATGAATTATAATCCTAATGATTTTATCATTCCATTTAAAACATCATCTTCCCCATATGATACTTTTGAAGCTTCTACAAGTTCCACTCCCCTGGCTACACAGATACCAAAAACACAAATTCCTATCAAGGATCCCATGGAGTTAAATTTTCAACATTTGTCACTCAATGAATATTATTTATTGACGCTCAGCATGTTCTATTCTTCACAAGAGTATAGAAGGATTCACATGTACCCAAATTATGATACCTACATTGGGATGGTTATCCCTTATGGGCCTCCTAACCTTAAAACTAATTTCATATATGGGGGAATTGATCAGGCTCCCGCTATCAATAATCCATCTTCTTCACCACAACCATTACTTATGACTTCTCTTTTTTGAGTAACACTAGATTCAATCACACTTATCTCTATAGGTGTGCCTAGAAAGGATTTAGTTTGGGTCATTATGAACAAGGTTTCCATACAACTATTAAATATCCCACTAGCCAAACCATTGAAAATTACAAAAAGAGGCATAAAGTGGGATATGATGAACCAAATAAACTCATTAAAACTTCCCATGTACCAATTATTGAAGAACTAGTCTCTCCTTCTCCACCTTCTTCACCATCACCTATAGAATCAAAGGTATCTATATCTCCTAATTTTTTAAAATAAATTCCATCCATTAAGGGCCTCTCAACTATCACCAGGGTAAGGAAACAAGGTCCCTTCCTCTTGTTCATCCTAAAATAATTGATGAAGACTCTCCCACTATTAACATTGTCCAATGTCAAGATGATGATGCAATTCTCACATATATGGGCATGGATGATTTTTATATCCAATGGTCGCTCCCATCCAAAACACAAGCTATGTTAAATGAATCAACCATTGACATCAATCTACCCTCTCATGATAACCCTCACATCCTCAATATTGGCCAATATTTGGCTTCCTCTAAGAAAGTTGTTTATGCCACATTTCTCAATGACCATAGCGAAGCCTTCACTTTGTCTTATAATGGCATGCCTGGTATTGACCCCTCTATCATCACCCATAACATTGTCACCAATCGAGATGCTAAACTTATTAAGTAGAAGCTTCATAAGATGCATCCTCATATTAATCTCCTTGTCAAAGAAGAGCTCCAAAACCTCTTTTCTATTAACTTTATCCAACCCATCAACTACTTGTAATGGATTTCCAATATTGTTATTATCACAAAAGTGACCGAGCAAATCCACATCTACACCAACTATCATGATTTTATCCTTGCTTGTCCAAAAGATGACTTCCTATTGCCAAGTATCAACTAACTTTTTAATCTAATAGCCAACCATGAGATACTATCACTTATGGATGGGTTGTCTAGATATAATTAAATCCTAGTTGTTCTTAAGGATCAACATAAGATAACCTTCATTACCCCATGGGGGACTTTCTACTATTAAGCCATGCCTTTTAACCTGAAGAACACTGGTGTGACCTACCAATGGGCTATGACCTACATCTTTCATGATATCCTACACAAAATCATGGAAGATTACATGGATGACTTACTCGATAAGTCTAAACTTCATCAAGACCACTTGACAATTCTCAAAACCATATTTACTCATCTCCTCCAATATAACATTCAACATAACCGAAATAAATGTGTCTTTGGAGTTATTTTTGGTAAAATTTTAGGTTATATCATTTCTCTCTATGGTATTGAAGTCAATCCTGCTAAGGTTAGAGCAATCCTATAGATGCCTCCACATACTAATATCAAATAACTTCGTAACCTACAAGGCAAACTTTAGTCAATATGTTGATTCATCTCCCAGTTGTCAGATCATTTCCAACCCTTTCACCATCTCCTCAAAAAAATTTGTCTCCTTCCATTAGAATAAATATTTCCAAGAAACTTTTGATGCACTTAAAAATATCTCCATTCCCCATCGATTATTATTCCATCTAAGGAAAATTAGCCTTTCTACCTATACATCTCCATAATAGACCATTCTCTAGGTGTTATGATTACACATCAAGATGACCAGCATCAAGAGCAGGAGGTTTATTACATAAGACACACACTTATTGATTATGAGACTCGATATACCCATACCAAAAAACTTTGCCTTACATTGGTCTTTTCTACCTCCAAGCTTTGCGATTATCTCCTAAATCATAAAACCTATGTGGTCACCCATACTGATCCCCTCAAATACGTGCATTCCAAGCCATATCATAACCAACGTATAGCTCATTGGCTTATGATTCTTTCCAAATTTGACTTATAATTCATTCAATAAAAGTCTATTAAGGGGAAAACAATCACTAACTAGTTATTTATTGCCCCTTTGCCTGACAATCAACTTTCAAACCTCAAATTCCCTAATGAATCCATTACAACACTCTCCATCGATGACATCTCCTATCAAATGATGATGTTCTTAGATGGATCTAAATTTTAATATAGTGGGGGCATGGGGGGCATTATTATTCCTCTAGATGGTGAACCTATGCCTTTGTCATTTAAACTAGATTTTGAATGCACTAACAATATGGCTGAATATGAGGCTTTGATTTTAGGACTTCAAACATCTCTCTTCTTGGGTATCGAATCCATAACCATTTTTGATGTTTCTTAGCTAGTGGTTAACTAGGTTAATGGTTCCTACCTATGCAAAAACAAAATTCTACAGTGGTATAAACATCGTGTAGATATGTTATTGGGATCATTTGACTCTTATCTCTTACAAAATGTTCCTTGATCTACAAACAAGTTTGCTGACATGATGGCTTCACTTGCTTCACACATACCCTCTTATCATCTAGGGTAGTAGTATATCTTGCTAGAGATATAATTTATGGTAGTCCCATAAGACTTGATGATGGCCTAGCCTATACTAATCCCTGGGGTGGAGGAGGAGTATCCTGACTTGCTACTCTTAGGCTATCCATCTACATTGTCACTACAATCACCTAACCCTGAAACACTCTGACCTAGCCTTGTAGTGCTATAACTTGGCCTTGTAATGCCCCAACCTAGCCCTATAATGTCACAACCTACCCCTGTAAGTCTAATACATATGCCTATGTTGTATATCTAACCTATGGAGCTATATCTCATGCCTATACAGTTGCATCCCTATTTTTCACCAACCCCTATAATTTGGTCATGGCCTCTTGACCTCCTCTATGGGATATAAACCTACCCACCAAACTATATATGTTGTTGTGCACCTTGGATCTCCAACACCTAGCCCTATTGGTATCTCCTCAAAATCTGGCCCATCTATTTCTTGGGGTAATGGTAGGGGTGCCTTTATGTCATCCCTCCTATATCAAGGGAAAGTAGGTAGTATATCCTGTAGTAGACCAAACTACCTCTTAACCTATGTCATGGTTACCATCTCCAACTCACCAGCTCTTTTCCCCCTGACCGATAGTGAGCTCTACAAACCAACAAGCTAATACACCTATCCTCTAAAAGTTAGGTATGTTAGGTAGGGTTTCTGCAAAATATCTATAGGGATCAAACCCTTAATCATGTACCTATAAAAGGCAATGCCATGCACTACATTGTCTACTCGAGTCTATGTCATGCCCTCTCTCCACCATATAAAACCAACCTTGAAGTTGGCTAGAATCATGGTAGGTAACCCCAATAGTCATGTCACCATGATGTGCTCATATGCCCAATAATGTAGTAGATGGTTGACACACAAACTATATCACCATCACCATCTCAAACCCTATAGCTATCTGTATAACTATGCTAAAAATATTGGACCCCATAAAAAAATAGTATGTTGCACAACCATCTTTGTAAGCACACCTATCAATGCAATCATAAATCTACCACCATCTACATCTAGTAATGCATACACCATGATCCTGATCATCATCAAGATGCTCAGTGAATGTTACTCCTCATTTGACATATACAATGGCTCATAGGTGAAACTCATAAAATGATAAGTCACCTCACTAACATGCTTTCTTTATAAAGCCACCATGTGGATATAATGCTCCTCTTTCAACAATGTGAAGAGATCCTCACCTTGGATTGGTAGCCATAAAATCCTATACTCATCTTCCTGGGTAACTATCAACTCTTCAATCGATAAATGGAAGGTGTTCGTGGTGTGATCCCACCTCTCAATCAATGCTATCATAAGGCTCACATCTTGAGTGACTCAACAATATCATCACACTCCTCCTAACCCCATGACTGCTATGTGCTCCCACTCATCTAGAGTGACATCCCTCCTCATACATGTCAAAAGCCTCATTAGATGATCCCATAATGTCAACTCCATTCTCACTTGCATCCATACACACACAACTCAAGTCACATACATTTTAATATACTCTATAACTACCTTTTTTCCCTTCATTTTGGAAGACTTACATTGGTTTGAGGCCCTAAATTAGGCTATGTAGGTAGCACTTAGTCAACATGGTGTCTTCAGAGGTTAGCTCAACCATATACCTACCTAACTAACTACCCTACTCTTTTCTCTCTACCTTAGGATTCACTACCTCTCTCTCTACCTTAATATTTACTATCTCTTCTCTCTCTCCACCCTAGGCCTACCTACCTATCACAAATCTAGGCCTCATGACCTATATCCCTGACCCTTGACACTATGCCATATCTTTTAGGTCCTAGGCCTCTTGACCTATCTTAACCTACCATTTTACCCATTTCCCCTAACACAACTTCTAATCATACCTTTGATATTTTTCCTAGGCTCTGGGAGAACTACATTGGCCTAAGGCCCTAAACTAGGCTATGTAGGCAGTACTCAGTCAACACAAGGTCTTTTGAGGCTCGCTCGGCCATTAGGCTAGTTGATTACTTCTACTAGCGATCCAAACTAACCATTTCTAATATTTTTTTGGTTTTTCACAGTCATTGATGTCAGATTTAATGTCGACATTAGTGCTTTATAAGCATAAGTATCAACTGACATTGGTAAACACCTATCAACCTTGGTGTTAAGTCGACTGATGTTGGTAGACCTCACCGACATCAGTGATTGGTTCAGCCCTAAGGCTAAATGACCCAAACCCAAAACTATAAATTTAACTTAAAAATTTACCCTAAATTCCCCCCAACTTATCTTAAAACTACCCTACCCTATTTCCTATCCCTCTACTAATAATTTTTATACCCTCACCTCTAAATTAGCCTAAAAACTCCAAATAACCAAATCAATTTTAAAAACAACTAGTAGAGAATCTTACCTCATCTCTCTATCTCCTCCAGGATGGCACAAATAGTTATTATGATGGTGCACCTCTTGTTGGCTCCCCTCCGTACACTACCATCTCAGTCACTATCATAGCTCTATTTTTTTCTCCAATCACAAGTTGTAAATGAGTTTGGTCAGTTGCCAAACCCCCTTTTGTCAGGTTTGGTCAGCCACCAACAACGACATGCTTGACCTAATCTATCGACATCAATGCTTATGCCTACCAACATCAAAAATGTTTCCCTAAGGTGCTGATGTCAACTCTATTTATTATCAATATTGGCAATGTCACGAACATTGACACCATTATAATAATGTTTTCCCCAAAAAAGTAACCCCAACTTTTTAGACTTTACCCATACTTTGGGGTAATTTGATGATCACATATATCTCCCCAACCATGACAAACACCATTGGAGATCACTTAAATATTTACCCACAATGACTTTTCTTAGAGATCATGAATATCTCCTCGCTCATTGACCCTTTTACACCAACCTTGCATTGCTTGTCTTGACTGCTTATGCTATTTCACTATAGTTGGATATTATGCACATGAATTTATATTAGGTGTTTTGGATGGAAACCAAGCTCATCCTATCACTTTCAACCCTTTTGTGTTTCCTAGGGGTACTTCCTACCTTGGATACCTGGGACACATCGACCATTAGAGCTACAACTTTGATTATTTTGACCTGTCAGCTATCACTTACAAGTTATGCTTTGGTTATTTGTATCTAAGTCCTCCTCAACCTTAATCATTCTTAACTTTGTAAACTATATCTAATAGTAGTATATGCATATGAAGTGATACTCAATTCTCTACCACTCACCCAATTACCTTTTTATCAAACTGGTACCCAATTCCAGTTTCTTGTTCATCAATTCTCATTTTAAATGGGGATACCTCATCCAATACCTGAAACATCTAACTCATGTTTTTTTCTTAAAAGCTTGTCAATACAAATTACAAGATAAAAAGGGGAAACTGTAGACACCAAAATTACATCACACACATGTGTGTAACTCTCTATGTCAAAACCCCTTCTAGCCCATTTTTTCAATAATAACAATTAGCCTCCCTAACCCATGCTTTTACCCCTCACACATTTAATTAATTTAAAATAATTAATTAAGTTAATTAAAAACCCCTTTTACCACCTTACCTAGCCACCTCACCCTATGACTAGTTCTCACCTAATGAGTCACCTCAAGACCTGGTCCACTCATCCTAACTACCGAAGACTTACTCTCACTTCAAAACTAAATTCATAATCAACTAACTCCTTTTTAACCTCTTATTTTTACCATTTTTTAATGGGTGTCACACTTGGCACGAAGAGCAACAAAAAAATAGGCTAAAAATAGTAAGCTTAACCTATTCTAGGGTTGTTGACATCAATCAACCCATGGCTGATGTTGATAGGATCACCAATGTTGGTGATATAAGCTAAATTCCAACCTAAAGTTTAGGTTAGTAGAAATCAAGAAAATTCATTCTTACTTGCATTCAAGCTCTTAGCATTCAATTTTTGACATCTTGACTTACTATCATCTTGTGTAAGTCAAACATGATCAAGAACTAAGCTCTTGGGGCCAACATCACCCACTTGTACTCTTTGTTTAGGCCATCAGTTTAGACTACCTGATAGGGACCATCAATCTGGCACTTATCATTCAATTACCACTATAGCTAATTACATCACTTATTTTGTAGGTCTTTTAATTATTTACTTTGATATCACTTCATATTTACTATTCATTACTTTATATAGTCTTGATCGAACCCCTATGAGGGAGTTACAAAGCTTCCTTGCTTATTTCCCCTTGACTTGACACACCAAACCTCTGACTAGATCTACCCAAACCATACTCTCTCTCACATAACTCTCTTCCACCTCCCAAACCTAATCAAAACCATTTCTTAGACCCAAAAAAGCCTTCTATAAGCTCTAAGGCAATTATTTCCCCTATTGACCTTGGTATCCTAACCGACATCGATCACATTCACCACCAACCTTGGTATTATAACTGATATCAATCACTCCCCTAACAACATCGGTGACTGTGGATTCCCTAACCTTTTCAAAACCTGCACCACCTGCACAACTTCTAAGATATAAACAAAATACACCACCTGCACCCTATTACTCTCTACTGCACTCAGGTTGTGAATAACGGTAACATTATTTCTCTTCCTCTCTCTTTACTTAACCTCTCTTTTAATTATTTATTACTTTTTTGTCTCTCAAAAGAGGGATGTCATCTCTAAGGAAGTTTCAAACTTCCTAGAACAAGTGCGTAGCTTGGCAGCCCACTCATTTATCTGCTAATAAACATTTTATGGTAGTGTTTTCTTACTTATAGCCATTCCTCCCCAGCCAAATAGGAGTGCTCACAACATCTGGATATGGTGTGTAAGCCAATCTAGGTTCATTTTAATCACTTATCCCTATCATTCCTTTCTATTTTTCCTTTAGACTTAAAATAGACAAAATTTAGTGAAATAGTTTACTTCCCTATTTTGGTGGAATTCATTATCTTTATAAGTCAGAGGGTTGTTTACATCCATGAATCAAATTTGTCATTGTTTTTTGTGTCCAAAATTCATGAAAATGGGATGATTTATCAATCATAGTGGGCATGCTTCCTAGTTGAGTCACCAAAGATGTTGATCAGTTTGGCCTACATACCAAACTTTTCTATGTCTAGGATTGAAGCTATGTAGGTTCCCATTGAAGAGTGATCCCATGGAATAAAGAATAAATAAACTTCAACTAAAGAGCACAAGTTGTTTTCAAGCTTTTAAAACACTTTAAGCAATCTTAAAGTGCAAATTTGGTGATCCTAGACAACTAGACTGTCATCAACACATCAGGTAAAATAAAATAGGTCAATCTAGTTGCACATTTAATAAGTATACTTGGGGATCCTATTAGGCCAAAATATTTCATAGACATGATGCTCTTCATGACTTGAACATTCTCTACAAATTTCATGTCTTGATGACTTCTCTATCTCAAGATATAAAGCTTCAAAGTTAGACTTGTTGAGTGAAACATGCACAAGGACATCAAGTTTAAGATCTATGAAGCAGCCATTGGAATTAAAATATCCCAAGGTGAGAGTGAAAAGTGTACAAATATTGGGATCTAAGGTTAATATCCAATGGCAAGTTTCAATCTGATAGATGTCAGTGGGTCCTAAGATCTAATGGCACATATTTGATCATGCAAAGCAGATCAATGGTGAGCATCAAGTCAAAAGGTCAACGTAAGCAAGATGATGACAAATGGAAAGGTCTCAAGTATCCTAATAAATATATAATGGTATGTATTGAATAATAATGCTAGTGGTCCCAAATAGATCAATAGAACATATTTAATCATAATGGGAAGATTGATGGCAAGGGTCAAAGATTCAAAGGATCTCAAGGACAAACTATCTCCTACCAAGTGTCACAACTATGAAAACTATCAAATATATTAATGGTATGCATTCATTCATACTAATAAATATATATGATGTGCATGAGTTCAAGGATTCAAAGGACTTAAAACAAGATCATGTGGAATAAATAAAGAGTTACTAGTTGGTACAATATGAGAAGTTCAAATCAAGATCGATGGTCAAAATCAAAAGTCAAATCTAATTCGATCAATCTAGAACCAGAGGCAATATTACAAAGGGATTCTATAGAGGTAGACACTTTAGTTTTTATGGGTTCATTTCCAAATCCAATAGCATGATTATGACCACTTTCCTCCATTCTTACATTGTAAAGATGAACCAGTAGGGAGACAGTAGGGAGAAATCAATGCCACCAAGATCAAAATAGATTGATTGAGCTATTATAACTACATCAATGATAGAAGAAGATTGCTAAAAATTTCATACCATTATTATAACTATAAGTATCATCCATGAAAACCAAAAATAGATTGAAAGGGACTGATACAGTTGTGATGGTCATTTTCTATTAGTAGTCTTAGCATGATGATCCTTCCTAATAGAATAGGCATTACAGGATTAGAAATATTGATCATAATGACCTCTTCTCCATTATTTTGGGCATCCTTCCATATCTTTCTCATCCCATTTTGTTATATATATAGGCTTCTAAGCCTTGAAGATCATCCCTCTCTTTGGCATGACTAGATTTTGCCAAGATTTGTATTGTAACACCTATTTTATGCAATAAAGATTGAATTACTCCATTTTCAAGCTAAATTGAAGTGTCTCATGAATTCATTGATGTTTTCAAGTGAATATCTAATTTTATCACCTCTATTTAAATTTTCTCATGTTTATATAGTGTTTTGGTATTTTTCACAGGTCATTCTAAGTGCATACATAGTCTCTTGGTTGGTGTGGAAGTGGAAAATTACCATCCCATGCTAGATTTATAGATAATCCATGCCTTTGTGTGAAATACTTATGTGAAAATTATCAAAGAGTGAATGAAGTGATCTTTTATAGTCCTGAACATGTCTTGTAGTCTGTATTGTGTAATTAGAAGGATCAAAACATTTGGTGCATCACCTCATTTTTACATGTTTTTAGGACTTGTTATCAATCCCTCTCCCTTTTCCAAGTAAGAGTTATTATTAGGTCTATTTTAGGTGATAAATCCAAAAGGAAGTTGGCCTTATCTAGAGGTGTGACCCAAGATTAGGTGACCCACAACCTAGGTTTAGTACCATGTTGGACTAGGTTTGAGAGTGTGACCTGAACACTTCTACTTTCAATTAGGGTGCAATCTAGACCACCAATAGTATGTAGGTTAGTTGTATATAGTAGTCTTTACTTTGTTTTCCTTAATTGTTTTGGCACAAGTGTGTGTTGTCTTGTTTCTTTTGTTTTTTGTGTTTTTCTTGTCTTATGTGTGTTTGGAGGTCAAGTCAATTGTGTTATCTTGGTCAAGGTCAATTCAAGTTTTAGGTTGAGTGCAATTGACTCCATTGCCCAATGGATGGACTAGGCAACCAATCTAATATGCTTATAAAGTAAGCATATACAAGATACCATCAAATATGTTATCCAAAATTTGTCTACCATAGGATAGGTCACAAAAAAATTTCATTTTCAATGCTTATTAGCATAATTTAAAGAAATTTTGACAAAATTAAGGTAATAACCTATTATAGTCATATGCTTGTCTAACCATTTCATGTCATGTTTTAGGATGATCCAAGAGGTGTTAGGGGTTTAGGGTGTATTATTAATTCATATCTTATGTGTCATGGTCATGTCACACTACCTCTAGTTTGTACAAGTGCCAAATTGAGTTTCATTTTGTATTGAAGGTCATTAAGTCATGTTTCACATTCTTTTACTTGCCACTTGCATACGAAATTATCAAAAAACACTTTAAGACCCACAAAATGAGTTAAAATTGCATATAAATGTGTTTTAAGGTGAATTATGAATAATTATATAATGTTAAGTTTGAAAGTGCTTCATGACAAATCAGTTTCAAAAGTTAAAAAATAGTTACAAGTAATTTTCAATGCTTAAGAAGGATTTTAATCCACTTGTATAGATCAAGAAGACTTATTTTTAGGTGAAAATAGTTCAAAATATGTCTCTTCAGCTTTCCCAAGCCAAATACATGATTTAAATATAGGTACAAGTCCATAGAATGTAAAAAACACTCCTCTTCCATCGCTCCTTTAGTAAGCTCATAAAGGAAATCTTCATGTGCTCATTTTGTAAAATCAAGTAAGAGTTATGACCTGATAATTTTTCCAGAGGAGGGGATCCTAATTTAATTAAAATACATGGCCATATTTTTTATATTGGTGGCCCCTAATTTATTGAAAATCATTAAGAACATAGGGTAGTCTTAAACTTGCATAAACCCCATATGTTCAATTTTTCTCCTTAAAATGATAGATTAAGACTAATATGAGGCATGATATAATTTATATAGGATTTAAAATGTTTTCATATACACTCCACATGTTTATATATGCCCCACTTGGAATGTGTGAGCTCAGGTTGACAAGAAATCTCCATTTGTGCACAATTTATAGGTTGAAAACCATGTTTTTTTTATTGCATTAAGGTGTTCAAAGATAATTTTATGATTGGTGGAGATATCTCACCATATTTTCACTCTATATAATGATATATAGGTTTATTAAATGTCTGTCCATTCCTACACCACACTTACAAGCCTCTAGACATGATGCAGCTTGTAAATTCTCACTAGTGTATTAGTCATCATATGTAAACAAAGCTCTATTATTTTGAGGGTCCTAATTTGCATAAAAATAAGATAGATGGTTTTTATATATTTTTTTATTACCTTTAAATACATCCACTCTCATTCAAATGATTTTGAGGACATAAAAATGCAAAATAAGGGGTCATGTCTTATGACTCACCAAAGAGCTATGTAACCTGCAAATGAGAGATTAACTTGGACATTTACTTGAACTCAAAGAAACAAATATGGAATTTTTTTTTATATGGAATAAAATTTCATATAATACCTCTATAATATCTCATTAAAGTTTCAATATAACCACTAATTTACTAGGGCAAGCCTAATACCATTATAGGTCATAGACTATGTTAAAAGCTTGTATACACAAGAATATACCAAAAGGTGCCAAACATTGCATTGTAAGTGTTGTTATAAAGTTATAAACTGATGAGGTGTGTTATATATTAAATTTATAAGTATCCTTAAGGTTAATATGAATAATATATACAAGTTTTAAGGCTTCATGCATTGAAAATGTAGACCTACATGTTTGCAGACCTATAGGTCTCATTTTCACATTAAATGAAATGAATTGAGCATTAAGAGATGAAGTTAAAGAGAATAGAGATGTGTGAGATATGTTTTAAGGTAATTTTGAAGTTTTTACATGTAAAATGGATGGGTAATATGTCATTGGATAACTTTTCTAATCCTTAGAAGTAAAGGAACCAATGCAGACCTATATGCTTGTTTGGATGAGTGCAAAAGACATGTAAGTGATAGGTGAAGTCATGAAGATAAAGAGTATAAATAAGACATAAATATTATTTCAAGACATAACATGAATTTAATATTCTTTATAGGTTGAGTTAAGACATTTTCAAGTGTTGATAAGCCTATTCAATCCTAACATGCCTAAACTTGCACATACAACCCTTGATGTAAAATTGTGAAGAAAGGTGTTTGTTGGAGGTAGGATGAAATAAAAAAGGATATTTATAACTAATATAGGGAACTAAAAATAGTTTTTATGACACCAAAACTAATATAAAATAATTTTAATAGGTTTCATTTCTAAACTTATAGTCAAAACACCTTATGCAATCCTACAACCAAGAGGCATGATGATCACTTTCAACCTGTGTGTAGAGAGTGTATTAAATGTCATTTGGTGGAATAAAATAGTGAATTATGAGAGTTTTATAGAGTAATAATAACATTAATAATCTCCCTAATAGATCCCATGGCCACTTAAATGACAAAAAAACATGTTTAAGGAGGTATAATCTCAAAGTGGCAGTCTAGTCCTAATTGATCACCCATGGGTCTATGAAGAGAAAGTGAAAAAGGTTGGATGTTATGGGAAAATTTGAAAAATTACAGACTTATATAAAATTTTGAGGACTTAATTAAAATTTCTCATGGAATTTAGATCTCTTTTTTTAAGAGGAAAGGACCAGAATAAAACTTCTAGGGTTAAACTGACCTCATAGCCAACAAACCCTAACTTTGGATAGCCTAGTTTAGATGAATAAAGGAGATGGATTAAAGATTAAAAATAGTTTAAATAGGTTTTAATTGGAGGTAAGGATTTTATTGAGGTGTTGGTTTGTATAATAAGGCCCAAAATTGGCCATTTCAGCCTAAAACCATCCCTAAGGTGCACATAATGCCCAGTAAAAACTCAAGAGGCACTAACTTTTGGTCAAATATCCTAGGAGAAGATGCATGGTGTTAGGATATATTAGGTAGATATATATGGGTATATTAAATAGAAACTTGGGGCATTAGGTCTTCCATCTAGGGCTTGTGCTTTATGAATCATCGTTAAGATGATAAGGCACTTCAAAACCTCTAAAACCCCTTCTTTAAGCTTAATGACTGAGTGAGTTGTTCTTATGACTTATAATACTCATTCATGGACCTTTAAACACATATTTTAGTTATTTTCTTAGAACATTTGGAAATTACATTATATAAAATTAGCCTAGAAGCATGGTTGTAGGCCTATTTGTGAAGGTGTAGGGTAAGAATTAGTTTTAAAACCAAGTATAAAGGCCTACTAAGCCATCCAATGGGTTCAATGATAATCCACACAAATTTTTTATGTATATTAATAATATATTTGAGCTCTTAAAGTCATCAAGTGTGGTTAAAATATGAGAAATGCACCATTTTGTTATCTAAGAAGCCTATCTACAAACTAGAAAGTACAAATAGAGAGCCTCTCCTCAATAGGTTGAGTTGTATGATGATGTTTCAAGCCTAAAAAAATATTTAAAATAATTATAAATTGAAAATTTCTTGTCAAAACACCTCAATCACCTCTCATGTATCTACAAGCAACTAGGCTAGGTGTCTAGCCATTTCATGGTTCACACATCCATACAGGGTATCAGGTCCTCAAATTTGACATGGAGCATGGTCATGGGGTAGGAAAAGTGAATCAAACACTTATTTTGAGTTTCACATGTGTGGGCATAAATTAGATCTAAAACTCAATTTATAGGCCTAGAGGCATAATTGAAGCCTAATTAGAGAGAGAAAACATATGAATAAATGTACTTCCACTCATGGTCTGGTCATGAAATTTAGTAAAGAGATGTAATGGAATATTGGGTATTCAAATACATGCTTATTTTTTCAATATATATTGGCCCCAAAATTTTGGCTAAGTGTTGTCCAATTTTGGTGCAAAATTGATATGATGCTAAGGGACCATCGCATAGAAGGACCATGGCATGCAGCTGATAGCTACAAAATCACCATGGTAGAGAACCTATGGGGTGAAAGAGGACAATGATGTGGATGAACTATCATGAGAGGACCTAGTCAGACAAGGAATGAGTCATGAGGAACTTGAGGACGTAGGACTCAAAATAGAAGTGAAAGACTAGGGAAACACATAGGAAGTAGGAGAAGTTAAGATAATGGTTCATACGGGTCACCCTGACCTTATTAATAGGAAATTTTGCACCAAAACATAAGGAGAGGAACACATGGTAGCAAACATATAGCATAAAGCAAGGATATATGGGGTGTAAAGGCTCGAGTCTTTCATAAAAACTAATTCTTGAGCACCACTACTCTTAGTCTGTTGAGAGTTTGTTAGAAAATTCTTCATGTCATCAATGATTGTAAACACTTGGACAGAGAAAAGAAACTATAAATATGACTATTTTAAAGTACTATGAAGGGGGATTTTTGGGATGAATTTGTGACAAACATTTACCTTTCTGATGATTAAGCTTAATAAAGGAGATAACAAGGTTTATCAACTTTGTGTGTTCTATGATGAACGATGGTTTATGAGTTAAGTGATTAGACTTAAATATGACTTCTACCCTATTTTTATTTTATTTTCTAAGTAAATAATGTTAATATAAGATGATAATATTCTATGAAGTGATATTAATCGAACCTAGAACTCAAAGAATCATGGTAGTCTATCTTTACATTTATATAATCCTTGTTTAAATTGCATAAAGAGAATGATATTAACAAGTTATTAACACTGTGAAAAAAAACCTATGGGAATCAGTGTTTTGTTGTAAACTTTAGTTGAACATGCAAGACCTAAATCTTGCATGAAAGGGCCAATGTGCTAACTTGTTAGGCTATACTTCAATGTTGAATCTAGAATTATCAAAGAAACATCAACATTTTGGTTCCATTATCAGGACCGAAAGCACTTGAATCATTGTCATGGAAAATATTTTAGCTTATTACTATTAATAATATAGAAGAATGGATTATCATTGTTGAAGATAACTTTGTAGTTCCCTACCTTGAGCAAAGAATCTCTGCATGACAGTGGGTAGAGCAAAACCTCTACAATACATTATATGAAACCTTCTTTTCAAAGGTCTCAATTCATTTAAATACTTGGTTGTCATAATATGCTCAAGGATGATCAAGGAATCATAGAAGGAGATATTTTTGGATGATAGAATGGCAAAGAAATTTAGCAAAATTTGGATTTTCATGGATATGAGCAGTCAACTTTTGGTGGAAAGGAGTTATGAACAACTATATTTTTGAGTACATTAAAATACCTATTCATGTCTTGAAGAAGCCAAGTTCTAGTTCCTTAAGAAATCATGTGGTCATTATATTAGGATTTTTGATTTTGAACCAAGAAGATATTTGTTGATATTAGACATGAAATCATACCAATGGAGAGTTAAATACTCTTGTGCATGAGTCACATATTTAGAAGGGGAGAATAGGAGTTAGTAAAAGATTGTGGGTTTAGAATATTAGACAACCAATATGCATTACGAAAATGGAATTATGATGAATCTTGATAAGGTATTTTAGGATTTAATGGTATGAAAAGAGCCAGGGAGAACTCAAGGAGTGTTGTTAGGAGCCATAGGGAAGTTGAAACATAGGAGGAGCCCATCTCTTTTGAGCTACATTCTATGCAACTTCTATTTTATGAAGGAGGAAAAAGTTGGATTATAAGAACGAAGGAACCAAGTATAAACCAACCAGGCTCGCCCACCATAGTGTGCACTCATGATTTTGAGTTAGATGAAGTACCATACATAATTAGGATATAGACAATTTGAAACTGGAGACTGAACCAGTGAGGGATACTGAAGCTGAGCCTTTTGACGTTCATTTAGAATTAACACTTTCTTTCCCTCTTTAAGTTAATTCCATGGCACAACTAGAGATGCCTAGTGGACTAGGCTTACAAAGACAACATCTAGGCCCTAATTTGAGTAAGCAATCATTGACCATGCCTCATACTATAAGTAGTGTTGTTGTAGGTGGTGGAGGTGGAATAGGAGGTGGTGTAAGAGGAAGTAGACTTCCTCCTCAAGGGATCAGGGCTAGATGTTCCAAAAAACTACCTGTTTAAGAACCTCAACTGACTATGGTGTATTATGAAATGACATTGCACTTATGGTGTATTATGGAGAATGCAACTAAGCATGTCCACAAATGCAAATTGATTTGGAGGGTGTGAGGCATTACCTCCTCTGAGCATAATTACACATAGTTTTTTATTATGCTTTTAGAGTGTACACACAAATGGTATCAAAAGTTCAACCCTCAACAAGTGGTGGTTGACTATGATTAACTTAAGAGAGCCTTCCTTTAGGAATTTGACATTCCTAAATTTGAGCAATAAAGCATAACAACACTGAAGGACATAAAGTAAGGACTTAATGAAAGTGTACATGAGTATGACACAAGTTTTAAGACCTTTTTGTCTAAATTATCATTTGATATTAACACTAATTAGCGTGCACAATGGTTTGTGGGAGGATTGTTACTATCCTGCCATTAAACCTTGTCATAACAAACCTTCACTAATCCATGTGAGGTTTTAGAAGTTGATCTCTATATTTAGGTAGTTGGAAGCATTGATATTGAGATAAATCCCTTTATGGAGGCCCAAATATCCTCAATGAAGTTGTATCTTGAGAATTTGACAACCAATAATGCACATAAAACACATAGTGGTGTTTGGTGCTCAAAATGTGAATATGAAGGGCATACACGAAGTAATTCCCTATGTAAGAACATATGTGTGGTACTTAAATAGACATGTGAAATTTGTCATGAAGAACATGATGTAATCTCTTATCCTATTTTGCAACAAACTACACAAATTAAGGTGTCTAATTATTCTAAAATTTGTGATGCCTATACTCATAACACTAACAACTACCATTTGATTAATGACATCCATGAAACTCGAGCATATAGCACATGCTAGACTTTAGTATCAAATAATCAAGACAATGGTGGATAATATGGATAAGGAAGAGGGTGAGGATGAAGAGGTGGTCATCTCCCACCCATGACTTATTACAAATGTGGATCTCTAGACCACTATAAAAAATATTGCCTAGACTATCTGATATGTGCTTTCTATAAAAAGGACCACCAATTGGAAGAATGTCCTAACTTATACATGGTTATCACCAAGGAGAAAAATGAAAAATATTCTAGGATGATTTGAATTGATAAACCACATTGGTGTGCATTCCCAACTATCCCTATAGTTTAACAGGTAAGCATTACCACTCATAGTGGGGAACAGACCCAATTAACATTTGATCCCATTGAGAAGGTACAATGGGAAGAACCAAGAGAAAGAAAGTATCTTGATGTTCAGTAATAAAAGCATGTCCTCCAAGATATGATGCACTAGTATGATAACTTTAAAGAGAGATTCAGTTCCTAAAAGATAAAGGCTTAATGTAGCATGTTGTTGTGCAAAGGGAAGTTAAACTTCAACATGTGGAATGTGATGACTTTCAAGAGCTGTGCAAGTGCATGTTAGATGAGGACATTGTTCTATAACTAAGTGTTTTGATTAAGAATCAAGCCTAAGTACCAAATGAGGTTCACCATCAAGTCACTAATTAAAGTGAAGATCACCATTTAAATCATGTTTGATGATAGGATATTCCTAGTTCTTCTACTCCCCTAGAAGATAAAGAAATATTGGTGAATGCTTCCATTAGTAAATGGGTAATCTATGACATACTGGTAGACACTAAAATAGAAGTCAATGTCCTCACCAAGGATGCTTGGCACAAAATGGTCAATCCAACACTAAAACCTTCACCTTGTGTCTTATTTATGGCAAATAAGACTTGTGCATTACCTGTAGAGGTGCTTAAGAATGTAATGGTTGACATACTTGGAGTACCATTCAAATCATATAGGTTCTAGAGCTAGCTGAAGTTGATGATTACCTAGTTCTATTTGGAAGACCTTGGTGCTATGAGAATAATATAGACTTTAGCTTTAAGAAGTGGTACATTATTTTTAAAAACACTGATTAGTGTGGTGTAATGCCACTAGATAAATAAAAAGGGCCCCCTTACATATAGGCTATCAATGTTGATGAAGATATAAACCATATCTATAACATGACTACAAGGTACAATGAGAAAAGATATCCCACTCTAGATGGCATAATTTAGTGATCAGATACTTAGTCCTTTTCTAACACTACAAGCAATGCATGTAATTGTTGGTCCCATGATGACTATGACCTAACTAGTAGAATATATAGTACCATTAAGAACCATGAGAATGTGTTATGATAGTTTAATAAATAACACATGTTCATTTTCCTTATCTCTAGCTAAGTCATGAGGGGACATATCATAGAGACATCACTCAAAATAATAGATGAGGCTCTAAGGTTCCATGGGTAGATGGAAGTTTGAGACTATATTAAGCACCTTGAAGAGTTTTACCACACTAATAAAGATCATATTTGATCTTTGGTTCATCTCTTTGATGGCATAATTACACGATGGTGTAAAACCCATTTTGAATGACTCCTCCACTAGGATCAACTATAATCAGCCTTATACCACCAATTCCATCATGATAACAAAGTAAAGGGAGCAATAAGTTATAGTGGAATACAAGCACCTGAACCCCACATCCAAGCTTGTGAAAAAATATGACAGAATGATGAGTCCTACATAATAGTGTATTTATGGGTGTATGCATTCTATGGAACTTTACACACTTGGGCATGAGCGTGGTATGTTCATGAAGAGTGACATATGGGTACCAAGTTTTGGCATCTACTGAAGGAGAACATGAACTCAACACTATCTTATTCTTCACCAAGGATGGATTTGTGCCTCACCCTCCAAGCCATGCATGAAGTGCTAATAGGTGACCCTTGTCCCATGAAATAACCAATGAGTATTATCCATCATGACCCTGAGGATCCCCTACAGCTATTTTATGAACCATTGACATACTGAATTCCTTTACCCACACTAGTCCCTGATCAGAACCAATGTGAAGAAATTCATCTGGGAAACAAAAGCTCATGTTACAAGTGGAATAAGGTGAAGGACCCACTCCACTCAGCCCAATGTACAACCATTTAGATGTTCCTATGAACATTAGCATAAGAACTATTTAGGACACAAGTGTTGATATGGACAACCCCTATCATGGGCCTATTCATACTATTCAACATAACATCGGCTTAGAACAAGAACCAAATATGGCTATAGTAGGAAACTATTGGACTAATATAGAGATTTTAGAAAATTTTGAATTGATAAAAGAATATCAATATGTCTTCCCAAGAAACTATAGTGAAATGGAGTCCACTCATCCTTGGAAGATGCATATCAAGCTAGTTGATGGTGCTCGACCAGTTAGAAAATACCCTTATAGGGTGAATCCTAATATTCAAGGGCATGTTAAAGAAGAAATTGATAGTATGTTGTGCACCAGAGTAATAACCCAAATTAATGAATCTAAGTGGGTTAGTCCCATGGTGTTTAGTATCAAGAAGGATGGACATATACGTATCTCCATGGACTACCAAGTGCTATATGCATCTTATGTAATTGATCCATTTCCAATGCCATTCATGGAGGATATCTTTAAAGGTGTTATTGGTTTTATAGGTATAATCACTGAGAGGTGGGTGAATCATTGAGCCCAAATAATCTAACTTCAATTTTGATCTTTACAAATACTTAATTATCTACAAAAAGCATTGATGAAGTGTATACAACATTCATATAAATGAGCAAGTGAGATAATTTAATATTAATCACATAACACAAGACATACATGGAAAACCCTCTTGGGTGATAAAACCCACTAGAACTTGCAATTGGACTACTATCCTATAATAACAAAATCTAATTTAGTCCAACAAGTTATTTATCAAGGAACTACCATTCTTAATTTTAGTGAGACTACAAACCCATAAGGAGATACTACACCATCTAGTTGAGCACCCATAATAACTAGACTTTTAGCATGTTTCACCTTGCAAGGAGGAAACAACCTCCTTAGATGTTGAGCAGCCACAACAACACCTATGAACACATCTCCTCAACACCGATTGCCTACCAATTTGATAGAGATATAGAGTATATCAAATCTCTTCAACTCTACATACTCAATGCATCCAAAGCCACCTTTTGGACCACTTTACACTTCTTAGTAATAACTCTATCACCACAACACTCCTTATTGATAAAATCACATTACAAACTTAAACCAACAAATAAAGATCAATTAGGACACATTACATACCTAAACTATCCCCACTCTTCAACTCTGCATACTCAATGAATCCTTCATAGTAAAAAATCTATCATAACTTCAATAACATGACTAGATGGTCATACATACATTCCTCACACTAATATGCCTCTCAAATCAACCACCAAGCTCACATAAATAACAACAATTCTTTGTTCATTCTCAATACATCCAAAACATCCTTTTGGATCACTCTAGACCTCTTTGCTCATGTTCAACCTATAAGAGCACTATTATGAACCCAAAAATATGACCTACAAGTCATACATATAGTCCTTAATCTACTCTGATTCTCAACCCATCCATTAGGCACTCTTGGCCTCCTTACTTATTTGCTTCAATGCTCATACCACATCCAAGTCATTCAAGCCTAAAAACCATCACATTTGGTTTCACTATATATAGAGCATTCATGATTAACAACATCTTGATCATCCATTAGGCATGTCTTAACCCTTAATACATATAACACACAAAGACATGGCTCAATACAATCTTCATGGGTTAGACATAGATTTTATGGGTCATCCTTAAGCAACTACACCTTTTAATAAGGGCCTTGTATCTCTTATAAGTCTCATGAAGACCTATTCACCCATTTAGCACATCCTTGAGAAAAATAAGAATAGAGGACCACTTTTAAATACAAAGGTCCACTCCTTATGTCCCCTTCAACATCCTAAAATGATCAAAGTAATCTTATCTCACCTTTGCATATGTGTAGTAAACTCAAAAAGAGACCTTATACATAGGAACATCATTACCAAACATACAATCAACTTCTTAAGCATTATTCATATTTAAGATAGATTTATCATGCCTCCAAAATAATCATAGAGCATCCTCATGGAGTTTACAACATTCTCCAATATCTAAGTCATCATGAGACATTGAAATAACATCAACATGAGCTCAAATATCCTTCTTAGATCACTTTTAGAACAAACACAAATACATATTCAATTTATAGGATCAATATATTTTATTTTACTCACTTTCAAATCTTTAAATCAATATTGACATATGTGCCTTGGAAGCCTCTACCACTTTGATTTTTATAGCACCAAGAAATTCAATTTCTATCAAAAGATATGGTCAAAATACAGATCTCTATTTTTCCCTATGTTAAATCCAAATATTTCAATTGCAATGGTCATAGTTACCCTTTAAACACAATGCTTAAATCTCATGTCCTATGAGCTCAGATCGAATATGCACCATCAATCTTGATTGATCTTTAATACACAGTCTACCAATGCTAGATGTTAAATCTCACTCACTTTGACCTCATTTCATGTAATCTTAAAATGTTGACTTCATGCATTCTATCAATCTCTGTGGACCAACTAGGTCTTTAATGATCAATGCTCACCATTATATCAATCTATATAAATGCTTAATCACCATTGGATCCTTATCCTATACCTTTGCTTAGTTATTAAATATCATGTACCTATCCTCATCTCATTACTTCTTGAATTATTAGAACAACGTGCACCATTGATATTTATTGAGCTTTAATTCTTTCAAAAATGACTATGAGGACCCTTTTAATATGCCTGAGTAGCCATTTTTACACCTCAATAACTTCTTTTATGTTTACTCACATGATCTAAAACTTAGACCAAATGATCTCCTAACATAGGATAATCTAACCATGTGACACACTACTCCTGAAATACTCACATGTGTGAGATATAATGCCATTAAAATGCATTATCAAAATCTTCTATCATAGAGCCAACTATGTCAAAACTTTATTGGGAGGCTAACTTTAAACAAGCATAATTTTTATCGCACGTCAGTGTATGATCTCAAATTTAACATAAATCATTTATGCTCATTACGGAAAAAACCCATATGATCAGTTTCTCTTAACACATTCACATGTGCAAGATATAACACCATAAAAATTCTCACTCGGTTCTTCTTGCCATATTACAAAATTGGCTATGGAAAAACATAGTTAAACTGCCTGGGAGCCCAACTTTGCATACACATATCTTTTCTCATGCTTTAGTGATTGACCTGCAAGTTAATGAAAATAAACTAGGTATAAAACTAAATAAACCCATATGATCACCTTCTCTTGACATGTCTACATGTGTGAGATATTCCATCATCAAACTACTTACTTGGCTCTTTCTAACTACATTGCAGATTTGGCTATGGGAAAACAATGAATTTTGATTGAGAAGCTAACTTTTCACCATTATATCTTTGATCGTAATTCAATGCATGACTTGAGATATGACACTTAACAACTATGGATTAATGTGATCACAACCATATGACCAACTCCCCTTGAATCATTCCTATGTGGCAATGGTGACATCATCAAATTGCCTACTCAGATCTTCTACCACTAGACCCAAACTATCTCGATGAAAACTATGGATTACCAAATGAATTACACTTATGCATACAAGCTCTCAAATCATATATAACATCTTATGGACCTCTTTCACATGTTATAATCACCATACTCATCCTTGAACATCTCTTAACTAGTCAAACTCTGGATATCAACCAAACCAACTTCAAGCACACTAGGACAAACACATTACACACTTTGTCACTATCACTTAAGATATCAAAACACTTCATCCACTCATAAGGATACCTCCATGACATCACCATGACATCATTGATAACTCTTCAATAGTTATATATGAGGTATATACCTTCACAAATGGATTCTCAAGGTACCATTAGGTCCAAATAGTTGAATATGACCAACTTAAGATAACATTCACCACCGAATGGGGATCATTTACATATATTGTTATGCCTTTTCAGTTGAAAAATGCCCCAGTATTATTTTCATGAAAAAAATGAATCCTTTAAGGACTTCATCCATGAATTCCTTCAAGTTTATTTGGATGATTGGACAGTATATGGTTTGGTTAAGGGCCATTGTTCTAACCTCAAACTTATGCTTGAGCACTGTCAGGTCTTACAAATCTCATTAAACTTAAATAAGTGCCTATTTTCAACACCTTTTGGTGTGTTCCTAAGACATTATTTGTAAGGAATGACTTTTGGTAGACTCAGTAAAGGTATCTATTATTCTTCACCTCCTAGTGCCCAAGACTCAACACAAGGTCCATGCTTTTCTAGGCCATACTGGTTATTAAAAAAAGTTCATCTATGGTTATGAAAAAAAAATTGTACCCTTGGAGGAACTTTTAAATCAGAATAAGCATTTCATATGGACTTACTCTAATAAAGAGGCATTTGAAACATTAAAGGAAAAGTTGGTTACCGCTCTTATCCTCCATTTCTCTAATTGGTCAAAACCATTTCATGTCCATGTTGATGCATCTTGTATATCCATTGGTGAAATCCTTACACAACTAGGTGAAGGTCATCTAGATCAACCAATCTACTTTTCCAAAAGGAAGCTCACACTAGTTGAAAGGAACTATACCACTACAGAGTATGAAGCATTATTGATGGTCTATGCTTTGCAAAATTTTAGATAGTACCTATTAGCCATTCCTTTTATTATATATATAGATCATGAGGATTTGAAGCACCTTTTTTATAAACCTATACTACATGGATGGATCTATTGTTGGATTGTGTTATTCCAAGAGTTTTAATTTTTAATAATGGTGAAACTTAAGAAGGCCAATTGTGGACCTGACCATCTATCATGGATTAATAATTAAGAACCACCATGTGTCATAGAAGATGATCTTCTTGATGTATATCTCTTTTGCATTACATACGTACCTAAAGAGATAGAAGATATTGTAGCATTATTGACCACTGGCTCCATACTCAATAGTCTCACCTCACAAGTCAAAAAGCAACTCACGGTTAACATTACAACCTGTTAGCTTATAGCAAGATATATTTTCAAAATGAGTTGTCATAAAGTTCTTTGATGTTTTGTAATGCAACATGAGCACCTCTAAGTACTATGTGAAGTTCATCAGTGTATTTCAAGTGGACACTATGCTGGAGAGGTTACTGTGCAAAAGGTTTTTCTAGATAGATTATGGTGGCCAACTCTTTTCCAATATGTTAAAGCATATGTTAGGCAGTGTGATATATGTCAGCACATAGGCAAACCTAATAGAAGAGATGTTATGCCTCTATGACCCATTCCTTCTCAATAACCCTTTGAAAAGTGGGCTATTGATTTTGTTGACCCCATCACTCCAATAAGATAAAAAACAAGTTATTGATACATCAGTGTAGCAATTGACTATTTTATATATTGGGATAAATATTCACTAATAAAGGATTATACCACTACTAATACTATGTAGTTCATCTTAGAGAATATCATAACTCAGTTTTGATGTCTCTTGAGTTTCACTAATGATCATGAAACCCACTTTTTGTATGAAATAATTTGCATCTTACTGGTTGAGTTCATGATCATGCACCACAAAACAACATCATATCATCTACAACCTAATGGAACTACTAAAAATTTCAATAAAAATCCTAGGTACCACACTGACAAAACTCTATAACATTGGTCAAACTAATTAGGATGATAGGGTGTCTGTAGTACTATGAGCTTATCGAACAACCTATTAATGCCTAAACAAAATCATGCCATTTAAATTGGTGTATGGAAAGGAGGCAATCCTACTAGTAAAGTCTTGGTACCATCTCTATGTATCACATGCATATGACAATTGAATGAAGAGTCATCCTTGAAAGCATAGCTAGACACTTTATTATAACTAGACAAAGCTCATTTTCTCACTCATTGGTGCTAGGATGTGGAAGAGTGAAGGTAAAGGCATGGCATGATCTCCATATAAGTAACAAAACATTTTATCCAAGAATTAAGTTCTTTTTATATGATTCCAAATTTGTGCACCACCTTAAAAATATTTGAATCTACTGGGATGGTCCTTTTATAATTCAGCTCATGATGGATGGTAAGTTCCTTCTTGGGAACTATAATGGATGGTAATTTCCTTCTTGGGAACTATAATGTATGGTAAGTTCCTTCTTGGGAACTATAATGGAATTCAACTCAGGCTATATATCACTTCTTAATAGATAAATTATTGTAATCAATAAGGCTTGTGCCATTAGTTTAGGATTTCTTATTTTCAATAAAAGTGTTATCTTTATTGTGTAAAACTTTTCCTTTTGTAATTTTATTTCAAAATTTCTTATTCTCTTCGTGGAGGACCACGACTCTTTTTAGTGTAGGGTAAGAAGTCATGTTTAGTAACTAAAGTGCATAAGTTACCTAGGTGTGTAAGGTTAGATAGACACACAATTTAGATGGGCCTATAAGTTTCTTAAAGTGCACAAATTTCAAGTTTAAGCCTTGTAAAATAATTGTTTGAATTCAAATACTCAAAGATCAATGGTCGACATTGACTTTTACTGTGAAGATCCAATGATGAGTGGGAAAGAATAAGTTCATTGGGTCCTAAAGATCTAACAAAGTGCATTTAATCATGTGTCAAAGATCAATGGTGAGCATCAAGTCAACATTCATAGGATCCTAGAATTGAATGCATCAGTGATAAATGGCATGATCTTAGGAGTAAAATTCAAATCTAATAACATGTAGATGAGCTCAAGTCAATGGGTCCAATAAAATCTATGGCTCATGTTCACTCATATAAAATAGATCCGATGGTAAGCTCAATGTCAAAAGGTCAATGAATTCTAAAAATAAATGAGAAGTTGACAAGTGTCATGACCATAAGAGCTATCAAATAAATCAATGGTATGTATTTGGGCCATGCAAAAGTAGATCAACAGTCTACATTCAATCTATAAAAATTATATCAATGATGTGTGTTTAATCATGGGACACATCATCATCTACTTCAAAAAAAGGTGTGAGATAGGATGTGCCATTAATATATAAATAATAAATATGGCAAGTAATGGGCCAATATCATGATGTGATAAATATCGTTAAATGTATTAGTTGACAAAAATAAAGATCCAAGAATGGTAGCCATTAAGGATTTGAATTAATGACACAAAGTGAAGGGTGATGAGAAAACATTAATGATGGTAAGCCCTCCTAGAGCCTATAAATAGGTAAGTTAAACTCATTTTACACTTTACCTTGAGATTAATAGAGTTGAAGATCAAGTGACTACTAGAGCCAAGTTAATCAAACCCAGAGTCAAGCAAATCAAATTCATCTCCATAGTAACCTACACAAGGATTATCAAGTTGAGAAGAGATATTACGAGTCTAATTCATTAGAAAAACATTAGTACCAAAATTTACAATTTTTAATTCTGCCATTGAAGGGTGTTTAAGCTTTAAAATATGAAGTAGTAATCTATAACCATGTATTATTTTAGAAACATTGGATGACAAACATCAACCTTTGGGCTCCTTGAAGGGTGATGTAACATAATAAAAAAGCCAAAAGGAATGGACCCTTGCCAATAATACTTGAAGAAGAGGTGGTGAGAAAAGGAGACTAGGTTCTAATTAGGGAAGATACACTAGAATAACAAGTTTAATGCATGGAAGAAGAAGAGGGAAGTATGGTGCAAAAAGTAAAGTAGGCTCAATCATCCTCAACATAGAAACTCAAGCATCCCCACCTCTATCTCTATTAATTAAAGAAATGAAATATCTATAATTAGTGTTGCACATGAACAACTAGGTCTCTAAGGTTTCCACTTGTATAGTCTTGGACTACAATCATCGCTAACCTAAGAATGAGGTTGAGTTCTAAAGTGACTATCGAGTCGAGACCATGAACACTAGGAAAAAGTGGTGTACGATCTCATGATTTTCAACCAATTGGATGTTATAAGGTTTTTTTAGCTATTTAATTTACCATATTTTGGGAAACCCACAAAGGTATTTCAATTCCTTCTTTCATACATTCATGAAGACTATATTTACTTCATTGGTTGCAACATGAAGATAAAACCCGAGAAGATCAACAAGGTCATAGGACTACAGTACTCAAGGTTGAGAATAATTAATGACTTGGTAGACACCAAGTAGGTCCAAAATATTTCCATCACACTCATGTATTAAAACTAGGTCCATGTACATCAAAAACCTATAAAATACTACCCTTTGAGTTGCGATATGGATTATCATGACCAAGATTGGAGGGATTGATCATTAGAAAGAGGTTGACATGGTACACACACAGGGCTTGAAGTATATGTGGGATATGTACTTCAAATAAAACATTATTGGAGACGTGGAGAGGAGCCATCGGATGCCTAAGTATAGGTTCCCATGGGGAGTAATCTTACTCTTATTAGTTTTTTATGAAATTGATGTGTTGAATTATAGCTCGAGAGCATTGAAGTGGGTATACCCTCCCACACACAAGTCCCCTACTGAACACTACAAGAAATTCACATGCATCGAACACATCACCCCATCATACAAGATAAATGTGATGTATTAGTTAAGTGTAATTAAGGTGACATTCAATAAGGAGTGGCACATCCCCAAAGACTTGCCCACTTTAGTTGTGGAGCAATCATAGTTTGCCATGAAGCAACACTTCTCTTTTGCGCATATTAAAATAAATCTATCCAAAGATATCTTTAAATGGCTCAAGTTATCATATGCCTTATCAACATGGTACTTCATAGACTCCATCAATTATATTTATGATGTGCAGCTTATCATCCTACAAGCTAAAAGAATAGACATGGAGATTCACACTCTCTATAAAATGTTTGTCTATCTAGGCAAAAAGGCCTATACAGAGAAGAGGGAGATGGACCTGACTGACATCAAGGTCAAGTAGAATATGGTAGGGGATTAAATTCACAACTTTTTTTACATGTTTTTGTAGACATCCAATTCCTAACACCATTTGTGTTAAAATTGGAAATCTTACATAAATTGCACTCAAATGCACATTTTAGGTCAAAATCCGTAAAACACCCTCAATGATTCAAACTTGTCACATACAAGTGTCAATTTATGTCAAATTATCCCTAAATAGGGCAATGAATTTTATGGGCCAACTAATTTTGATTAGATCATTTCAAGTTAAAATGACATTTTTGCCATTTAGTACTCTGGATCACTCTTTCTTCTAATTCATTGGTACACATCATGTAACTTTATTATTTCGTGTTGGAAACATCCTAAATGGGAATACAAATCTAATGCATCTAACATCACCTTCTAGTTCCTCTCTAGTCAAATTACAACCCAATAATATGACTTTCTGACCATTTTGATTAATTGTGCACCAATTTCTAAAGAATTGCACTAAACTTCATTAAATTTACTTAAGCTAATTAATCCAATTTAAGTGCTTAATTAAAAATTCCATATATATTTTTGAATATCTGCATCACCTAATGACATCATTTATGGGGTGGGATCCATCAAGCCATAAGTGCATAAAATATCAGGATTATGGGTCACCCATGCCTAGTTAATGCCTCTTTAATGCTCATTCATCTTGAGGATATTTATGAGTTTAATTCCAAATATTAAGATTATCCATGGCCACACATCTCAATCTTGAGATGGATGGTCATGGTTGATCCTGACTAATCTCAAAAATCTATAAATAGAGAGGCTATGGACATGAATTTTAAGCTTGAATATTGTAAAGTTATAATGTTAAATTGTTTTCACAAGGTTTTGTTTTTGATCATAGATTTTGATTGTAAGCTTCATTGATAGGCTAGTTTAGTGATTTGGAATCAAGAGCCTAGGTTTTATGGAGTGTTCTTGAAGCATTGGAGGATCTTACCACTATTGTTGGCAAAGACAAGGATGCTTAATCAAGGAAGAACATGATTTTGAGCCACATGGGTATGGTGAATCCATTTGGGAAGGTAATATGATGTTCCTTTCTTTCATTTGTTTCTTTCTATCCTTTTTAATTCCCATAGGAATAGATAGGCTTGGCTAGTTATTTATTTATGCATGTTTCATTATTTATGGACTAATACTTGACTAACTTGATTTGTAATCCTCTTTACATCTTGGTATGCCTGGTGGGACAAGACACATCTCACACCTGAAGAAGATCATTTTAAAACTTTAAAACATTCATTTGGACCCTTAAAACTCTTTCAAACTGATTTTCTAACTTTATTTTTCTATTTTTGTTTGCCACAGTTTTACACAGTAACTGACGTTAGCAAGTAATACCGACATCGGTTAGAGCTTGGTTAGCCAAAGCAACTATTGTCAGTTGTAATAACTGATGTTGGTCATTGTGTTTTTCTTAAAACATAAACCCGAGAGCTATTTTTCCAAAGTTCATTAATTCAAGCTAAAAAGAGATTCAAAGCTAAAGGACATGCTAACATTTTCGCTATAGGACCAAGCTTGGCATTTTATAAAAACATGTTTAAATCACCTTTTTCATGCTTAAAAATAAATTATGAACTTTGTCTTGGTGTTTAACAAACAATTTAGATATTTTGGTGAATGTTTTCAAAATTTGCAACTAAGACCAAGGGGTCAAATGAACACCACCAAATATTTCATTTGGGCTTAAAATTGAACACACTTGTCAATTATTATTTGTAATAGTTGTTTACTTAGGTTTTGTTTGGAAAAAAGAGGAATGTTGCATGTATGCTCTTCCATTTATACCCTTTAGGGAACCCTTGGAATCAAAAGCACCATTTCTATTACAAATAGCCTAGTCCAAGGCTTAGAGATAATGTCATCTAAATCACTCCCCAAAAATTCACAAAAGTTTGGGTGATCTTGAAAATGACCCTAAAGTCTTTCTATTTAATGGTTTCTTTATTTTCATATAAACTTGGCTTGCGAGGGGGATGTCATTCCCTCTCGCAAGTTATTTAGGGAAGCTTTGACCTAGGGTTTCACCTCCCAACATTGAATTCATTTGACTTCTTTAAAGCTGCACATGGGACGTATTTACATTTAGACATCGCACTACACTAAGTGAATAGTAGGATGTAGTGGTTGTAAAAAGGACTAAACATTTTTACAGCTAGCTAATGCCACAGTCACCTAATTTCCATGCTTGTCTTTTGCATCATTTGACGTGAAAGTCATTGTGTAATTGATTCCTTTAAAATGATCAAAACCTTGCTAATTTAGTAGATCCCACTTTGCCATACCTTATCAATTTAGACTTAAGATATTTTTTTTTTGTCAAGAGCTTACTTGGTCTTTTTGTGTCTAAAAATTGCTTGTTAACTCAATGAACTTAACCAAAACACATTGTCCTCAATTTTCTTGAGCAAGGGAGGCATTATGCTGTCCAAATGGAAAAATCATCTTTTCCTTATTCAAATTGTTATCAAAAGCTTTATGTCGTGTCATCCACTTTGGTGCAGTCATGCTACCCAATTGAGTCTAGATATTTTACCCAATTTGTTTAAATCCTTCATTTATAATCCACATTATAAATTGAACCTTTCTAAGTTCTAAAGGTTGGTGTGTCAAAGTGGGTTCGCCATTTGCACACTAAGCTTGTTTTAACTTGGGTTTAATTTTCCATTTGGATTGAAGGTCATTTATTAAGACTCAAGATCACATATCATCTTGGTGGACTCAAGTCATCTTGTATATCTCTCATGCTTTGAGTCCTAGAACATATTTTATCCCACTGGAATCATGTGGTGATGTTATGCTACCTATTTGGTCTTAGATTTATACTTAGAGATTTAAGTATGTTTTTACATCTTGAGTTGCTTAGTTCATTTTGTCTTCTTCATAATCTGGAGAGCTTTCCTCTAAAATTCTAGGGTCAACTTGTCAAATTTGAATCTATATTTTGTAGTGTGAGGTGTATCATAAATATCTAGTCTTTGGTGTATTAGTTTTCACCTTGGGTCTTTGATTTACCTTACTCTCTTCTAATCTATACAATTTTAACTTTACCAAAGGTTGAGTAAAATCATAAACCAAATCATGGCTTGAAAGGTATACGCTCCCTGTAGATCCACAAAAAAATAGGGGCACATTCCATCCTATTAGAAAAAAAAATAGGGGCACATTCCACCCCAATAACAACAAAACTAGGGGTACATTCCACCCAAACAACAATAAAACCAGGGGCACATTCCACCCCAATAGCATCTTATCCAATCCATAAATACACCAAACATGACAGAATGTAATTCTATGAAGGAAATTACCCAAAGATTGGAGACAAATAATAGAGTCAAAAAGTACAAATTTGATGAGATATGCCCATATCCATTTGGATTATCTATTCTCCAAAACCCCTTTCCACCTCATTTTGAGGCACCCAAATTTGACAAATACAAAAGGAAAGGAGATCTGCATGAACACATACAAGCATTTTTCATCTTGTGTCAAGAGGTTACTTATAATAGCGAGTACTTACTATGACTATTTCCATGAAGTTTATAAGGACAAGCTCTTGATCAGTTACTTAAATTGATCTGGGCAATAATTCAGGTGACAGTTCCACCCCAATTGATGATGGAACTTTTGGGAGCCATAAATTTTGTACTATAGCTATAATTGACTCATTTTTTGAACCATTGGAAAGCTAAGAATGAGTATAATGTCGTGAGAAGTCATGGAGATCTACTTGATGAAGTTTGAACCCTAAAAACTCAATGGAAGTGCCCCAAATTTTAATTTTAGTAGTGCAGTCTAAAAAATAGTAAGTTTCCAAAAATAGTAATTCCTCAAATTTTGTATTATTTTAAATCTTGGAAGTCGAACCACTTAATCTCCCTCGAGATTGGTGACCTTCCAGATCCTCCCCATGCCTTCAAAATATGTATAAATGAAGAGGTAACCTAAAATGTGATGATAGACATCTCTTCCCATAGATAAGCATATAATTGTATTGCAATCTTGAGTAATACTACATCTCTTCTCAGAGAATTCATTATTACTGTGTTATTTCTATGTTCTTGAAATATTTATTAACTAGAACTTCTAAGTTTTGGATCACTAGGTTTGGATCAACTTAAACTATTATTTTTGATAATGTTATGTCCTTCATGGGGTCTAGAATTAGTCAATGGGTAGTTTAACATGGGGTTTATCCCAGCACTTCATTAAACTACTATCCCCAAGGAAATGGTCTTACTGAGATCTCAGCTATTGGAAGCAAAACTCTACCCAAATTGAAAGAGATTTTTGAGACTTTGAGCTCAGATTATTAATCAAATTTTATCAATTGAATGAGAAAGCAAGTGATATTTCAAACTTTGTGTTGAAATAACTTATGTTATGTAAGAAATTGTTCTTATGTCCTTTTCCTAAATATAATCTTATCCATTTGATCAAATAAGTAGAGCAAGTGAAAATAATCTAGAAGATGTCCTGAAGTCCATTATGGAGACTTTGTGATACCATAATTGTCTTTAGTTTGTGTATGTTTTGTGTTTTAGTACAAAGGATATTGGAAAAGCTTTAAACTACTTTTATCCTTTGTGATCATATACTCTATTGTAGTTTTCGGTGGAGACTTTGGGCTGCACTTCATTCTACTATGATGTTAGTCCTAAATCAGTAAGAGAAGCAATGAAAGACTTTGTGCTTTTCATGGGTTTCTTGTGGTTTCAGTTATTACCCAAGAATTTTTCCTTTATGTTATGAACATCAAAACTAAAAAAAGAGAAATAGATTCAGTTATTACATAGTATTTTTCTCTTACTTTGTGAACATCATTTCTAAAAAAAGAGAAATAGATGGTATGATCTCACCCCTGAGTTTATTTTTAGCTTTGTTTAGTTTATTATAGTTTATAGGGAACCTCCCCTTGCTGAGAGGAGTGATTTATCTCATTATGTTGTGGTTGATATACCCATTTTACCTTCAGTTAGTTGATGACAAAATATTCACCCAATAGTTTTTAGTGACTCTACTAGGGAAGAATGTGCAATTTGAAGCCTCAAGCTTCAAATTGAAGCATTTTTAATTATTTTCCATTCTACACTTTGACAGATCCATGGTATATGAGAAGCTAGAGAGCTCAAAGTATTTTTGATCCTGTATTCGAGTTTGTGTATCAAAATAATTTTGATCTTTCTCCTCCATGATCTTTCCTCTAGTGAACCAAGAGTTTTCCTCCTACCAATGTTAGGTCTCCCATACCAGGTGAAGCTTCTCTTTCCTCTACTAGTAGAGCTTTATCTATACATCCTCCATAAAGGTTTGTTATCCCTCCTTTCAATCATCATATCATGGTAGCCCAAGGCCCTTGGGGTAACACTTTTGGCCCCCTAAATCTAACCCCACCTTTACATGAACTACCCCATAGTTCAAGAAAGAATTTTTCCAAGTTTCATAGTGATAGAAGAGTTTATCTTGATAAGCATATTACAGCTTTCTACATAGCCTGTGGTGTGATAGGCATTAAATAAGAAGATATAGTGGTAAGACTATTTGTATAAATATTGTAAGGCACTACTGTAAATTGATTTTATCATCTTCAAGCTCTGACTATAATTAACTAGAACACTCTCAAGGCCAATTTTGAGGCTAGGTTCAAACCCGCAGAAGATGTGCATGCCTTATTGGCTCAGCTTAAGAAAATGAAGGAGCCTCATGAGCCTATGCGAGACTTCAATGCTAAATTTGATAAGCTGAGGAACAAAATTCTTACAATTACTCAGCCAACATCATAAAATCTTAAGTGCTTCTTCATCAATTCTCAACTTCCTAAAGTGAGTGTTCTGTTGAAATGGGCTGGCCATATATATCTTTTTGTAGCTCAGATTTTGGCTATTGAGGTCAAAGATTATCTTATCCTTGCAAGTAATATAAGAAGAGATCCTTAAAAAAAAAGAAATCTTCATCTGCTGAAAATTCCTTCATAAGCACCACTGATCCTATGGTACAAAAGTTAGCAAAAGAATTGATAGCTCTAAAAAGGAAAATGTCCCAAGGTATGTCTACTTCTCCTTCTTATCAAGACATACCAAGGAGGACATTTCCCAACCATTTGTATTAAGGCAATGCTGCCAAAAATCAAGGGCAATCCAATCATCTTCCTCCCACACAAGGGAAGCTTGCCATTAAAGCAGCACTAGTCAACTCAACAATTGGTTATAATAAAGTTGAACGTGATTTCTCTTTCCAACCTGATTTGGACCAAGAAGATGATGCTAATCTCTTTGTATAAGGAGAAGAAGAATTAGCTAGTGACTCCAATGTTGGTTTTCTAAATTACCAAGATGAAGATAAAAAAAAGGAGAAGTGTTTGATGGATCATATGCTATTTTTACTAGGTCCTAAAACTAATCAACTTAACAAGCTGATAAGGGAAAAGTAGGGGAAGAACCTCAGCTAGTAATCTCAATTTATAAATGAGGGACTTCATTGCCTTTCCAGTCAAAGGACCCAGTGATCAATAAGAAAGTAAGTACCTCAAACAATCTTGTACCTTCTACTTCAATTTCTTAGACTAGTACCACACCAAATAAAAACTAGAATGATGGACTTCCTTCCTCTATTTCTAGTTCATTTCAGTTATTTGACATAATTGTTCATGCTAGGAAGACCAAGATCTAAATGTCTGAGTAAGAGTACTTACAAGCCAACTTCGAGTAGTTAGATAGGTTGGCTGAATGCATCAAAAACAAAACCATCCCTACACAACAAATTTTTTTAAAAGTGACTCATGATCTCCCAAAGAAAAAATCTATTTAAAATAATCTTGTCGTTACTCCTGTTATAACCCCTGAGAAAATATAACCTTTCTATGTTTTTTTTGATAAATGGTCATAAATTGAGCAAATGTATAATAGACTCTAAAGCCTCTGACAATGTTATGCCTGCCAAGGTAGCAGACTCTCTCAGTCTTACCTTAACTAAAACTTTTGGGAGATGTTTCTCCATGGAAAAAAAACAAGTGCCACTTTTGGGTCAAATCAAAGATGCCCATTCACATTTGTGCTTTTCCAGATGAGAGGATTAAAATGATAGTCTTAGTGGCTGATGTTCTAGCTTCCTATGGCATTCTATTGGATGTAATTTTTACAAGGATGTAGGTGGAGAATTGAACATGGATCTATCTAAAGTGAGAATACCTGTTAAGGGCATCATGTAAAAGTTTCTCCCTGAGAAAGATTCAAAATTCATTGTTACTCAAACATCATACCCTAAAGCTCAAATTTTGTTTGAATCCTTAGGAATGGGTAATTATTTTTTGTCTATAGAAGATGTTTCTATTTCATCAGATGAAAGTTCATTAGGTGAAAATTCAAAAAATTTAGATAGAAAATTAGAAGAATTGGTAGAGCTAAGTTCAGGTGAAAAAGAATCTTCCCTCCCTAATAAAGAGAAATTTGTAAGAAGATCAGACTCTAATGATGTTTGGATTCTAGAATTTGATGGCAGAAAATCTTCTACTAGTTCTAGAGCCATAATTATTTTGATATCCCCTCAAGGAGATATTTTCCCCTATTCATATAAGTTGTAATTCAACAATACCAATAACACCACCGAGTATGAATCTTTTTTGCTCGGATTGAAAGCTATTCATGCTAGAGGTGTTAAGTTTCTTAGCACCTGAGGAGATGCTAAACTGGTGGTTTGTCAGGTAAGAAATCTGTATCAAAATAAAAATAAAATATTGTGACATTATCATAATCTTGTATGGAATTGTATTGAAGGTTTTGATGCTTTCAATATTTTGTAGTGCCAAGAGAGCTTAATAATCATGCAAATTCATTGGATGTCTCTAAAACCCTCATGGTTATCCATAAAGATTTCAAAGGGAACAAGTACACTATTGAGCTGGTCTTTCGAACAAGTGTACCTGATAATGCCAACCATTGATAGGTGTTTAATGGGGATAATCAAATCATTGCTTTTCTAGAATAGATGGATAGCTTTGAGGAGCTTTATTTTGAAGGTAGTGAATCTCCACCATGGGAATCAGCTCCTGAAATAGATTCAAAAATTGGTGAAGAGTTCCCTCAACTCAAAGGGAATAAAATTTCAAAAGGTTTGGTTTCTCTTAAGAAGTTATTTGATAAGCATGACAGGTTTATCAAGCAGTGACAAATGGATTCAAGTTCTTCCAAGGAGTTTGATCAAATAAATTTGAGTATGAAAGAAAATCCCAAAATGGTCAACATTGGGAATTGTTGCACTCCTAATGAAAAGCTTAAATTCATTACTCTTCTTCACCATTACATTGATGTTTTGGCATATTCTTATAATGATCTGAGATCTCTCAGCTATTAGAAGCAAAACTCTGCCCAAATTGAAAGACATTTTTGAGACTCTGAGCTCAGATTGTTAATCAAATTTTATCAAGTGAATGAGAAATCAAGTGACCTATCAAACTTTGTGTTAAAATAACTTGTGTTATGTATAAATTTTTTCTTATGTCCTTTTCCTAAATATAATCTTATCCATTTGATCAAATAAGTAGAGCAAGTGAAAATAATCTGGAAGATGTCCTGAATTTGATTATGGAGAATTTGTGCTACCATAATTGTCTTTAGTTTGTGTATGTTTTTTGTTTTAGTATAAAGGATATTGGAAAAGCTTTGAACTATTTTTATCCTTTGTGATCATATACTCTGTTTTAGTTTTCGGTGGAGACTTTGGGCTGCACTTCATTCTACTGTGATATTAGTCCTAAATCAGTAAGAGAAGCAATGAAAGATTGTGTTTTTCATGGTTTTCTTGTGTTTTAGTTATTACCCGAGAAGTTTTCCTTTGTGTTATGAACATCATTTCTGAAAAAAGAGAAATGGATTCAATTATTAAAGAAGATTTTTCTCTTACTTTGTGAACATCATTTCTAAAAAAAGAGAAATGGATGGTATGATCTCACCCCTGAGTTTATTTTCAGCTTAGTTTAGTTTATTATAGTTTATAGGGAACCTCCCCTTGCTGAGAGGAGAGATTTATCTCATTACGCTGTGGCTGATATACCCATTTTACCTTCAGTTAGTTGATGACAAAATATTCACCCAACAATATGCAAGCACAAAGGTTCTTGAGACCTAATATATGACTCTCCAAATATTTTTTTAAGGCACCAAAACTGAGATAAACTCTATTCAATAGGTTTGATTTCTAAAGTTGCATTTAAAACACCTAATGCAAACCTACAGCAAGAGGCTCAATGACCACTTTCAGCTTGTGAGTAAATAGTGTAACTAAATGCCATTTGGTGGAATAAAATAAGGAATTGGGATATTTTTAGAGACTGATTATAACATGAATAATATCCTTAATATCTCTCATGACCACTCAAATTATAGGGAAACATTTTAAAGGAGGTCTAGTCTCAAGGTGGCAGTATAGTCCTAATTGATCGCCCATGAGTTTGTGAGGAGAAATTGAATAAGGTTGCATGTTATAAGAAAATTAGAGAAATAAAATACTTAGGGGAAGTTTGGAGGACCTGAGCAGAGGATCTCATGAAATTCAAAGCCCTTGATTGAAGAGGAAAGGTCTAGAACAGAATTGCTAGGGTCAAACTGATCGCATAGGCCACAAACCCCACCTTTGGATAGCCCAGCCTAGATGAAGAAAGGAGATGTAATAAATATTAAAAAAAAAATTAAGAGTTTTTAATGGGAGGTAAGTGTTTTATTGAGTTGTTGGTTTGTATAAGAAGGCCCCAAATTGGCCATTTTGGCCTAAAACCATCCCTAAGGTGCGTAGAATTCCTAGTAAGAACTTGAGAGGCACTAAATTTGGTCAAATATCCCAAGAGAATATTCATGGTGTCAAGATATATTAGGTAGAGATATAAGGGTATATTCACTAGAAACTTGGGTCATTAAATCTTCCATCTAGGGCCTGTGCTTTATGAATCTTTGTTAAGATGATAAGGCATTTTAAACCCTCAAAAACCCCTTTTTAGAGCATGTTGACTAATAAAGTCCTTATTGTCACTTATAATGCTCATAGGTGGCCGTAAAAACATTTTTATGACATTTTTAGGTCCTTTTAACACCTGGTGGAGTGATTATCTTGCCACATATGGAATGTACATTATATAGAATTAGCCTAGAAGCATGGTTGTAGGCTTATTTGTGAAGGTGCAGGGTAAGAATTGGTATCCAAACCAAGTACAGAGGGATTATAATATATCCAATAGGTTCCATGATCATAAAAAAAATTAATGTCTCCTAATAAGATATTTGATCTCTTCAAGTCATCAAGTGGGGTCAAAAGGTGAGAAATACACCATTTTGCTAGCCAAGAAGCCTTTTGACAGACCTAAAAGTATAAATGGAGAGCCTTTCCTTAGTAGGTTGAGTTTTATGATGATGTTTCAGGCCTCAAAAAAATATTTCTAAAAATTATAACCTAAAAAATTCTTATTAAACCACTTCAATCACCTCTCATGTATGTACAAGCACCTAGGCTAAGGTTCTAGCCATTTCATGGTTCACACATCCATACAGGGTCTCAAGTCTTCAAATTTTACATAGAGCATGGTCATGGGTTAGGAAACATTAATTGAAAACTTATTGGGAGTTTCACTTGTGTGGGAAGTAATTAGATCCAAAACTCCGTTTCTAGGCCTAGAGGCGTAATTGAGGCCTAATTATATAGAGAAAATAGGTGAATAAATGTACTTTCACTCATGGTCTAGTCATGAAATTTAGTACATTGTTATTTTTTCAATATCATTTTTACATTATCCTAAAAAAGGAGCTTTGTGTATTTTTAGGACTACAAATAATTGAAGATAAATGCAAGCTTTGGGTATAAAATGAGGTATTTGGGAGTGTTTGATGGATCTAAATGGGTTGATTCATGTCTTTTATGACTAATATATTCCATCCATGAAGATAGGTTGCACTCATAAATGTGAAATAAATATTTGATGCTTGCAAGAAAATAAAGGTGGAGTGGAACTAATGGGCTTCAAGACACCTAAGAAGGTGTAATCATCATTGAAGTGTCAGCATAGGAGGTTCTCAAACTAACTCAAGGTTTTAAGAATAAGGGTAAAGATAAGTTCAAAATGACTTCATGATAAAGTATGCCACTTGTCACTTTCCAAGTCAAGAGGAGGGAAGTTTTGAAGAAAAAGATAAAGATGTCAAGCAGAGGAATAAAACTCCAATGCCATTTGGAAGAGGAAAACATCTTTAGGAAAGCAATAGATGTCTAGAAGACATCATGAGATTGTTTCATAACTCCTTTCTTATTTTTAACTTTCTCTTTCATGAAAGACATTTGTTAATTCCTCTCTTTTGTGCCCTTTTTTTATTTTATCTCCTCTTTCTCTATAAATAGATCCTTATTGGGCTTTGTATGGACCCTTTTACTGAGTATGGTGAAGCCCCACTAAAATGAGAACTTTTACTATGCCTTGGATCAATGAATTAATTTTATTATTACCTCATTACATGATTTTAACTAGTGTAATAGTGTGATGGTTGATGAATGTTAGTAGTATTCATCGTACTCTCTCTCATTTGTCTATTCATACCTATTTTCAAATGGATTATCTTTTTTTAGGACACATGGTGAGATTGATGTAGCTTTTCATAGATTGAAAGTGGATTTTCAATAATTAGTTCCTTATTTTTACCTCTTTACTAACCATATCATTTAATGCATTATCAAAGAACTCTATGTTGAAACATTCATGCTTGAGGGTCCTTGTTTTAAGAAGTGTAATCATATTTAGGACTAACATTTGTTCTTAAGTGCATGATATTTAAGTGGAGGGTGTTTTTTTGGTTTATCACCTCCTTAGATAGGTTTATCTCATGTATTTTCTCTCCCTTTTCCTTTGTAATGAAGTAGCATTAGTGATTGTAATTGATACATCAATGGGAGCTAGCCCTATAACCTAGAGGATTGGTCCATCTAAAGCTCACCCACAGGCTAGGACCAATCCCATTGTATAGCTAAATTGAGAGGTCTTGAATCACCTTCTCAAAGGTGCAAATTTGAGCTATAAAAATTATGACATGCCTAGTGGGACTATATTGACATCAATTGAAGGAATTTTTGGTGTTATTCTTTGATACATCAACCTTTGTAGGTAACAAATCAATCACCAATGGTGAATCCAAATGAATCTTAGCTAGTATAGGTAGACCAAGTGCCTCAAAAATAGAAAATTAGTATGTATCATCATTTATATGATAAAAATTCTTCTTGTGTACCCTCATATCACTCTTGTTAAGTTAATGTAATTCATGGTTTATCCTCAAGTATCCCTCAAATATATTCTTTCCAAGTTTACCAACAACTCACCTATCTCTCTAATCAACCTTCTCAAACCTATGGTTCTCCTTCTTCACTCTTACACACCTTGAAAAAATCTATATTATACCTTGTAAATCAGATTTTAATGACTAATAGAGAATTATAACATGGTGTATCCTCTGCTATCTATTATATTCAAGAAGTTAAAGATCTCTTTCAAGGATTTTGGATGGTATGTGTAAGTGTTGAGAATGAGGATTATCCAATCAATGAGAAACTAGAGGTTAAGAATTTAATGCACTTAGTGAAAGAAAATATAATGATACGGGATCATGTGAAAACCCAACTCAATCAGTCCTATAAACCTCCTCCTATCCTAAGTCAACCTCCCCTTGCTCCAAATCTCTTCCTAGCTACAATACAAGATCAAGATAAGCTCAATGAAACCTCTTAAATGGGTCCACTAGCTCTAAAATCCCTAGTTGTAGATATTTTACTCCCCAAGAGCACCTATGTCCACCCAAAATCCATTAACCCATACTCAATATACCAATACCATCCCACCTTTGAGGCCTTCTTGGATCATGAATCCCAAATTTGTCATGCCTATCCTAGAGAATGAATCTTCTCCCATACCCATCCAAAATCAAGAGAGAAGAATTTTTAAAAGATACACCAAAAAGTATTTAAATTTGTGTGGTCCTTAATATGAAATCTCAAGATCAAGATGGAGGAAGAGTGTTGAAATTCAAGTCAAGAAAACCTGCATGCCTATCAAGTCCTTCATTTACTATTCATGTTGTAGCTATCCAAGGAGCACCCAATAAGCCTAGTTCTCCTAAAATACCAAGTTTTAAAGACACTTTAGTAGGTTTTAATCAAGATAATCAAGTTTATTTCCCACCCACACTTTATTTTACTAAAGGAGAATCAATTTCATTAAGGGAAGAATATGGACATCCAATTGAGAAAAAGAACTTATTAAGAAAACATGATGATGTGGATATCCTAGAAAGGTAGGATATTACAATTGTAGGTAAATATCAAGAAGGTGTTGAATAAGGTGATCCTAATGATCATGAAAAAGAGATAATCATTGTCACTCCCCTTGGTGGAGAAGATCACAAATAATCTTTCAAGTCTGAGCATGAGACTCTACATTTAAGCCAATAATTGGACAACCCTCCTAAGGTCACAAAGGATTAAGTGGATCAGCTTGATTGGTATGGTTTTGAGGTGGATGAAGAAGAAGACAAGTCAGGTTTGATAGAGAAATAAAAGCATGAGGTTTTATATCTTAAGTGGATAGATCAACTTCCATTATTCATGGAGGAGGATGAAGACCAACCTAGTCTTAAATAAGAGAGCCTGCATCCTTGTCATGAGCCTACTCAAGCATGTGAAACACATAATCAACATGTTATTCTTCAAGGGAATCGTAAGGTTAGTATTGAAATTGACATGATTTTAAGTACTGAGGAAGAGGCTATCTTTTGGGAATAATTAAAAATATTTTTCTTTAGTCTAGATGGTAATCCCATACCCCATGAGGAGAATGCTAATGATATGGCTTTGACCAATGAGCATGATCAAAAGGTGTATGATAAAGCTCTTAAAGGAATCACTATGCTTGATGACCTTATTGAGTCTTATGAACAAGTAAAAGAAGGTTTTTAAGACATGTGAAAATCATACTTAGACATGTTCAATGAGTTTAAAGAGTTTGGAAAGCTATCACCATAAAAGGAAGTTGTTGATGATGTAGCAATCTATGATGAGTATAATACTCTTCAATATAAGCAAGAACAAGGTAGTTTTTAAGAGGGAAACATGCTAGTTGGCCAAGAAGAAAGTGAGCTTGAATATTTCCTTGATGATATGGCAAACATTATCCTTCAAAATGGTAGTTCTCTAAATGAAGGTCTTCAAGAGATCGAGAAAGAGTATCCTATTAATGAGGCAAGAATGGTATTGTTTAATTCAAACATCTAAGATTATAATGAGTTTGAATTTTTCCTTGACCATGTTGGTGTTGTTGGTCATGAATGTCTTGAGAGATTGCCCATCATGTTGGCAATCAAGAAGCATGATCCATCAAATTCTATAGTCAAAGGGTATCTTATTCCATAATATGTCCCATATCATGAGGTAATTGATCTAATAAACTTCCCATTTGATCTTGGAAGAAGAAGATATGTGCTAGCTAGTTTAGCCTACATACCAAACTTTTATAATTCTATGATTAAAGCTAAGAAGGGTCCTCTTGAAGAGTGATCCCATGAAATAAGGAATAGACAAACTTCAACTGAAGAGCACAATTTGTTCTCAATATTTTGAAACACTTTAAGTAGGCTTAAAGTGTGAATTTAGTGATCCTAGACAACTAGACTATCACCAGCATGTCAACCAAAAGTAAATGGGTTATTCTAGTTGCATATTTAATAAATGAACTTGGGGAGCCTCTCAAGATAAAATATTGCATGGAAATGATGTTATTCATGCCTTAAACATTCTTTGCAAATTGCATGTCAAGATATAAAGCTTCAAAGTTAGACTTGTAGATTGAAATATGTGTGGGGACATCAAGTTTAAGATCTATGAAGTAGCCATTAGAATTTAAATATACCATGGTTTAATGTGAAAACTACAAGTGTCCAAATCTCAAGATCTAAGTTCAATATATAATGGTGATCATTGATCTAATAGATGTTAGTGGGTCCCAAGATCTAATGATGTGTATTTGATCATGCAAAGTAGATCAATAGTGAGCATTAAGTCAAAAGGTTAGTGTAAGTAAGAATTTGATAAGTGGAAATATCTCAAGTGTCATGGAAAAGATCAAATAGTATGCATTGATTGACAAGGCTAGTGTGCTCAAATAGATCAATAGATCACATTTAATCATATTATGCAGATCAACGGTGAGCAAGGGTCAAAGACTCAAAGGATATCAAGGATGAATGAGATATTACCAAGTGTCACAACTCTAAAAACTATTAGATAGATCAATATTATGCATTCATTTATACCAAGAAAGATCTATGGTATAAATGAGTTTAAGGAGTCAAAGGACTAACAGTAGGATCCTAAAAAACAAATAAAGAGCTACCAATTGGCATAATATAAGAAGCTCAGATTAAGATCAATGATCAAAATTTAAAGTTGAATCCAAATTTGATTAAGGTCAAATTAGACCCAATATTACAAAGGGATTCCATGGAAGTAGACACATCAATTTTGATGTGTTCATCACCAGAGCTAGTTATGATTATGACCCCTTTCCTCCATTCTTGCACTCCAAAGATGAACTAGTAGGAATCCAATAGGGAGCAATCAATGCCACCAGGATCAAAATAGATTGATTATGATATTGTAACTGCATCGATGGTAGAAGAAGATTGATAAAATTTTGATCCCACCATTTTAACTATAAATATTATCCATATAGACCAAAAATAGATTGAAAGGGACTATGATGGTAGTGATGGTCATTTTCTAGAAGTAGTCTTAGCATGATGATCCATCTTAATAGAATCAAGGCTAGACGATTACAAATATTGATCATAATTACCCCTTATCCATTCTTCTGGGCATCCTTCCCCATCTCTCTCATCCTATTCTATTATATATATAGGCTTCTAAGCCTTGAATATCATCCCTCTCTTTGGCATGAATAGACTCTACCAAGATTTATATTGTAACACCTATTTGATGCAATAAAGACTAAATTCCTCCATTTACAAGCTCAATTGAAGTGTGTCTCATGAATTCATTGATGTGGTAAAGTGAATATATATTTTCCTCACCTTTTTTGAGTTTTCTCACATTTATACAGTGTTTTTATAGTTGTCACAGGTCATTCTAAGTGCATACATAGTCTGTTGGTCAGTGTGGAAGTGGAAAATTGCCTTCCCATACTAGGATTATAGCTAGTCCATGCCTTTGTGTGAAATAATTATGTGAAAATGATCAAAGAGTGAATGGATTGATATTATATAATATTTAATGTGTCTTGTAAAATTATAAGGATCAAAACATTTAGTGCATCACCACATTTTTACATGCTTTTATAAATTGTTGTCAATCTCTCTCCTTTTTCCAAGCAAGAGTTATTATTAGGTCTAATTTAGGTGATAAATAAAAAATGAATTTGGCCTTCTCTAGAGTTTTGACCCAATATTAGGTGGCCCATAGTCTAGGTTCAATCCCATATTGGACTAGGTTTGAGAGAAGGACCTGAACACTTCGACTTTCATCTAGGGTGCAATCTAGATCACCAACAATTATAGCACACCCGATGGGACACATTCTCCTTATATTACCAAAATTTAGAGATAAGGAGAATCACTTGCATCAATAAAAGACCTCTATCATCATCAATAATTAAATATCTTTAAATTTTTAGAGTTCATCACACCGTCCAGATGGTATTCTCATGCTAAAAGTTACTACAAGGTCAACTAGTAAAGGTATTCCCCTTTAATTTATAGAGATACCTTTTATTTCATATAAGACAGAAAGATTTAATAGATAATACCTTATCCCAAAAAGCAATATTCATCCCTTGGTCATCCTATTGTTCCAAGCAGTGTAATCCCCCTACTCAAATGGGCATCAAAGATCATTTATTTGTTCCATTCAATAGATGTATTCCATTGAACTTACCCCAATATGATGACATTCTTATGTCTTCCCTTAAGAGTGTCCCATTATTTTTTAGATAATATTAAACAATTGCTATTGAGCACATCCAAGATGTTGCCAAACTTTTCTCTATTCATAATTTTGTTGAAGATAATGTGGTTTTTAGGTTGCTTGTTGCTTACTTTAAAAGAAAAGCATTGGAGTAATATATAAATCTTCCTTTGAATTACATTACTACTTGGGATGAGTTAGGTTCAAATTTAGTCAGATAGTTTGAAGATAAATCTAATCACCTATCATTAGTTAAGTAGTTGACTATAATTTAGAGATCCCCCCATGAGTTTATGTCTGATTTTAACCTCAGAATCCAAAATATATGGACTAGGATTCCTGTAGTGATTAGACCATCCCAAAAATATGTTTTCTTATACTATCTAAAATCCCTCAATTTTGATAATAGTGTGATGATATAGTTCATTGGTGGTAATACCTTGTCATATGTTTTTGAGGTTGTAATAAGAGTATAAAATAGTTTGATACAAGCTGACAAGCTATCTCCTTGGCCTCCAATGCCTATATTCCAAAAATTCTAATTTATTCCACCCTCTCAAGTTCCTAAGTTCCCATCATTAGCCCCTATTCCACCTCCTAAATCCCAAGTTGTAGCCCCTTCTAATCAGGCTAATGAGATTGGAGATTTGAAAAGTTTGTTGCAATCTTTTGGAAATTAACTAGTTTAACTCAAAAGATAATAATACCAGGGTAGGCCTTATCAACAATAGAATTAGACCTATCAGTATTTTAAAGATCAAAAGCCTCCTTATCAAGGATTTAGGAAAAATGGACCACCTTACCAAGCATAAGGAGCCATATTTATAGTTAAACCACATGCATATCTTGACCTTAATATACCAAAAATTTTAAAATCTATTGTTCCCACACCAGCTCAAAAAAATTTGATGCATGAGTAACGTTGGTAGCCATCCAATCTCAATGATGCTCAAGGCCAATCCTTGGCATCATAGAACCTTACTATGCCATAAATGACACAAAAAGAGTTTTCTATTCAAGGAGGTCAATATCAAGAGACAAATTTAGTCTCCCAAGGAGAGGCTCAAAAATTTCAAGGGTAGCCTGATGCCATTAATGTAAATTGGAAAATGGATTATTATATTACTTTCATCATGGTGGTGAGGCTATCAGTTCAAGTGGTCAAGTTGCAGTTATAAGTAGAGATAAAAGAAGAGCCATTGATGAGGCTCAAGATGTTAATAATGCTTCAATTACTTCTAATGTTGGTTATAAAATTATCAGAGATAAACATGTTGTTCATATAACATAAAAAAATTAGAATGAAGAGGTTGGGAAGGTCCCTTAAATACCTCTAGTCCATGAAAAACTAGTGGTTGAAAAGATGTAGCCAAAGTTTAGTGGAGCCTCATTTAGAATAATAAATTAGATGAATAAATCCAATGTCATTATTATCATGTGGGATTCCCTTTCTATTCTATGGAAAAAAGACATGCTCATCCAAGAGCTTTCAGCTCTCAAGGTGTCTCTAGAACTAGTTGAGAAACAAGGAGTTGTCCTAACTAATTCATACCAAACAGTGAAGCATTAAGTACAACAAGTAAATAAAATGGAAAAATGGGACAAATATATGGTAAATTCAAGTAAAACTCCTCCCTTATACCTTTCTTTGATATTTGGTGACTTTTTAGTTCATAATTGTATGGTAGATAGTAGAGCCAATAACATTATCATGCCTAAGCAAATTGCAAACAAACTTGGTCTTGTTTATGAACCAAATGATAAAGGAGTATTTCAAATATATGGGTCACCAAAAAAGACATTAGGCATCATTAAATATTTGAAGTTGACACTACATACTTATCCCAATGTTACCATTCAACAAGATGTAGTTGTGGTGGACTTGCCTCCCTACTTTTCCATGTGTTTGTCAAGGGACTTTACCTCAAATATTAGAGAATATTTATTATTTGATTGGACATATTTGATGTTCAGGACTAGGTATGGCACTAAGGTAACCATACATTCTGAACCTACTACATGGTTCCATTTGGAACCATATATGCCAAGTGTTGTGAACACTAATTGCCTCATCTCAGATGAGGTGATAGAAGATAGTACAGAGGAAATTGAATCACCTTTCGATGGGATTATGGATTTCTTCCTTGATGAGTGGGCCTCTAACTCACATGAATATGATTCTTATAAGCTAATTTAAGAAGGACTTAGTGTTTATTGCTTTCATGAGAAAGATACACTAATTCTAGTCTTGATGAAGGATGTTGAGTCAGTAATGATCTTTGGAAACTATACTTTGATAGGTCAATGAATAAACATGGTACCAGGGCTGGATTGATATTGATTTATATATAAAATCAAAGTTACTTCTCATTTGTTAAGTTTTAATTTGGTTGTTCAAATAATGCTCTAGAATATGAGGCACTAGTTCATGGTTTACAATGGGCTAGGAAGATGAAAGTCAACACCTTACAAGTCTTTGGTGATAGTGAACTTGTAGTTCACCATGTGAGAGGTATTAATGCATGAAAAAACACATTGCTTAAATCTTATAATTATAGGGTATGGGACTTACTTGAATAGTTTTAGGCCTTTAACATTCAGGCAATACCAAAAGATGAGAATAAACATGCAGATAGGTTAGTTACTATTCGGTCATTATTTAGTGTCCAAACTAATGTAATAAATGAAAAGGTCCAATAACACATTAAGGTGATTATAAGTCCTTTTGTCCCAAATAGTAGTGATAATTAGAAAGTTTTTTAAGATGATAATTATATTGTCAAATTCTTGCAAGAGGAATCTGAGTTTTTCTCAAGCAATTAGTCAAAATACTTGCAGCAGTATGGTGATTAGATTATGAAACTAAAAAAAAATAAGTTGCCCAAGGGATTGGTCACACTTATGAACATATTCAGTGGTGATGTTGAGTTGAGGAAAGAAAATTCATATTTGTCAACAAAATAATAATGTTATGTCAATGTAGAAGTTACACCTAGTAAGAACTTAAAGTTGGGCAAGGTATGCACTTATTCAGAAAAGGAATCTTTCATTGAGTTATGTACAAGTTTTCTTGATGTATTTGCATTGAAATATAGTGATCTCAAGGGATTTAACCCAAGTCTAACTCGACACACCAGTGAGCTAGAAGATGAAACTAAGCTATTAAGACAAAGATAAAGGCCTATTAATCCTAATCTTAAGCCTTTGATGAGATATATACTTCATAAGCTCATTGACTCAGCTATTGTATTTCTATCAAGCACTCCACTTGGGTGGCAAACCTTGTTCTAGTACAAAAAAAGAATGGTGAAATCAGACTATGTGTTTACTTATGTGACCTAAATAAGGCTTCCCTTGAGGACCACTATCCACTACCATCTATAAAATAGATCTTACGATTATTTGTAGGTTCAAAAAGGTTCTCTTTGTTGGATGGCTATTATGGTTACAACCAAATTTTGGTCAAGGAAGAAGACCAATTCAAGATAGCCTTCATCATAAAGTGGGGGATATTTACATATATAAATATGCCCTTTGTCATATCCAATGCTAGGGCAAATTTTTAGAGAGCCATGGATATGGCATTACAAAGCCTTCTTAATAAGTCTGTGTTGGTCTATTTAGATGATATAATAGTGTTTTCAAAGAATGCAAGTGAACACATGGTTTACCTTGAGCAAGTGTTTGAAAGGTTTAGACAATTTGGGGTATCTTTGAATCCCAAAAAGTGTGTCTTATCAGTTCATGAAGGTAATATTCTTGGACATATAGTTTAAAATCATGGTTTAAGCATAAATCCTAAAAGAATAACTTTAATTCTTGCACTTTCTTTTCCCAAGCACAAAATACCTTTGCAAATTTTCTTAAGAGAGATCAATTTTATTAGAAGATACATCTCAAATTTTGCCACTTTAGCTAAGCCACTTATAACATTGATAAAGAAGACTTATAAATTTGGCTGGTCCAAGGAAGGATTAAGGAGTTTTGAGGAAATTAATAAATCCATGGCTAGTGCTCCTATGCTCATGAACCCATATTTAAGGACTTAATTCTGTACACCTATGCTAACATTGACACCATTTCAAGCATTTTTGTGCAGCAGAAATAGGAGGCCTTATAGCATCCAATAGCTTTTTTCAATCAAAGCTTGGAAGAATATGAAACAAGGTACTCTTTTGTTAAAAAGCATGTACTTTTAATCATAAGGTCTCTAAATAAATTTAGATACTTGTTGTCTAATAATAAGATACATCTGATAGTTTCCCATCCAAGTATCAAAGAATTTATATTAAATAAGGATATAAATGAGAAAATATCTGGTTGGATAATAGAAGTAATGGATTATGATGTGAAGATCAAGGTCATAAAGCTGGTTAGAGGCAAAGGACTTTGTGAGCATCTAGCCCAAGACTTACAAGAAGCCAATGAGGTGGTTATGGTATCAACTAACAAAGAAGTTGCAGTTGGTCATATCTCACCTTCTAGCTGGTATCATGATTCAGTAAGATATCTCCAATATGGTTTTTATCCCTCTCATCTAACTCCTTCAAAAATAAGATATTTCAAATTGCAATCCATTCCATTTATTCTTGTTGATGGTGTTTTATTTAAGAAATATATCAATGGCATGTTGTTAACATGCATTGAAAAACATCAAAAGGAATAGCTACTTGAAGAGTTCCATGATGGACATGGTGGAGGGCACAATTTAGCAAGGACCACAACCCACAATATCATGAGAGGTGGGTATTATTGGCCAAGATTATTTGGTGATTGTGATGCATGGGTTAGGAATGTAGACAATGTGTTATATTTATAGGAAAGGTAAAACTTGTAGCCTTACCTCTTCAACCAATTACAATGGATCAGCCCTTTATCCAATGGGGATTAGACTTTATTGGTCTCATTAACCCCACTTAAATCTCAAGTCATAAATGGATACAAAATGCTACATATTACTTCACTAGATGGATAGAGATAGTGGTATTGAAGGAATTAAATGAGACCAATGTTATAGAATTATATGAAGGTCTGATTACTAGGTGATATGGGCAACAATTCTGATGACAATTCAGGTGACAGTTCTACCTCAATTGATGACAGAACTTATGGGAGCCATAACTTTTGCACCTTAGCTCTAATTGACTCGCCGTTTGAACCATTGGAAAGATAAGAATGAGGATAATGTTGTGAGATGGCATGGATATTTTCTCAATGAATTTTGACCCTAGAAAACCCAATAGAAGTGCCACAAATTTTAATTTTAGTAGTGTAATCTAAAAAATAGTAAGTTTCTAAAAATAGTAATTTCTTGAATTTTGTATTGATTTAAATATTGGAAGTTAAACCACTTAATCTACCTCAATATTTTTGACCTTCCATATCCTCCCCATGCCTTCAAAATGTGTATAAATGAAGAGGTAACCCAAAATGTGAAGACAAACATCTCTTCCCAGAGATAAGTATATAATTATATTGTGATCTTGAGTAATACTACATCTCTTCTCAGAGAATTCATTATTACTATGTTATTTCTATGTTCTTGAAATATTTATCAACTAGAACTTATGAGTTTTGGATCAGTGGTATCAAAACGATTTGTCTGGATAGTGTATGATCTCGAGGATGAGGTTAGGCTACAAGAAGCTTGGGTGGGAAACAACAGAGCTTCCAAACTTTCCACCTATTCACACCAAATGACTTCAAATGGCAGAAGACACTGAGACATATAATACTTTCAAGGAAATGGTGAATGAATCCCTCTAATGGAAACAAGCATAGATTCTACAACAATTTTCCCAAATTCTTTAAACACTCCCGATGGGAAATTTTGGCTCCACAGCTGCACTCTTGGCTCCTCATCCAAGGAACATCCTTTCAGTGCCCCAACACCCTTCAATGTTTAGGTAAATTTTAATATTCCTACATTTGAAGGAAAAATCAATGTTGATGTAGTAAAAAATTGGTTGGATCAACTGTCTTCCTACTTCTCTACAAATAAGTTCACTGATGGAGAAAAGATCAGTTTTGCTCTTTTGAAAGCATCATTACCTATGAAAAACTGGTGGGAAGTGTACAAAAAGAGGTTTAGTACAAATGACATTGGCCTTGAGGTGGAACCTACCTAGGATGATTTCATAGAAGCAGTGAAATAATAATACTATCCCATCAGAGCATATGATGATTTGTACATATAGTGGCAACAACTTTGCCAAGGTAAGGACCAATCTGTTCAAGATTACACAGACATTTTTCATTCTTTGTATGCAAGATTAGGCATCCAAGAAAGTGAGAAACATAAGACTCTCAAATATCATGGTGGACTACAATGGTACAGACGGGGGGAAATGGAACTCTTCAATTTGAAAACCCTCGATGAGGCATACAAATTCATAGTGAAGATTGACCAGAAGCATGGCAGAAATAATACGAAGAGTCAACCCTCAAAATGGAAAAATGACAAGCAAGGTCAAACATGAGGCCAAAATTGGAAGAAAAAGGAGTTTTAAGATAAGAAACCCCAGAAGGAGAAGGCTAAAAAATGGTGTGATTATCACAAAACTAGAACTCACTCCAAAGAAGAATGTTGAGCCATCAAGTCACTACTTTCTGAGTCACAATACTTGACATCTACTACTCTCCCTCATACACAACCCATAATCAAAGAAGATGAAGAATAAATTGTAGATGCTAAGCCCAACACCATTGTCACTTCATCACAGACCCTTGAGGAAAGACCAGATGACAAGGTAAGATTGTTTCACTCCAAATTATGGGTAAAAGTTACACCTCTGCATTTCATTCTTAATAGTGGGAGTCAAAAGAATTTAATCTCTACTAAAGTTGTGAAAAGTCTAAATCTATCCATGAAGCCTCATCTAAATCCCTACAGTATTGTATGGTTGAGCTTAGGGAGAGACCTCCGTGTCACCCATCAGTGTCTTCTTTCATATGCAATAAAACCATTCCAAGATGAAGTCTTGTGTGATGTGGTCAATCTAGATGTTTGTGATGTACTCCTTGGTCAGTCATTCATGTATGAGTGACATGACATTATGAATCATGAACCTAAAGAATCACCCTCACTCTTGGAACATGATGTTATAGGGTACCAGAGGTACCACCTCCCAAATCTATCTCCCTAATCAGTGCTAAACAATGCAAGAGATTGGTGGAGAAGACAAAGAAATTTGTTCTCATGGTGGTCAAACCACAAAAATCCAAGAAGGCCAATGTTTCAGTCCTAACTACATAATCAACACAACAACAAAATTAGATAGGATGAATCACAGGAGAATATGATGACTTATTCAAGTCACCCATAGGAGTTCCATTGCATTACCAGGTAAAACATTCTATGGATTTGATCATAAGATCACCTTTGCCTAATAATCATGTGTATTATAGATCAGTTTTGGAGAATGATGAGATAAAAATATAGATTCAAGAATTGATCTAAGAGGGTCACATCAGGTCAAGCTATTCACCCTATGGTAGCCCAATTGTCTTGGCAACTAAAGAAAGATGGAACATGGAGGCTTTGCATTGACTATCAAGCCTTGAATAAAATCTCTGTGAAGAATCGCTACCCTCTTGCTAGGATTGATGACTTGCTGGACCAGCTCCATGGTGTGAAGTTCTTCACCAAATTGATCTCAAATCTAGTTATCACCAAATTCCCATTGATCCCATTGATGTCTAGAAGACTGAATTCAAATCTAAGGAGGGGCTCTTTGAATGGTTGGTTATGCCTTTTGGCTTAACTAACACACCTGTAACCTTCATGAGGATGATGGATGACATCATATGACCCTTGTCTACTTGGATAAAATACTCATCTATAGCAGAACATGGTAAGAACATTTACAACATGTTTGTAAGGTGCTTGAAACTCTTCAAGAGCATAAGTTGTATGTAAATCTTGACAAATGCACATTTGGGATGACAACAATTTAGTACCTCAGGTATTTTGTGAATGAGGAAGAGGTCCATGTTGATCTAGAAAAGATTTAGGTTATTCGAGAATGGCCCATACGAAGGACCCTCACAGAGCTTCATAGCTTTTTGGGCTTTGCAAATTTATACTATAGGTTTGTTCTTAGATTTTCACATGTTGCTTGGTCACTAACCCAAGTGACTAAAGGAGAAGCTAAAGCTACATTTCAATGGGGTGAAATACAACAAAGGGCATTTGAGAATTTGAAGAATAGACTTTATTCAACCCCTGTTCTTGTCTTGCCAGATTTGCATCAACCTTTTGAGTTGATGATAAATGCATCTAAATATGCCATGGGAGTGGTCATCATGCAACATGGCCATCCTATTACATATCATAGTGAAAATTTCAATGATACAATCAATAAATATCCAACATATGATAAGGAGCTCTATGCCATTGTGTAAGCCTACAAACAATAGAAAAATTACATCTTGAGGAAAGAGATGGTCATCCACACTAACCATAGTCCATTGGAATTCATCTAGACATAGAGAAAAATATGAAATGAGATGCACCAAAAGTGTGCCACATATCTTCAGCAATTATACTTGATAATCAAACATAAAAAGGGGAGCTCAAATGCAGTTGCAAATTGTCTAAGCCACCCACCAATTACTACACTCACAACAGTTCTTGACTTGTGCAAACATGAGACAACCACTTAGGGTGCTCTGTATGAATCATATCCTACATTTTTTGATACATATTAAGTGCTTCAAAAAGGTAAACATGTTTCTAATTTCTATTTGCAAGATAATGTCCTCTGTCATATGGGGCAAATCTATGTTCTAGCTGTAGAGCAATAAAAGATGATATGGGAAGCACACTTCAGTAGGATAGCTGGACACTTATGCATAGAAAATACATTAGAAATTATTCAAAAACACTTCCACTAGCCCCATATTCAAAAATATGTGGAACGATATCTCAAATCTTGTACCCTGTGTACGATAGCCAAGCCCACAAATAAGAAGCAAGGATTTGACATGCCATTGTCAGAACCAACGAGGCCTTGGGAATCCATCTCAATGGATTTTTCCTTAGGTTTTCCCACTTCAAAACATGGTAAGGAATTCATTTTTATGATAGTTGATAATTTTTCAAAAATGGCTATCATGATTTCTTGTAAGAAAAATATATCTGCTAAGGAAACTACTCAACTATATTTTAGTCATGCAGGCTCCTGAGCATCTTTAGTTCACTCTATGGAAGATGATGGATACCAAGATGATGAATTGCAATCCTTCCATCCATAGACTAATGATCAGATAAAGGTGGTAAATCACTTGATTTTTCACATGATTCAGATGTATCACTCCAAACATCCATGCACATGGGATGAGGGAATTCTCTTCATACAACATGGATACAATCAGGCACTGCACAACTCAACCAAGCACAGTCCATTCCAAGTATGTTTTGGGTTCCAACCCATGACACCAATTGATATATTTGTTCCATTTTTCACCATGGAATACACACCTCATGGAAGATCTGAGGTAGCAAAAGTAACAAAGTTTATTGAACAAATGTAACACATCTAGCAACAAGTTCATGACATCCTGGAGAAGATGAATCAGAAGTATAAGTAATGCCATGACAAACATAGGATTTTACACCATTTTACTATGGGTGACAAGGTTTAGTTATGGCTTTAGAAGGAATGAATTTTAAGCCCACACAAAAAAAATTGGCCTATATAATATGGTCCCTACACCATCACCAAAAAATTTGGAGAAAATGCTTTTGAGTTGAACCTACCAGCCTACCTTGGTCTGCATACAATATTCAATGTGGAGCTCCTAAAACCATATCATCCACCTCTATTGGACACTTAAGTTGTATTATAAAAACTAGACATTGATGAGCTTGATCCATAAAGTTTTTCTACAATGGAAAAGGATCAGATTGTGGACACTTGGATGAAGACAACAAGAGGACGTTCTATTCCACTTTATCAAGTGGTCAAAAGGGGCCAGCTTAGCCACCAAGGTGAGTGGCTCACAGAGAATCAAATAAAGACATAACTACCACACCTAATGAATAACATTGATGCAATGGGGACCATTTATTTTCAAGGATGGAGGAATGATCTGGGCAATAATTTAGGTGATAATTTGGGTGACAGTTCCACCCTAATTGATGATGGAACTTTTGGGAGCCATAACTTTTGCATCGTAGCTCTAATTGACTCACCATTTGAATATTTGGAAAGCTAATAATGAGGAGAATTTTGTGATATTTCATGTATCTCTTATTGATGAATTTTGACCCTAGAAAACCCAATGGAAGTACCCTAAATTTCAATTTTAGTAGTGCAGTCTAAAAAATATTAAGTTTTTGAAAATAATAATTCCTTAAATTTTGTATTGTTTTGAATCTTGGATGTCAAACCACTTAATCTCCCTTGATATTGGTGACCTTAAAAATCCTCCCCATGCCTTCAAAATGTGTATAAATGAAGAGGTGACCTGAAATGTGAAGACAGACATCTCTTCCCAGAGATAAGCATATAATTGTATTGTGATCTTGAGTAATACTACATCTCTTCTCAGAGAATTCATTGTTACTATGTTATTTATATGTTCTTGAAATATTTATCAACCAAAACATCAAATTTTTGGATCACTAGGTTTAGAGCAACTTAAACTATTATTTATGATACTATTATGTCCTTTTTGGGGTCTAGAATTAACCAATGGGTAGTTTAACATGGGGTTTATCCCAACACTTCATCAAACTACTATCCCCAAGGAATTGTCTTACTGAGTCCACTAATAAAAACCTATTTAAGATCATAAGAAGAACAAATGAATATAATTATAGGTTATGGCATCTAAAATTGAATTCAGCTCTATAGGTTGATAAGATCACCTATAAAAATTCAATAGCCAACTCTCCCTACAAGTTGGTATATGGTAAGGAAGTAATAATGCCTATTTATCTTGAATTTCCTATCCTATAACTGATTATTCAAATTGAGTTTTTGGATAATGAACCTATAGAGATCAAATATGTTGAGCTTATGGATTTAAAAGAGATAATTCATCAGTCCATACTAGCTATGGAAAGCCATCAAGGAAAAGTGAATAGATATTTTGACAAAGGAGCTTCTTCATAAAGTTTCAAAGAAGGATATTTGGTCCTCAAGTGGGATGAGGATAGAGTTAAGTCAGGAAGGCATATAAATTTTGACTCTCTTTGGAGTGGTCCATACATAATCTCCAATTGTAAATCCCATAATGCCTTTCAAATTTTAAGTATGCATGGTGAGGATCTTCCTATTCCAATCAATGTGATACAAATGAAACATTGATATTAAGTATGTTAAGTCCCTTATATATAGTTAGTTGTCTTGGTTTTCTTCCAAGTGTTGTCTTAGCACATTAATTTGTTTGTTTTTTATTTGTTTAGTTAGTTTCCATATTTTTTGTGTTGCCTTCACCATTTTAGTGTAATTCATTATATTTGTAAGTTAGAAGGTTGTTTACAGCCATGAATCAAATTTTTCATTATTTTCTATGTCCAAACTTCATGAAAATGGGATGAGTTCTCAAGCATAGCAAGCATGCTTCCCAGTTGAGTCATTAAATATGTTGGTTAGTTTGGCCTACATACCAAACTTTTCTAAAGTCTTGGATTGAAGTTATTAAGGGTCCCCTTGAAGAGTGATCCCATGGAAGAAATAATAAATAGACTTCAACTAAAAATAACAAGTTGTTCGCAAGCTTTATAAACACTTTTAGCAGGCTTAAAGTGTGAATTTGGTGATCTTAGACAACCAAACTATAATTAGCACATCAGGTAGAAGAAAATAGGTTAATCTAGTTGCACATTTAATAAATACACTTTGGGATCTTCTTAGGCCAAAATATTTCACAAACATGATGCTCTTCATGCCTTGAATATTCTTTACAAATTTCATATCTTGATGACTTCTTTATCTCAAGATATATATATTTAAAGTTAGACTTGTAGAGTGAAACATGTATAGGGACATCAAGTTTAAGCTCTATGAAGTAGCCATTGAAATTTAAATATACAAAGGTTTAATATGAGAGTGAAAAGTGTCCAAATATTGGGAGCTAAGGTCAATAACCAATGGCAAGTGTTGATCTGATGGATGTCAATGGGTCTTAAGATCCAATGGCACATATATGACCTTGCAACGTAGATCAATGGTGAGCATCAAGTTAAAAGGTCAATGTAAATGAGAAGCTAACAAGTGGAAAGGTCTCGAGTGTCCTAACAAAGATATAATGGTATGCATTTATTGACAAGGCTAGTGGTCCCAAATAGATCAACAAAATTTATGTAATCATACTAAGTAGATTGATGGTAAGCAAGGGTCAAAGAGTCAAAAGATCTCATGGAAAAACTATCTCTTACCAAGTGTCACAACTATGAAAAATATTATATAGATTAATGGTACTCATTCATTCATACCAAGAAATATCTATGGGGCAAATGAGTTCAAGGATTCAAATGACTAACAATAAGATCTTGTGGAAAAAATAAAGAGCTACCTGTTGGCACAATATGAGAAGTAGAACAAGATCAACGATCAAAATAAAAAGTTGAATCCAATTCAATCAAGGTGGAACTAGAGGCAATTTGTAAAGGGATTCCATGAAGGTAGACACTTTAGTTTTTATGGGTTTATCACCAAAGCTAGTAGCATGATTACAACCCCTTTCCTTGATTCTTTCATGCTAAAGATGAACCAGTAGGGAGATAGTAGGGAGAAATCAATGCCACCAAGATCAAAATAGATTGATTAAGCTATTAGAATTGCATCAATGATAGAAGAATATTTATAAAAATTTGATACCACCATTGTAACTATAAGGATCATCCATGCAAACCAAAAATAGATTAAAAGGGATTGATACATTTTTGATGGTCATTTTCTTGAAGTAGTCTTAGCATGATGATCCTTCTTAATAGAATCAATGTTAGAGGATCAGAAATCTTGATCATAATGACCCCTTCTCCATTATTTTAGGCATCCTTCCTATCTCTCTCATCCAGTTCTACTATATATATAGGCTTCTAAGCCTTGAAGATCATCCCTCTCTTTGGCATGACTAGACTTTGCCAAGATTTATACTGTAACACCTATTTGATGCAGTAAAGACTAAATTCATCCATTTACAAGCTAAATTAAAGTGTCTCATGATTTCATTAATGTGTTCAAGTGAATATCTAATTTTCTCACCTCTATCAAAGTTTTCTCACCTTTATACAAGGTTTTGGTAGTTCTCACAAGTTATTCTAAGTGCATACATAGTTTGTTGGTTAGTGTACAAGTGGACAATTACCATCTCATGCTAGGTTGATATCTAATCCATGCATTTATGTGAAATACTTATGTGAAACTTATAAAATATTGAATGAAGTGATCTTATATAGTCTAGAATGTGTCTTGTAGTATGTATTGTCCAATTATAAGGATCAAAACATTTCATGCATCACCTCATTTTTACATGCTTTTATGAATTTTTATCAATCCCTCTCCCTTTTCCAAGAAAGAGTTAGTATTAGGTCTAGTTTAAGTGATAAATCCAAAAATAAGTTGGCCTTATCTAGAGGTGTGACCTAGTATTAGGTGACCCACAACCTAGGGTTAGTACCATGTTGGACTAGGTTTGAGAGTAAGACTTGAACACTTTTACTTTCAGTTAGGGTACAATCTAGACCACCAACAGTATGTAGGTTAGTTGTATATAGTAGTCTTTACTTTGTTTTCCCTAAGTGTCTTGGCACAAGTGTGTGTTGTCTTGTTTATTTTTATTTTTGTGTTTTTATTATCTTTTTTATGTTTGGAGGTCAATTCATTTGTGTTATCTTGGTCAATGTCAATTCAAGTCTTAGTTTGAGTGCAAGTGACTCCATTGCCCAATGAATGGACTAGGCAACCAGTCTAGTATGCTTAGCAAGCAAGCATTCCCAGGAGACCATCAAAGATTTTATCTAAATTTTGGATACCATAGGATAGGGTCATAAAACTCTTCCATTTTCAATGCTTATTAGCATAATTTAAGGAAATTTTAACAAAATTAAGGTAATAACCTATTATAGTCATATGCTTGTCTAACCATTTCATGTCATGTTTAGGATGATTTAAGAGGTGTTATGGGTTTAGGGTGTATTATCAAGTCATATTTTATGTGTCATGGTCATTTCACACTCCCTCTAGTTTGTACATGTGCCAAAATGAGTTTCATCTTGCATTCAAGGTCATTAAGTCATGTTTCACATTCTTTTACATGCCACTTGCATGTACAATTGTAAAAAATCACTTTAAGACCCACAAAAAGAGTGAAAATTTCATATAAATGTGTTTTAAAGTGACTTATGAATAAGTATATAATGTTAAGTTTGAAATGACTTCATGACAAATCAATTTCAAAAGTTGAAAAATAGTTATAAGTAATTTTCAATGCTTAAGAAGGCTTGTTATCCACTTGTATAGACCAAGAAGACTTATTTTCAGGTGAAAATAGTTTAAAATATGTATATTCAGATTCCCCATGCCAAATACATGAATTTAATATAGGTACAAGTCCATAGAATGTAAAAAACACTCATCTTCCATCGCTCCTTTGGTAAGCTCACAAAGGAAAGTTTAATGTGCTCATTTTGTAAAATCAAGTAAGAGTTGTGACCTAAGAATTTTACCAGAGGAGGGGTTCCTAGTTTACTTAAAATCCATGATCATATTATTTATATTTTTGTCCCCTACTTTATGAAAAATCGTTAAGAAGGCAAGGTGGTCTTAAACCTTACATAAACCCCATATGCTCAATCTTTCTCCTTGAAATGATAGATTAGGACTCATTTAAGGCATGATAAAATTTATATAGGATTTATAAGGTTTAAATATACACTCCGCATGTTTTTATATGCCCCACTTGGCACGTGTGAGCTCAAGTTGATAAGAAATCTCCATTTTTACATAATTTATAGGTTGAAAGCCATGGTTTTTCTTTTTTTTGTATTAAGGTGTTCCAAACTAAGTTTATGATTGGTGGAGATATATCAACATATTTTCACTCTTTATAATTATATATAGGTCTATTTAATGGCTCTCGATTCCTGCACCACACTTACAAGCCTCTAGACATGAGGTAGCCTACAAGATCTCACTAGTGCATCAGTCATCATATGTAAACAAAGATATATAATTTTGAGGGTCCTAATTTGAATAAAAATAAGATATATGGTTTTTATAGTGTGTTATAGTAATTTAAAATCCATCCAAACCCATTCAAATAATTTTTATTACGTAAAAAGGCAAAAGAATGGGTCATGTCTTATGACTCACCAAAGAGCTATGTAGCCTGCAAATGAGAGACTAACTTGGACATTTGCTTGAACTCAAATAAAAAAGTATGGAAATTATTTTTAGATGGACTAAAATGTCATATATTACCTCTATAATATCTCATTAAAGTTTCAATATCACCACTATTTTACCAGGGCAAGCCTAATACCATTATAGGCCATAGACTATGTTAAAAGCTTGTATACACAGGAATATACCAAGAGGTGCCAAACATTGCATTGTAAGTGTTGTTATAAATTAAAAACCTCATGAAGTAGGTTAAATTTAAAATTTATAAGTATGAATTATTTCAAAATTAATAATATATATAAGTTGGAAGGCTTCATGCATTGAAAATACAAACCTACATGTTTGCAGACCTATAGGTCTCATTTTCACATTAAATGAAATGAATTGAGCATTAAGAGATGAATTTTAAGAGACTATAGATGTGTGGGATATATTTTAAGGTAATTTTGAAGTGTGTACATGTAAAATGGAAGGCTAATATGTCATTGGATACCTTTTCTAATCCTTAGCAGTCAAGGAGCCAATGTAGACCTATAGGTTTGTTTGGATGAGTGAAAAAGAGGTGTGAGTGATAGGTGAAGTCAAGAAGATAAAGAGTATAAATAATACCTAAATATTATTTAAATATATAAAATTAATTTAATATTATTTATAGGTTTAATTAATACATTTTCAAGTGTTGAGAACCCTATTTAATCCTAACATGCCTAAACTTGCACATACAACCCTTAATGTAAAATTGTGAAGAAGGGTGTTTGTTAGAGGTAGGATGAAATATCAAATGTTATTTATAAATAATATAGGAAAACACAAATAATTTTTTATGACACAAAAACTACTATAATTTTTTTTTAAGAGGTTCCATTTCTAAACTTGCAATCAAAACACCTTATGCAAACCTACAACCAAGAGGCACAATGATCACTTTCAACTTGTGTGTAAAGAGTGTACTAAATGTCATTCGGTGAAATCAAATAGGGAATTTTGAGATTTTTATATATTTATTATAACATTAATAATCTCTATAATATCTCTCATGGCCAATTTAAAGATAAAGAAACATGATCAAGGAGGTCTAATCTCAAGGTGGCAATCTAGTCCTAATTGATCACCCATGGGTCTGTGAAGAGAAAGTGAAGAAGGTTGTATGTTATGGGAAAATTTGAGAAATTAAAAACTTAAATAAATTTTTTAGGAATTAATAAAATTAACTCATGGAATTTAGATCCCTTTCTTGAAGATGAAAGGACAAGAATAAAACTTCTAGGGTTAAATTGACCTCATAGCCCACAAACCCTACCTTTGGATAGCCTAGCTTTGATGAATAAATGAGATGGATTAAAGATTAAATCTAGTTTTAATAGTTTTTAATGGGAGGTAAGGATGTTATTGAGGTGTTGGTTTGTATAATAAGGCCCCAAATTGGCCATTTTGGCCTAAAACCATCCCTAAGGTGCACATAATACCTAATAAAAACCCGAGAGGCACTAACTTTTGGTCAGATCTCCTCGAAGAAGATGCATGGTGGTAGGATATATTTGATAGATATATAGGAGTATATTAAATATAAACTTTGGGAATTAATTCTTCCATCTAGGACCTATGCTTTACGAATCATCGTTAAGATGATAAGGCACTTCAAACCCTCCAAAACCCCTTCTTAAAGCTCAATGACTGAGCAAGTTATTCTTATGACTTATAATGCTCATAAATGGCCCTATAAATCTCTCATAGGATACATAAATTGTGTTAGAGGTTGATTTTCCATCCTCCCATTCGATCATGCCATGGTCATTAAGGTTAAGCTTCTCGATACCCTCATTGTAATGTTATAGATATGGTTGATCTCATCCTCGAGATCAACACTTTCTATGTATGGGGGCCCTTGGTCACTTGAAAGAGGGATCACCACTCTTTCCTTACCATTAAAAAAATTCATATAGCACTTCTTGAAGTGCATGTCTACATTGTTAGCATAACACCATGGTCTTCCCAAGAGCACTAGATAGTTTTCTTATTCTACCAACTTGATAACCTCAAAGTTTGTATAGAACTCGGTGCCCATGATATCTATATTGGCACCCTTAAAGATCCCAATAGGTTACGCTTGGGTTTTTTTATCCATGAATAACATATGAGGTGAAGGTCTCAAAGGTGGATGCCCCATATTTTCCTAAGTGTTTTGAGTCAAATATTAACCTCAATGCCTGAATGAACTAGTACTTCCCAAACTGACCACCCATTGATGGTGGTATCTATCAACAACTCCTAGTCATACTCAGCATTCTAAGTATGCCTTACTTCACGTGCCCACTCCATATACAACATAGAAACCTTAATTATCTGAGGTACAACCTCTACTTCTAGTTTCTTCCCTGCATGCTTTATCAATAAATCCTTCAATAGGGGCAACATTCCTTTAGTTTTCAGGAGGCTTAGGAGCTTGATTACTTCCTACACTTCAACTTCTTAGTGATCTTGCTTCTTACATGAAGCAATGTCTTGTGCCTCTAAATAAATGACCAACTGAAGTTCAGCCTTCAAGTTTTGTATCATGCTCATGGCTTATTACCAGATGTCTTTTTTCCTTATAGGGATAGATTTTGGCTCTAGCCACATTACATGCTCAGTGAATCTTGATTTTCCATAATCTAGGTGCATATCTTGGTTTGTTGTAGTGGGTGGTTGAGTGGTGAACCCACTCTTTATTGTGTCCTATACCTTATGTGATTTTTTGAGAGCCTATTGTGGCTTAGGAGCCCACCTTTCCTCTTTGGACTCACACCTCACCATTATACAATTTTGGGCATTCTTCAACTGTATGTGGTCCTTAAAAATACCTACACATTGGGTGTATGGGGTAGTCATGTTGATAATGATTAATCAACCCACACTTGTAGCATGATCATGGTGGGAACCTCCCTCCACAATGTCCTCCTCTTCATTCGTGTGTGCCTCTCTAGTTACCATAGCCCATATTGTTTTGGACATAACCTTCATTGTTTTAACTAGCCTAACCACTACCTAATGTTGTCAACTTCCTTATGCCTCTTTCCATGTTCTATCATATCTCATTAATGACCCTACAATTTGTTGTTGAGTGATTATAGGCATCACACATTTTGAAATAAATGGTAGTGTTTACTTGGATAGCACACTACAATAGAGGGTAGTTTTGAGAGTCATGTGGTCCATGACAAACCTCACAGTTGAGAAGTAGGGTGTGGACATTTCTTCATGTGCAATTGTTCTTGTTATGCACTTCTATCTCATAATTGATGCACCATAACCCACTATGAGTGTTATACACTGAACTAATGGTTAACTTCTATAATTGGGAGGCAATTGATGCAATATATGCCTCCATGAATGGGTTGATCCTGATATCGTTATTGCCTACCACCTCAACTTGGAGTGTATCTTCAAGTGCTTTACTGGGGTCTATGAAGGTCTTCATAGACAACACTCTTTTGAATGGTACTATTGACTAAATTTGAATTCTAGTCAAATTTTGTCAACCCCTACTATTTTGAAATTTTGAAGTAGGATTCATGTGTCTTATGGGGTATCTAATTATCCTATATGTCTCACTTATCCTTCCCCTAGTCCTTATTGAAGTCCATTCCCTTTGTACTACACTAGTCAACTAAAGTCAACCTTGGTCAAACTAATCAAACCTAGTCAAAGGCCTAAATTGTGTTAGATTTGTCCTAATATGGTTTTGGATATGTTTTAAGATGTTTCTGATTCATTTATTTATCCTTACCATGTTTCATATGTCAAATATGCCTTTGGGGCCACCTTTTTAGCCAAAATAAAGGACTTGTACGGATGGGTTATGGGTAAAAACTTATCATTAGAGTTTATTTCAACATGGGGAGGTTAGATAATGTCAAAAAAAATCATATTAAAGTCTAATAAGTAGTTATGTTCAAGGAAAGGTAGTTTCCCCTTATTTTTAGGGCCTTTTAGGCATTGTACAAAATGGATGATCTCACTTTTAGGTGAAAATGTTAGTTATGTGCCTCTTCACCTCCCAAAAGTAATTTCCATGTTTGGTTGTTAGAGAATGTATAAAAAAATTCAATTCTTACTTCTTTTCCTTCATTCTTGTCTTGGCAAGCAAAAAGGGGTCAACTTCAAACATTTGGTATGGGCCGTACAAGTGGAGTTGAGAAGAGTGTTTTTGAAGAATAAAATTTCTCTAAGTGAACTTAAAATACATATCAATAACTTTCAATTTGGTGCATCTTCCTTTATGAACAATCACTTAGACTCCATGCAACCTTTTATGCATTTAAAATCGTGAGGGGTCTCCTTTTGAGCCTATTTCTGATTCTTGTGTTTGGTTTTGACGGGTTTTATGTTTTCATATGTTTTTAATGACCTATCCACATATTATAAAACCCCATTATAGTATAAAAATCAATAAATGTCAAAAGATCCTCTTCTAGGCTTGGATGGTTTGTAAACTATCAGCTTCTTGAACACCTATAGGTATTTTGAGGGAGTGTTTTCTATGTTAGAATGAAAATATGAAGGTTGTTTCAGATTTTTGAACCCAATAAGGTGTATTTTGAGACAAATGAGTAAGTTTATACCTTTGACATGTCAAAACAACACCTAAAGGTTGTGTTTCTCCTCACTATCAACCCTTGACAGTCAACACATGTATATGTAAATGTATTCCACATTGAAATTTTTGTGTTGGAGTTGGTTCCAAGTGTTTTTGATGAATAACATGTTTTTAGGGTTGATCAATGCTCTTGAATGATTTTGAATGCTTTTCCCTGACATTTTCTTGTTAACTCCATAACCTGCTTGTGTTAAACATGTCAAGGCCCACCTATAGGTGGCTGAGTAGGATACCTATAGGGACTTATGTGGAGGAATTATGGAAAATTGGAATTTTTTGGAGACCTTGGTATGATAATAAGGTTTAAAATGCATTTTAGGGTATCAAGATGGCAAAGTGAAGTGTCAAATCATGTGGAGGAAGTGAGGACTATGTTTAGGACTGTCTGCCCTAAATATACTAAACAAAGAACCTTTTGATTTTGATAAACATCATATGATATGGATGAAGGAGATTTTAATAAAATTTTAAGGTTTAGGCTTGTTTTCCCTATTATGTATAAATAATGCACAAGTTTTGAAGAGCAAAGGATAAAGGGAAAGAGGTCCTCTGGAGATTCAAAGTTTCCCAAAAAACCATTAGAACTTGATAGTGAAACCTTAGGATTTTGAAGGAAAGTGACCTTTACACTTCATATTGAGAGTCCTCGACTATTCCATCAAGGGGAAAAAATTACAAATGGTTCAAAAGACACTCTTGAGCAAAGATGTCATGAGAGAAGATGTACTTTGATGTAATGACCTCTTAGGCCCACACCTTATCCATACACAGGGCAAAATTTACACTTACAATAGGGTTATCAAAAAAGTGGTCAATAACACATATTTATACATTGAATTTGAGATTTAAAGGTGAATGAAATTGAAATTTTTACAACCTTATGATCTTTGAGAAAGAAATCCAACCCTCAAAGAAGTGTCAAGGATCCCAAGTGCACCTACAACCTCTATACAGACTGAGATAGAGGTCAAACAAGTGAAATCAAGAACTAGGCATGGACTATAATGTTTTTTTCCATCTAATATATATTTAAAGTGGTAAATCATGTTGGGAAATTGTAAGAAGGCTATAGAAGGTCTTATCTACCATATTACCCTAATCAAATCTATAAGTGACCTACAACCAAGTTGGAAGACTGTGGACAGACACCGAACAAGATATATCCCTTCTTGAATTTGACATACAATAGGGGTGATTCAAATGAATTTATTTATGCCTCAATTAAACCTAAGAATTTTTTAATATGTTTTTGAACCTTGAAACCCCTAAGATGACCTACAGGTATGAGTCTCAGTCCTTGAGATTGACTTAGATAAAGTTTAAAAGCTTGTAGGGTCATTAAAGTGTTAGCATGATAACTTAGATTCATAAATAAATCCTTCATGGTGATGATAGGATACATAATCTCTAACTAAAACATTGATAACCCTTAGAAATCTTAATAAAAAAATGTCTTAATCAAGGGTAAAATAGGGTACAATCAAAGCATGAGACTAGTCTAGCAAAAGATCAGGGTGTGTGATATGTTCTACCAAAAGCCACATTGGAAAATGATTGAAATAGAATTATGAAAGGAATAAAATCACCACATGATCATTATTCAAGGATGAAAATAAAAATTAAACCCCCCTTCCAAGGCATTCATAGTCCATGTATGGAGAGTTTACACACAGTCTACCTATGCAGACTTAGTTTTGAGTTTTGTGTCCTTTAGATGTCAAAATCATGGAATTAGATGCATAGAATTGGTATAGATTACTATCAATATTTCAATAAGTTCCTCCAATGATAAATTTTCCAATAATAATAGGGGAAGTGCCCCTTATTTTTTCTCAAACATGGGGCATTTTTTCATTCCACCAAATCGTGCAAATGAGGGAAATTGGATGAAGTGATAGACCAAAAAGAAAGGAGAGACTTTGTGAAGATTTGTGAAGATTTAAAATTCATAGAAAGACATAAAAAATAAACATAGAGGGTCTAGGAATAATCAGGATGCTCTAACCAACAAGGTCTACACACATACATAGCAGGCAAAGAATAGGCGTAATTCTAAATAGGAAGTCACTTTTAGTTTCAGAATTTTACAACATTATAATGATTTATAACATGTCCATAGGGGTATGAGAGAGTTTTTTAAGCCATAAGGAGGTAGGGGAACCCATGGGAAGATCATGTGAGCCCAAATTGCAATCAAAGTCAAGAAGCAAGGTTTAAACCTAGTGAAGGAATGAGTAGTCATTACTACTTCCAACATAATATGACTATTCTAGGCCATTAACACATGTTTATGAAATGATATTGGAGATGTAAAAGCCTTTAGATTATAAGGAAATCCATCAAAAAACCATTTTTGGCCTAGAATGTGCTCAGACCCTATAATAATGCAAAAAAGAAGCTCGAAGGGTAGCTTTAAATGCTTAGATCTTACACCAAACTCTACATGGGTCCTTAAGGTGATTTGAAAAGTTAGGGGGTGTCCCTAGGAAGAACTTAGTGAAATTTTTGAAAGGATTCCAACATATATTCTTTATGAACAAATGAACAAACCCTTGTAAACCCTCAATATAGAACCAATTGGGAAGATGAAGCAATTGAAGCATGAAGATGAGATCGAAATGCCATGAAACTCTGAAAACTTTCATTAGACTCTCTAAAGCACCATAAAATTCTAATTTATTATATGGACCTATATAGATGAGGTCAGAACAAGGCTCTTTTGACATTTTTGTGTGTTTTATAAGATTGGGAAGGTTAAAAAAGGACAAATCACTTTTGGGGGAGAGTTTAGAACTTGTTATAAGTAATAATTCCCATTTGATCAAATATATTAGCTCCTAAGCTTATCTTATATTTCATTCATTTCAGCCATTTTAATGGGTAGATAGTGAACACTTAGGAGAAATTAGTGAAACTTCAATTGGAAAGCCTTTTAAGGCTTTTTTGATGAAATTGACACTATGAAAACCTTAGACGCATGTCATTTCCCCTTGTGCATGGATCCGATGGCAAAATTTGAAAGTTTTGGGTGCCAAGTGGGAGAGGTTCATGGAGAGAGAGCTTATTTTTGGGACTGTCATGGATGATGGTATATGGATAAAAGAATATGAGTGATTAGAGGCTAGTCTAATGCATGTGAGGACTTGTTACTAACCCCTCCTACTCAGACCCATTGTTAGACTTGATTAATTATAGTGATAAGGTAGTTTTGGAAGGAAAATCATGAGGGACATTTTTTTTTTAAGGAAAGGAGTTTCTAGACCACTTAGCAAGGCTTGGATGATTTGAAATAACACTTGTAGCTCCTGAAATTGCATGGATCACCCTATATCTCTCTCACATGCACAAGTAACTGATATTTTAGTTGTGAAAAGTGTCTCTATGACTCTTGGATTCCCCTTCTCTGTTTCTTCTCACATCTTCTATAAATTGAGCCTTTTTGGTTATTGATAAAACACATCACAACTGGTATGGTGAAGCCATACTAGAATGACATTACACTTTGTCTTTTAATATTGAATATAAGTCTAATTTTGATTTGTGAACATTTTATCTAAGTGTGTGAGTGATGAATAGTGGATCCAAGTGATAGTATCATCCTTACTCCTTTTATCTTTCATGTGTAAGCAAGAGTTTTGATTTTAATAGGTCATGTGAAGTGTATTGATTGTACTAGGCTCTTATTCAAGAAAGAAATTGTCTCTATGGTGTGAAATCTACCCCTAGATCAGTTATGTTATTGATTGTCCCATGTATACTACCTTCACATTGAAATAATTATGTTAGAATCCTTCAATGCTAATAATTGGTCTTGAAAAGCTTTGTTTCTTAGTAGGAGTTTCATAGTTTATGGGATATATCTTGGTAGATCACCTCTTTAGTGTAGTTTTCCATTGTATGCAAAACTTATAACTCTTTCCATTAACAAACATTAGATTAGGTGATAGGCATTTAAAGAATAATATAGGGATCTATCCCTCATAAACTAGTGTTCATATCTCTTACAAGTTCCCCACAACTTGAGAGATGATTCAATGTTTCATCAAATTATAGGAACTAAATAGAGTGTCCTAGAGTGCACAATTTGATGCCAATAGTTTTGGCACACCTGATGGGACCATTGATTTCAAGTGAATTAATTCTTGGTGTTATCCTTCAACTCATTAGCCTTTAAAGGAAAGCAAAGCACCAATGGAAACTCTGAATGATTTCAATTGGTGTAAGTAGCCCTAGTGATTCAAAACATCAATTCTGGTATGTAATCTTCATCTTCCAATCAACATGTACCTCCCTATCAATATGATCCTAATTTTAGTGTTCATGGTTTCTCCACAACCTACCCTTAAGAGACTACACTTCATGAAGGTTCATACTAACCATTCCAGCCTCCTCCAACATCAACTCACTCCTATTACCAACCTATTGTTCCTAATGATCAGTTTGCGCAAGATGAGAATGAGTTAAACCTTGATTTAGAGGGTTTGAAAATTTAATTGAGGGAGTTGAAATAACTTTTGAAACAATATCAAGCAAAGCAACATCAATCTCATGTTCTTTAACAAGTCAAGGAGGTTATTCCTTCTCCTTTCATTACCACCATGATCATTGGTAATATCTTGATTCATAATTATGCTTTTGGTACTACTGTAAGTCATTATTTTATTCTTAAGGTAATAGATGATGAGTTGAACTTGTAGTATAAGTTTGATTATAAAGTTGAATTGTAATTAGAAGGAAGAGATGTAAATACTTTTGGCATTGTGAGAAACATATATGTGTCTTTTGATTTTCTTGCTTATCCTAATGTTGCAATTCCACAATATATAATAGTTGTAGATGTTCAACCATAATTTTCTATATTCTTAGCTAATGACTTCATGACTAATATTGGGAAAAGAGTTTCTAACGATATGTCTCAATTTATCTTTAGGTTTAAGACCTAGTTTGAAATGCCAAATTGAGTCAAAGCCACGTAACAAGTTTCATTTACAACTCTTCCTTCCAAGTAAACCAAACATTGATCATTCTCATTATTCAACTCCTAAGTGTCCTCCAAAGGTTACTAATCCTACTCAAGAGCTTGCCATAGAGTCATATTGTAGTCCATATTAGACCAAGAACCCAAACTATGTCATGCCTAACCTTGAGAGGAAGGAAGGTCATATGCCTAGGCAGATTATGAAGAAGGAGAATTATGTTGGGAGAAATTCAAAATGTCCTACAGGTTGTTCCAATTCTCCATCTACCCTTAATGATATAGCTTATCATAAATTTCAAGACATACCAAAGTTTAATAAGGTACTTGAAGGATTACCATTTAGTACTTCTTTTCTATTGATTTCACAACTTGAGAATCAACTGATTGTTCCTAAGACTCTTCAAAATTTAGAGGATGATGCTACCATAGATGAGTTCCTTAAACATATTTAATATGATACCTTAAGAAGATATGATGAATAGATTGTCATTAGAATACCTCTTCACCCTAATAGATCAAATTTTGAGCTTGAAAAATGAGCCGATGACATGGAGCAATAAATAGAGGTTTTGGGAGAAGACACTTTAGTTATAAGAAAAGAAGAAGTGGACCTTAAGTGGATTGATGAATTACCATGATTCATGGAAGATGATGATGATAAAATTTCAACACAAGATGAAAAAGAGGTACTCATTAGAAAACATGATGTTCCACAATAAATTGGTAAGAATGTCAATGAACTTTAAGTCCTTTCTATTGATCATGAAGAGTTGGCATTTTGGGATGACCTTGAGAAATTTTGTTTGAGATTGAATGATGCATCTTCAGTTCATGAAGAACTTGATAATTTTTTTGAAGAATATGTTGTAGCTAAACCTAATAAAATTCATAAAACACCTCAACAAGAAGATAAGGTCATATGGCAATCTTATTTGCACATGTTTTAAGAGTTTGAAGAGCAAGGTAAGCATGGTTCATCTCAAGAAAATAAAATTCATAAGATAGATGAGGAACACAAGGAACCAAGAGAGGTAGTAAGTTTTGAAGAACCTCACCCATGCATTCAGCTACTAGGACCACCAAATTTTGAAGGAGACCTTACTATAGTCTTGATGATGGAAGCCACTTACAGTAGAAGTTGATGTTGAGTGTGAGGGTCAAAATGAGTCCAAAATCAATGAAAAATCATTTTAACCAAGGGCTATAGTTTCCATTAAAACCAATCAAGAGGAGTATGGTTCCATTGAACACATGTTCTTAGCTGTAGAACTAAATGAAACCAATGCAAGCACCATGAGAAGTGAACAAGGCATTGAACAAAAAAGAATAAGTCCTAAGTTACAGCTTGCACATCCTTCAAGTTCACTTTAAAAAAATGGTATAAAAAACTTTCCTTTTCATCCAAGAGAATTAGTTCTTTATATTTAGTTTGTACATATTAGAGTGTGTTTGTTTCAGTTTATCTTGTGTTTCCTAAGTATTTCATAGCATAAGTGTGTTTCCTTCCCTTTATTTGGTGTGTGCCCTTGATTTTATGTGTATGGGTCAACCAGATTGTTTTCCTTAAGTCAAAAGTTTTTTTAAATCAATTTTAGTGCCCATATGCATGACTCCATGCCTAATGAAAGGACTAGGAAACTGGTCATAGGCATAGCTGGCATGTTACCCCTAGGAGTTGCCAAAATATTGACCAAATTTGACTTCTAGTCAAATTTGGTCAACCTGTACTATTTTGAACTTTTGAATAAGGTTTCGTGTGTCTTATGGGGTCTCTTATTGTCCTATATGTCTCACTTATCCTTACCCTAGTCCTTGTTGAAGTCCATTCCCTCAATCAAAGTCAACCTTGGTCAGACCTAGTCAAAGGCCTAAATTGTGTTGGATTGGTCCTAATATGGTTTTGGATATGTTTTAAGATGTTTCTAAGTCATTTATTTATCCTTACCATGTTTCATATGTCAAATATGCCTTTGGGGCCACCTTTCTATCCAAAATAAAAGACTTGTACAGATAGGTTGAGGGGAAAAACTTGTCATTAGGGTGTAGTTCAACATTGGAAGGTTAGATAATGTCACAAATAGTTATATGACAGTCTAAGAAGTAGTTATGTTTAGGGAAAGGTAGTTTCCCCTTATTTTTATGGACATTTGAGCACTTGTATGGAATGGATGATCTCACTTTTAGGTGAAAATTTTATTTATGTGCCTCTTCACCTCCCAAAAATCATTTACATGTTTAGTTTGTAGATAATTCATAAAAAAAGTTCAATTCTTACTTCTTTTCCTTCAGTCTTGTCTTGGAAAGCAAAAAGGGGTCAACTTCAAACATTTGGTATGGGTTGTACAAGTGGAGTTGGGAAGATTTTTTCTTTGGGATGAAAGGTCTCTCATTTCACTTAAAATCCATAGAAATAACTTTTAATTTGAGGCCTCATCCTTTATGAACAATCATTTAGACTCTAGACAACCTTTTATGCATTTACAACTATGAGGGGTCTCATTTTGAGTTTATTTATAATTTTTGTGTTTGGTTTTGATGGGTTTTATGTTTTAAAATGTTTCTAATGAACTCTCCATAGATTATCCATTCCCATTATAGTATTAATATCATCAAATGTCAAAAGAGCCTCTTCTAGGCCACGATGGTTTGTAAACTCCCAGCTTCTTGAGCACCTACAGGTATTTTGAGGGAGTGTTTTCTACATTGGAATGAAAACATGAAGGTTTTTTTAGAGGTTTGAACCCATGAAGGTTTTTTAGGAGATAAAGGAGAAATTTTGGACCTTTGACATGTCAAAAAAACACTCAAAGGTTGTGTTTCTCCTCACTGTCAACCCTTGACAATCAACACATGTATATGCAAATGTTTTCCATGTTAAAAGTTTTGTGTTAGAGTTAGTTCCAAGTGTTTTTGATGAAGAAAATGTTTTGAGGGTTGATTAATAATCTTTAATTATTTTTAATGATTTTTCTTGTTAACTCCATAACCTGCTTGCGTTAAACATGTCAATGCACACCTACAAGTGCTTGTGCAAGATACCTACAGGGACCTATGTGGAGGAATGATGGAAAATTTCCATTTTTTTGAGATATTGGTATGAAAATAAGGTTTAAATGGCATATTAGGGTATGAATATAGCAAAGTGAAGTATCAAATCATGTAGAAGAAGTGAAGATTGTGTTTAGGACTGTCTGCCCTAAATATACTAATCAAAGAACCTATTACTTTTGATAAACATCATATGATTTGGATGAAGGAGATTTTAATACCATTTTAAGGTTTAAGCTTGTTTTCCATAGTATGGAAAAATAATTCACAAGGTTTTATGAGCAAAGGATAGAGGGAAAGAGGTCCTCTAGATATTTAGAGTTTCCCAACAAACCATTGGAACTTGACAAATAAACCTATAGGATTTTGAAGGAAAGTGACCTTTACACTTCATATTGAGAGTCCTAGAATATGAAATCAAATGGAAATAATTAAAAATGGTTAAAAAGACACTCTTAAGAAAATAAGTCATGAGATAAGATTTACTTTGATGTAATGACCTCTTAGGCCCACACCCTATCTGTACACAGGGCAAAATTTGCACTTACAACAGGGTTATCAAAAAGTGGTCAACAACTCATGTTTTGAGATTGACTTTCAGATTTAAAGGTGAATGAAAGTGAAAATTTGAAAACATTATGATATTTGAGCAAGAAACCCAACCCTTAAAGAAGTGTCAAGGATCCCAAGTGCACCTATAACCTCTGTATGGACTAAGACTGAGGTCAAACAAGTGAAATCAAGAACTGGGCATGGACTATAATGTTTTATACCATATAAAATGGATTTAAAGTGGTCAATAAGGTTAGTAACTTGAAATAAGGCTATATAAGGTCTTATCCACCATATTACCCTAATCAAATCTATAAGTGACCTATAACCAAGTTGGAGGACTGTGGACAAACAATGAATAAGATGTATCCCTTCTTGAATTTGGCATATAATAGTGGTGATTAAAATGAATTTATTCATGCCTAAAGTAACCCTAAGAATTTTTGAAGATGTGTTTAAACCTTTAAACCCCTGGGATGACCTATAGGTAGGAGTCTCAATCCTTGAGATTGACTCAATGAGACAAAGTTTAAATGCTTATAGGGTCATTGAAGGGTTAGCATGATAACTCAAATTCATAAAAAATCCTCCATGGTGATGATAGGATACATAATCTATAATTAAAACATTTATAAACCTCAACAAGCATGAGACCAGTCTAGTAAAATAATAAGGTATAGTCAAAGTATGAGACCGGACTAGTAAAAGAACAGGGTATGTGATATGTTCTACCAAGAGTCACATTGGAAAATGATTGAAATAAACCTAGAAAAGGAATAAAATCACCACATGATCCTTATTCAAGGATTAAAATTAAAATTAAACCCCCTTCTAAGGCATTCATAGTCCATGTATGGAGACTTTACAAACAGTCTGCCTATGCAGACTCAATTTTGGGTTTGGTGTCCTTTGGAAGTCTAAATCATGGAGTTATATGCCAAAAATTGGTATATATTACCCTTATCAGTTAAATAAGATCCTAAAATGAACAAATTTTCAATAATAATAGGGTAATTTCCCCCTATTTTGTTTCAGATTGGGTGTACTTTTTCCTTGCACCAAACTTTGAATATGAGGGACATTCGATGAAGTGATGAACCAGAAAGGAAGGAGGGAATTTGTCAAGACTTTTGAAGATATAAAATGCCTAGATAAACATAAAAAATCAACTTAGAAGGTATGGTACTAAGAAGGATTCTATAACCAACAAGGTCTACACACATACCTAGTAGGCAAGGAATAGGCGTAATTCCAAATAGGAGGTCACTTTTAGTTCCAAAATTTGATAAGTATAATGATTTGGAACATGTCATGGGCGTATGAGATAGAGATTTTTAAACCATAAGGAGGTAAGGGAACCCATGGGAAGATCAGGTGAACCCAAATTGCAATCAAAGTCAACAAGCAAGGTTTAAGCTTAGTAAAGGAATGAGTAGTCATTCCTACTTACAACATGATATGACTATTATAGGCCATTAAAAAATGCTTGTGCGATGATATTTGAGATTTATAAGAATTTTTATTTCAAGGAAATCCATCAAAAAACCATTTTTTGGCCTAGAATGTGCTCAGACCCTACCAAAATGCAAAAAAGAAGCTCAAAGGGTAGCTTCAAATGCTTGGAACTTCTACCAGCCTCTGCATTGGACCTTGAGGTGATTGGAAAAGTTAGGGAGGGTCCCTAAAAATACCTCAATGGAATTTTTGAAAAGATTACAATGTCTATTCATTATGAATAAATATTAAGAGTCCATACCATCTCAAAACCCTTGTAAACCCTCAATACATATCTGATTGGGAAGATGAAGCAATTGAAGTATGAATATGAGATGGAAATGCCATGAAACTTTGGAAACTTGTAGTAAACTCTCTCAAGCACCCTTAAATACCAATTTATTGTATGGATATATAGGGATGGGGTTATAATAGGGCTCTTTTTTACATTTTTGTGTGTTTTACAAGATTGGGAAGGTTTCAAAAGGCCAAATCTCTTTTGGGGGAGAGTTTAGGACTTGTTATAAGTACTCATGTCCATTTGATCAACTATCTCAGATCCTACGCCTATATGCTACTTCATTTCATCTAGTATAGTGGATAGATAGTGAACACTCAGGATAAATTAGTGAAACTTCAATTAGAAAGCCTTTTAAGGCTTGTTTGATGAAATTTATGTTATGGACACCTTAGACACATGTAATTTCCCCTTGTGTATGGATCAGATCGAAAAATTAGAAGGTTTTAGGTGATAAGTGGGAGAGGTACATGGAAGGAGCTTATTTTAGGGACTGTCATGGATGATGGTTCATGGACAAAAGAATAAGAGTGATCAAACTCTAGTCCAATGCATGTGAGGACTTGTTAGCAACCCCTCCTACTCAGACCCATCATCAGACCTGATTAGTTGTAGTGATAAGGTAGTTTTGGAAGGCAAATCATGAGGGACAATTTTTTGTGCAAGGAAAGGAGTTTATAGACCACTTTGTAAGGCTTGGATGATTTGAAATGACATTTTTAGCTCCTAAAATTTCATGGATCGCCCCATATCTATCTCACATGCATAAGTAACTAATATTTTTAGTTGTGACAAGTATCTCTATGACTCTTAGACTCCCCTTCTCTCTTTATTCTCACATCTTCTATAAATTGAGCCTTTTTGCTTATTGATAAAACACACCACTACTGGTATGGTGAATCCCTAATGGAATGACATTAAACTTTGTATTTGAACATTGAATACAATTCTAATTTTGAGTTGTGAACATTTTATCTAAGTGTGTGAATGATGAATAGTGGATCCATCATCCTTACTCCATTTGTCCTTCATGTTTAAGTAAGAGTTATTATTTTAATAGGTCATGTGAAGTGTATTGATTATATAAGGCTATTATTCAAGCAAGCAAATTTCTCTATGGTGTGTAATCTATCACTATATCAGTTATCTTGTTAATTGTCCCATGAATTCTACCTTAACATTGAAGCAATTATGTTAGAATCCATCAATGCCTAAAATTGGTCTTGGAAAGCTTTGTTACCTAGTAGGAGTTTGATAGTCTGTGGGATATATCTTGGTGGATCACCTCTTTAGTGTAGTTTTATATTTTATGTAAAACTTCTAACTCTTTTCATGAACAAGCATTAGATTAGGTGATAGGCATTTAAAGAATAATCTAGGGAGATAGCCCTCATAAACTAAAGATTCATCTCTATTACAAGTTCCCCATAACTTGAGAGATGATTCAATGTCACATCAAATTATAAGAACTAAATAGAGTGTCCTAGGGTGCATAATTTGATGCCAATAAGTACCAATAAGCCTTAAACAAACTACTGCATGTGATAAGATGGGTGAATGTCATATGTAAGCTTAGAGAAAAGAGTTTTAAATCATGTATCATATAGGCACATGGTCTCAAATAACCCTTAACTGATTTCCTTGAGCACTGTGATACTTTGTTGCTCAAACTTAAGGATATAAAACTCTTTCAATAAGGGTTCCTTTATCAAATTGTAGTCAACCATATCCTAGTTCAGATCAAACTTTCAATACCAAGTATGGGCATGATCTAATAGGGTGGTAGTGAACTAGGTTACCTTATGCTCGAGATGAGTGATGCCCTAGCATGACAGTATAATTCACACTTTAGCACATTTTCCATGGCATTTTAAACTCTATGATACTCAAACAAGTGAATCACCATATCATAGTAGATCTATTAAGGGGGTGGCACTAGGTTTTAAGGCACTTGACCCCTTGTGTCTGAGTCAGATTTGGGTCCCTTGTGCCTCCACTTGTAGGGTAAGCATTGAACTTGATGGAGTAGGCTATACTGATAAATTTCTTAGTGTAGTACCACTTATTAGTGGTGCCATGCCACTTCCTATGGGTTGTTGCCCAGTTGGCATAACTGACATTCTATGCATGAGAATGGTTACACTTGTGTTCAATGATTTTGGGTTGGTATTTTCTATATTTTCCATACCATTGCTTAATTCCTCATAAGTAATTACTTGATCAATCACAAACTCTTGATCTAAATTTTGGACCTTATCAAAGGCTATGTCAATAATAGGTTTAGTTATCATTCTTATTTATTTTGATGAATAATCTAGTGTATGAGATTACACTTCAGGTTCAAAGGGGGTAGGTACTTATAGGACATTCTCAATTACCACATTTTATAGGAATCGAATACATCCTACACCCCACTACTGAGTCTAGTTTCTTGCTTCCTCTTCTCTCTCTATGTACTGCTACAATTTAAGGGATCCTTCCCCATGCCCTTCCCACTCATTATGGTTCCTCTCGACACTTCCAAATTCTAGATCCTCCATCATCTTGTGCCTTCACTTACTATAATTCAGCCTCTAGAGCTCTCAGGTGTCAAGTTTCTATTCCTCTTCCATTACACCTTACCTATACTTCCCCCTCTCACCCTTCTTGTTTGCTCATATATGCAAGGACTTTAGCCTTCCATTCTTATGGTTTCTATACCATAATATACCAAAATCTTATTCAATTCAATGTTGATCCCTTTTATAAATGTTCCCCTTAGTTCATGAAAAAACTTGTACTCTACTTCTTTTGGATATGAGAAGGTCAACACTATGAATTCCAACATGTAGCTATTTAATGCACCACTCCACCACTTATCTACAACATGCATCCAAACTTCATCCAAGCTCTCCAACTTTTCTATGCACTCTGTAGTCCACTCAAGGTGTTGTCCATAGCTTCACCTTCTATTAGTATTATAATCAACCAACCTTCGGTACACATTCTTAGGTATCTCATAGAATAACACTTCATATAGGGCATCGTACAAGTTGGCTTGTACCCATTTTCTTGGCTTTTTCCCTTTACATGTAGGATGGTTCTATACAAAATTATCTTCCACTTTCTCTAGCCAATGTTTGATGTTTTCAAGTGATATTTAGAGCATTTATCTATTGCACCATTTTATCAATGAAATTCAACATGGGTACCAACAATAAAACTAAAATATTGTATAAATGTTCACTCAATTGATTTTTGTGTTTAGCCATGCACTTAGCTATCAATCCAAGTTGGTTTTAGACTTGGTGGGGATATGAAAGAGGATAGTAAGGTATTGGCACACAATATTTAATCATGGTATGGTGTTGGCATTAGTTTCACATAATTTTCAAGCCTTGCACGCTCACCCAAAGAGCTATAACGAAGGAACCAAGCCCATGTTGGGCTAGTTGCATCATGGTGCAACTCAAGGTTTAAGGGGACTTAGTTATTATCCATAAGAGTTCAGGTGGTCATCTAGTGATAGGTTATTCAAGGGATTTCAATAAGCACAAGCCTTCTTAGTGGTCTAATTCCTAAGAGGAAATTACATACTTATAAGGGTTAGGTTCTTAGGGGTGTAAGCTATGAAAATAGCTAGTTGGAGTCATTCAGGCACTTAAATAATTCATAAAGATGGTTTATGTTCAATAACCCATTATTAAGATAATGCTTTAGGTGTAGGTCATGGAACCTTGGTGCATTCATATTTCATCCCTTAAGGCATCTATAGGTTGGTTGAGGTCACTAAATAGAATAGGGATGCCATTAGCAACCAGGGTTGAACCTCTATATTCAAATGTATTACGTAAAAACTAACACAAGGCTTAAATGAAACCAACTTATAAACATAACTTCATGCAAACTATTAAACAAGATTAATAATCCATTCCTTTAATAGTATTATTCATTAAATTATATTTCATCAAAAGATTTCAATATAAATAATAGAGCATATGCTCTTCCTAACTTTATTCATGCCCAATGGCTCATAGGCAAGATGGGGCTATACATTCCATTCTCTAAACTACTATATGCATACTAAAAAAAAACACTAATATTTCATGTTCTATTTCACCAGAGCTTTAATTTGATTAATCACCCCCTCATTTGATCTTTAAATGTAGGTCTTCTTTTATAAGTGAAGGGGCATCTCCTACCAGGTTAGATGGATGCATGTCGAGTGTTGAGTTATCATGAGTCCATTAGCTCCACTATGTTATCCAAGTTAGATGAACATATACCATGCATTGATCTATCATTAAGGGGTTGTTATCTCACCTACTCCACTCTCAAACATCTATGCTTCTCAAGCTGCCATGTCCAAGTCTTAATAGGGACATCTTTAAGTAATTCAATTATGTGCAACTACCCTCCAGTTGGCATGGAATCCATAGGGACTTCTCCATTTGGTATCAAAATGTACAATAAAAAGGGGGTGAGAAACCTTTCCAAGGTTTTCCTTATGCTTATATTAGTCTAGTTGGTGTGGTCCACATACTTGATCCAAAAAATGGGGCCCAAAAATCCATCTCTAATTTCATAACATCAACTCATTCTTTCTTTTGACCAGCTTCTCCATAAGTTCTAAGTTCATTAGTCATAAATGATAATGCAAAATATTTTCATCATAAGTATAATAAAAAAATTAACATTCCTAATCTTAAATCCTTGTAATCCTCATCTCTTAATTATGATATATCATTTGATTATTTGTACATGGATTCAATAACCACTTATTTCTGTTTGGAGTTGATGAAGATGCATGACTAGTTTTTTGTAAAGAACTAGTATTGTCTCCTATTTAACTAAAAATATGTGTATAACTTTTTAAACCTTAAAAATAAAATTCAAGAGGATCCCTCATTTAATTATGGCATATTTAATTGTGTTTATTTTCATGTTACCATTTCCTTCAACTTGGATGAACTTTCCATCTCCCAATTACACTTGAATTTTGAATGAATCATCTAACTTGTTGAAACCATCTTTGTGACTTGTCATGTGATTTGAGCAACCTGAATCAAGAGACAAAAAATTATTTCTATCCTCTATTCCAAAAATATACATGAGACAATAATTTGAGTGTTCTTAAACATCACTTTATTCAATTTGAAATTCTTTCTTTTCACTCTCTTGATTAGCTTGATTCTTAGCTGCTAAGTCATGATTTTTTTTAATAATGAAAAGTAAAGTATCTCTTTATTTTACTTGTAAAGTTATCTTAAACTTTCCCCTTTGAATTTGAGTTTTTAAAACTCCCTTGATTCTAATTTTTATTTTAATCTTTGGTCTTTGAAACCCTTGCCTTGCTTTCAGGTTCTTATTTTAGATCATGATCTATATCTCTTGTATATAGTCTCATCTTATCCTCATGGTACAAGAGAGAACCTAATAATTCATCACACTTATAGTGTTAATGTCCTTACACTTCTTAAGAGTTATCAAAATATAATGATATATGGCTCCATAAGCAATGAAATTCATCAAATGAGGTTTCCTTACTATAACTCCATCCTGTATAGTTTCCCCATAAACCCTCATATATTCACTAAATCATTTACCCTGATGCAATAATCTCCTACTCATTTAAAACCTGACATTCTCAAAATTTCAAAATTTCTTCAAGGGTTTGAAGTTTTATTTCTCTTACCTCAATAAAGACTTGATATGAAGTCTCAAAGATATTCTATGGCTCATGGGAATTCTTACATCATGTAATTATTGGATAAATGCTTGGATCTATGACACTCTAAAGATAGAAGAAAGCTTGTGCATCCACCTTTTCTTCATCCCTTTTTTTTTATTCTGATCTTATGTTAAGGTGTTCTAATATTGAGGTTGTGTATACCCAAAAATAACATTCTCCCACACTCATTTCCATACAATAATTCTTCAATTGATCTCTCCAATATTCAAGGTTGTCACCTTTAAAGATGATATTACTTATGGAAACAAAATTCACTGAAGCCATTGATTCTCCTGATAATGACTTGAAACCCTTCAAAACCTTTCTTAATTAGGGATTTGATGCCAAATGAAGGTTTTTAATGTATGAAAGGAGTGAAAATCAAATTTAATTTAATAGAAATTAAATCTATGTATCAATAAAACTATCCTAGAATTATTAGATGTTAAACTAGTTATATTGTAAGTGAGATTGTTGACCAAAACTTTACTAAATAACTTCAAAACTAAAAACATATGCTTATTGGTTTTATTTTATGACTAAAAGTAATAAAAAATTAGAGACAACAATATGAAAAATGAATTTACAAAATAAATAATTGTGCGACACTTTGATAAGATACTCACTGAAACAAATTAGAACTAAATTACAAATATGTAAAATTAATCAATAAATAAATAGAAATTGACTGATTGGGTTAAAAAAAAGTAAAAATTCATTATTACTGACCATTTTGAGGGGGAAAACCTTATTTAATGAATCTCATTTCACTTCAATTCATGGATTACTTATCACTAGTCTAAACTCTATATTATACCAATTTATCACTAACTACTACTCTCCATGATTGTAGAATTATTAAAATGGACACTAACCCCCACTATGTAATGTTGAGTGGCCCCGAACCCCCACCAATAGGTGGTTAAGATGAAGGGTTATAACATGCCACTATATGGATAGGATGAAGGGTCATAACATGCCTTCCCCCTTAAAAGCTTTGCCCTCAAAGCTATAGGTGAGGAAAATGCTATTAGATTTGAAGAAGAGGTTCCCAGGTAACATAGTTTGATTTCATCCTATACCATTATATGATAGCTTTGGTGATGACTTGATTATGGAGCTAATGAGAGAGCATGTAAAGTATATCTTCATGTTCTAAAAGTAGAGATACTTATACATCCAAATCTCTCTATATGGTGACATTCTGACCAAAAAATTCTTTAAACAAGAGACATGAAGAGCATTGTGCACACATGATGAAAGTGGAAGTTTCAACTTGTAGGTGATAGGGTCAATTTTTTAGATAATTTTATATGGCCCATATAATTTAGGAGCTAGTTTTATGTAACCCTTCATGTTCAAAAAGGGTTGTTTATAAGGTTGTAGGTGAAGTAAAACCATATCTCCAGCTTGAAAGGATCATTCAAAGTGGTGTTGGTTTGTTTACTAGTTCATGTGATTTTGTGTCAGGTAGAGGTTATCCTTGAGGATGTGAAGGATATTATCTCATGTATTAAAGGTAGTATCAACACCTTACACTTGAGTGTTTCCTAGTATATATGAGAGAAGATATGGCAACTTTTGACCATAGAAAAATTCATATGGGGTCATCTTGGTGGTCATATGGTAGGAAGTTTTGTACAACCACTTGGAAAGAGGTATCCATTTTAACCATTGATTTGTTGCTCCATGACAAAAAATCATAGATAGGTCCCCAAAAATTTATGTCTAGCCATTAGTCTATGGATGATATCCTAAACTCATTTTTAGATGTGTATCAAGGCATTTTAAGAGTTCCTACTAGAAATGAGTCATGAAGGCCAAGCCATGATCTAATAAAATGGAGGTAGGGATGCCATGAAGTCATAATATCTTATCAATAAATGTCTAGGATATGGTGTAAGTAGTGTAGGGGTGGCCTAGAGCATGAATATGAACATATTTAGAAAAGAGATCCACCACCAAGATAATGAATTATTTTTCTCTAAATTTGGGAAGGCCTTAGATCAAATCCTTTTAGATGTTAGAATAAAGATGTTATAGAATGGTAGCAGCTGGAGTAAACTAGATGGTACAACTATTTCCCCTTTATGGCATTAGAAAGTAGCACATTTTGAAATAAACATTGATATCCTAAATGATTTTGGGTCAGAAGAAATTATGATGAACTCATTCATATGTTTTCATAAAACCTAAATTCCCTACATTTGGGGAGGCATGCAACTCTTGCAAAATATTATATTTGAAATTGGAGCCTATGATTAATACCAAATGGCCTTTATATCATAATGTTTGGCCATCCCAAGTATAGTGATGTTTATTAAAGGAATGAACAAATAATTAGAGAATGATTTGTTATGGGGGATTGTCATGATGTGATGTAAGTAGACATGCTAGTCAAAATTGGCTACCAGAGGTGGGGATAATTCAAAACTTTGCTTCTAGTCTTGCCTAACCTTATTAATAGCCTTTTTAGAGTCTTGGTCTTGGCATATTGGTCAAAACTTATCATAAAAGGTTTCTTGTCAAGTGCTTGGTCATTTTATGGTCCCTTGCAAGGTCTAAAAGAGTGAATCAATACCCCTAGTCTTGTCATCAATCCCCTTCATGAAGATCTTGTTTATGCTTTGGAGAGATTAAGGTATCTTAGAAAAGTTTAAGGTTACTTTTCAAAGGTTAAGGTATGTTATCCCATGGTGGAGTAGTGGTGTATTGACCTCGAAGGTGACATGATGTCTTATGGTGTATGAGATCTTATAGAAATAAGGTATGGCAAGGTGAAAACATTATTATTTCATGTTTATCAAAATTTAAAATAAATTTGGAGAAATTTAGGTAATGTTTTCCTTTACAAACTAGAAGGATCAAGTGCATTTTATGGCATATAACATGTTTTAAGTATATTTCAAGGTATTTCCTACTCACATATGTTCATTTAGGTCAATTTTAATGTACAAAAGTGGTGGGACCCTCTAAAGATCAAGAAAGTGAAGTATAACATAGAAATACACTTGTCAAGGGCTTATAAAGCATCTTTTCAATTTTAAAATGGTCATTTTGGGTCAAAAATTAATGGTGTTAGGTATCTAAAAGTTTTTAGGGTCAAATCAGGCATGTGGTAGCATTTGTAGGTCCAAAAAATCTAAAAAACATTTCATTTCCTCCATTGACCTCTTTATAAGCTAATGAAGGCCATTTTCAAGTACTTAGCTCATAAAGAGGAAATATATTTGGATACAATTCTCTTTGGGTTGGATAGGGTCACTTTTTCCCTTGAAATTCTAGGCATTAGTTTTGAGTTTGAATGGCTATGATTTATGAAAAATCATTAACAAGTTAATCAACCTAAAACCCTCCTAGAACCCCACAAATAGGGTTTTTCTTATCTCATGGAATTTTAAGATTAATGAAAACAAATGAATGGTTTTTGGATATCCTCATGGGTCTAAATATTCCTCCCACATCCTCTTCCACCATTATTGGTATGTGTGAGCAACTAAAATGACAAAAGTGTTGTGTTTTGTTGCTTTTGAATGTGTCAGGCAGGGTTTTTCAAGTTATGACATATTTGGGCATAGAATAAGTTTTTTTTTTTTGAAGGATAAAATTTTCATAAAATATATAAAAACTCATATATCCTATTCAAGTCTCTTAAAATCACCAACAAGGTCAAATGTCAAGATAATTAGTAAAACATGTTGATTGTGCATAAATCTGCTTGTAGGTGGTTATCAAAAGTGTCTAGTAAAGCGAGATCCATGGTGATTAGATAGAATATTTGAGATTTTAATTTAATATGAGTGTATTTTTATTTTTTATTATTGTTTAATCCACCAAACAAGTGCTCCATGTCATCTAAATAGTGTCTTGATCAAGACCTTGTTGTAGGAGGTTTCAAGTCTATTGAATCCAAAGGGAGTAAAGTTGCTTCTAGGTTTTGTTATCTAAAAAAATAATAATATTATTATTTTATTGTGGATATTAGTGACCTATAATTATTAAATAATAATCTTTAATTTTTACAAACTCATTCCATGAACATGTTCAATATAATATTGCACGTGACAGTCCATTAACAATGTTGTTTAAACCCTATCACAAGGTCTCAAGTGTAAACAAGTAGGTAAAAGAATTAGATAATAATAAATGGTATTGTTTTTTAAATATAAAATTTAAAAAAAATCTCCTCAAACTATCACATTACTTCAAATTATACATTCAATGCATATGCATTCAAAATGTTCACCTGCAACCTTCAAAGACAATAAAGAAGGTCTTATGAGCAAGTGAGGTTTTGATTGACAATACGCATAAAATGAGATTTTATATAATTAATATATAGATATATGAGAATATAATAATATAATATACCAATGGACAAACTCATATGATCATTATTGAATGAACTAGTAGGGGTGCAAGCCTAAGTACATCAGCCTAGTGCTTCCAAGACAAAATTAAGTGTTTAAGGCATTCGAAAGACTTTAAGGAGGTTATTAACCTTGAATACTTATATAAAAGCTAAATTATATGATTAAAATTTTAAATTAAATAATAAAATTTAATTAATTTCATAAACTAGAGGAATTTAGACCTACAGGTTTGTAGACACGTAGGTCCACATTCTCAACCTAAGAGAAGCTTACATTGCATGAAAGATGGTTTGAATAAAAAATGAAGGATGAAATAATTAATGATATGTTTATAGGGTATGTATGGGGTATAAAATTAATTATAATTTAATAATATACTCTTTATTTATCCATAACAAATATCAATCTCAAAGAAGACCTTCAAGCCTACTAAAGAGCTTTTTTGCAACCCCATTTTCAAGAATTGGAGAAAGTATACAATGTTTGTATTGAGTTTAGAGTTTGGAATAATATAAAAGGTGTGTTTAAGTCATTAATTATATTTTAATGTCTTAAAAATATTTATATATTGATAAAAAAATACAATAGCACCTATACAGTCCTTTTTTTCACATAGTTTTTCTGCCTTTTTGCTTGGTAGGAGCTCATTGACCTTGATCATGAAAAACCAATTATTGGAGGAGTTTAATGAGGTTTATGCAGACCTAAACCAGGTGTTTTTTTGTTTATAATTGGTATCTAACTATCCATACCCATTTTTATTTGTTCTTAGCCTACTCAAGCCTGTGCATGACCAACCTAGGTCCAAAAAGCTTAAAATTTGCATAACTTGAGTTCAACCCATGAAATTGATTTAAAATTTTCCAAATCACCTTATTTTATGTACCATAAAATATTTTTTAGGTTTTTTATCAGTAACATACTAAATTTTATGGTATTTAGTATTGTAGGCTTGCTTTAGTCCTAATTAGGCCTAATTAGAAAAGATGGGTGTTAAAAAAGTAGACCTACCTTGGGATTTGGGCCATTAAAATTTGGTTAAATATTAAGGAGAATAAATGGTACTAAAATATAAATTTATTTTTCATAAAATACCTATATATATTTAAAACTAAGGAGCCTTGTGTCAAAATAGGGCTACAAAGAATAGGCTTGTAAGAGAGCAAATGTGAGAACTATGAAGAAATTTTTAGAACAAAGGTGGAAATATGATGGGATATGGATTTATAATAGGTTTCCAAGGTATATATACTCTAATAAGATGACTTATCATTTATTAATCACTCTAAGGATCAGTTTTAAGAACTCAAGGATGAGTCATCAAGCCAAACATAACTCCTATGCCACCTTGAAAACATTATAATCAAATGGAGTAACACATAAATTAAAGATATATTTCATAACTATCCTTTTATAGGTTTTATTTCTTGTTAATTATTCCATGAATTCTTTACAACCATATCTCTCTCTCTCTCTCTCTCTCTCTCTCTCTCTCTCTCTCTCTCTCTCTCTCTCTCTCTCTCTCTCTCTCTCTCTCTCTCTCTCTCTCTCTCTCTCTCTCTCTCTCTCTCTCACAATTGGTATAAGCAATCAAGTACCTGAAAATCAAAAAATTGGTATGTATCTTCATAATTATTTTGATGAAAATGTATATTCCTTACCTATATATCCTTTACATCAAGCTAATGATGTTTATGGTACCTCCTCAAGTAGCCATTCAATAACATATCAACCTTGTCATATCACTTACCCACCTCCCACCCCTGCTCCTGCTACTATCATATTCTTTCCCTAGTCAACTTGAAAAAATTTTTAGAGAGACAAGACTTGGGTTTGAGAGGTAAATGAAAGAGAATTATAGAATAAAGGAGTATAATAGGTATAAATAAGATATTACATATCAAGGCTTTGTACATCATCAATATTTGAGGTATAATGAGGAGTTTATAGTTAGGCAAGTTGAAGTTATGAATGAGCAAGACTCTCAGCTACTCATGTGGATGTTAAAGAATGAAATAGTAATGATAAAGGTGGATAGAAGAGCAAATATTGGTCAATTTTTCCCTATTCATCTCAGTCAAAAGCTAAGGGACTAATTATAATTTTTAAGGAGTGAGTAGGCAACTTTTGAGGAAGAAAACCAACATGTCCTAAACAATGAAAGGATAGGAATAAGAAATTTAACTCAATGCATGGAAGATATGTTAGTAAGATGGGAAAATCAAGAAGTCCAATTCCATCAACCTCAATTATCCTTTCTAACCTCAAGTCAACCTTCTTTTACTCTTAATATTCTCTAACTTGCAATATGCCATAAAAAAAGCTTGAGTATATGTAAGACTTATCCACTCTTCCTCAAGAGCCTAAAACCATTCCATATTAGAAGACTTCTTGGACTATGAATCCTGATTACACCATGCCAATCCTTGAGAATTAACCTCCTCCTATGCCCATCCAAAATCAAGAGAGAGAAGAGGTTATATAAGCCACACCAAAAAAATTCCAAGTTGGAAGGAAATTCTTCATATGTAAGCCCAAGATCAAGAGAGAGAAAAGATGCTAGAAATAAAGCCAAGGGAGTTATTAAGCTTCCCAATCCCTTCACCTATGCATCAAGTCTTGGTTTTTCATGGATCTAAAATTAGATTAGAGGTTGATTAGTTGATTATTGAGTGGAAGAAAGAAAATCATAATCTCTTGACACAATTTCCTCCTCCTCCTCCACCAAATAAATAATCTTGCTCTCCCACCATATCCAATTTGAAAGGAGAGATTATTTTATGGGAAGAAAGTGAAGAGATTTTAGTTGAGGAAGAGAGTGTTTCTTATGGGTATGATGAACAGATCACCATTGGTAGTCCCCTCCATATTGGAAAAGAGCAAGTAAGTGTGAAACAAAAGAAACACGATGAACTAACCTTTTCTTGTGTAGATGAACTTTCATGTTTCATGGAATAATAGAGTGATCAGTTTGTAGAACATGATCTTGAATAGGTCCAATAAGAACTTTTAGTAGTGGTTGAAATGTGAGTTATTAATGAGCAAGAGAAACTTGATGATGTATGGCAATAATTGTACCATGCTTTCATGGAAGATCTTGAATATCTTGGTATGACAACTTTGGAATAAGTTTCACCAAACCTTGAGGTAGATTATATATTTCAAAAAGAACAAGAGTTTTCTATCTTTAATGAACTTGAAGATCAAAACAGGCCTAAATACATTAGTGGGTAGATTGGGAATGCTAATGAGGCTACAAGTCTTGAAGAAGTTTTTCAAAGGGGAAAGAAGAAGATCTCAATGAATATTGGCATCAGTATTTTAAGCTCATTCAAGACTATGAAAACCTTTTCAAGCCTATGTATCTTGGTGAAGGTAGTGATAGAATCATTGACAAGCTTGAAGAACATGATCAAGAATATACAAATCAAAGTATGTCTCAAGAAGATCCCAATGAAGCTAGTGACAAGTTTGTGGAGCCCCTTGAATAAATTGAGCAATTTGCAACTGATGGTAAGTAGAAGGACATAATTCAAGATTTTATATAGGACCAAGATCAAAATTCAAAGGAAACATTATAATTTTAAGTTGTTACTCTCATAAATCAAAGTGTGATCAGTGTATAAAGCATTACCAAGGGTAGACAATAGTATAAGGTAAGTGTTGAAGATCAAGGTGAATTTATCTTTATTGGAGACATGTTTTATATTGTTGATCCATTTTAGGTTGAGTCAAAGTCTGTGGTGATCAATAAATGAGCTACCAAAGCAAGAACAAGCCTTGATTAGTAACTTGTGCATCACATGAAGTTGAATCAATTAGTATTCCTTTTTATCTAGGGGGATTAGCTCTTAAAGGTTAGTTGTATATAGTAGTTCTTGTTTTGTCTTCCCTAAGTGCTTCTTAGCACACTATGTGTCTTTTTTTTTTGGTGTGTTTGCTTCTTATCTTGTTATGTGTATTGAAGGTAGTCAGCTATTTCATTTTTCTCAAGAGATTTATAAGTCAGTTTTTAAGGTCTATTTAAGTTATATAAAACTACATCAAACTCATCATGTGACCTGTAAGAAGATAATGCATTTATAAATAGGTAGGAAATGACAAATAAGAGAGAGTACAATGACTATTAATAACATTCATCAACCATCACACTAGTACACTAGTTAAAAACATGTGAGGAGGTAAGAATCAAATTGATTCATTGTTCCAAGGCATATTACAAGTGTTAATTTTAATAGGGATTCACCATACTCAATAAAAGGATCCATACAAATCCCAACATGGTTGTATTTATAGAGAAAGAGGAGAGGAAAGAAATAAAGGGATGTAGAAGAGAGGAATTAACAAGTGTCCTTCATGAAAGAGCAAGTTACAAATAAGATTCAAGTAATAAAACAACCTCATGAGGTCTTATATACATGTTTTATTTTACTAAAGATGCTTTCCTCTTCCAAATAGCATGGGAGTTTCATTCCTTTGTTTGCCATCTTTGTCTTCTTATTCAAAATTACCCTCCTCTTGAATTGGAAAGTGACAAGTAGAATGCTTCATCATTAAGTCATCTTGAACTACTCTTTGCCCTTTTTCTTGACACCTTGCATCAATTTGAGATCCTTTTATGCTAACACTTTAATGATGATTACACCTATTTAGGTGTCTTAAATCCCATTAGTTCCACTATGCCTCTCTTTTCTTGCAAGAATCAAATATTGATTTAACCTTTTTGAGTGCAACATATCTTTATGGATGGCATCTATAAGTCATAAAAAACATAAATCAACCTATTTGGATGCATCAAACACTCCCAAATACCTCAATTTGTACCCAAAACTTGTATTTGTCTTCAATTCCTTGTAGCCCTAAAAACACATAATGCTCCTTATGTAGGACAATATATGGATGATCTTGTTGGGGTTTATTTGATAATTCTAGCTTTGGCACTGAAGTCTAGACCAATGAGATAACACATTGGCCCTGTAATGTAAGATCTAGGTCTTGCACACTCACCCAAAGTGTGCAATGAAAGACCGGTTCCCATAAGTTTTGTTGCATAGTGTTAATAACTTATTCATATCCTTCTCTTTATGAAAATTAAATAGGGATTATATAAATGTAAAGGTAGACTACCTTGATTATTTGAGTTCTAGGTTTGATTAATATCACTATGCATAATATTGTCATCTTATATTAGCATCAGTTACTTAGAAAAGAAAATAAAAAATAGGGTAGAACTCATATGTAAGTCTAATCACTTAAATCATACACCATCATTCATCATAAAACACATAAAGTTGATAAAACTTGTTATCTCCTATATCAAGCTTAATCATCAAAAAGGTAAAAGTTCATCACAAATTCATCTCAAAAATCCCCATTCATAGTACTTTATAATAGGGGTATTTATACTTGTTTTTCCCTAACCAAGTGTTTACAATCATTAATGGCATGAAGAATTGGCCAACAAACTCTTAATAGATTGAGAGTCACAGCTCAACAATTAGTTTTTTCTAAAGACCTGAGTCTTTGTACCCCTTATATCCTTTCTCTGTACTATATCTTTGCTACCATGTATTCCTCTCCTTGTGGGTTGGTGCAAAACATCCTATTAATAGGGTCAGGGTGACCCATATGAACACTCTCTTAACTTCTTCTGATTCCCACATGCTCCCCTAGTATTCCACTTCTATTCCAATTCCTACATCCTTGGGTTCTTCATGACTCATTCCCCTCTGATTGAGTCCTCTCATATTATTTCCTCCATGCTATTGTCCTCTTGTGCCTTGATGAGACCCATAAATGTCCTATTATTATGTCTATCTATTGTACTCATCCTGCTTGATTGCCATGCTTTTGAAGACTTTTACATATCAGTTTCCTACTTTCATAAGCCATATATCATTATGTTTTCAAACTCCTTTAAATAGTTGAAATAATGTATTGGAATTAAATATATGATGGTTGTCTATTACTTTAGGATGATTTTTATATAAATGTGTTTTGAATATGTTTTGGAGAAATATATATATATAAATATATATATATATATATATATATATATATATATATATATATATCATGGAGCATCCTGTAGCAAAAGGAATCTCATTACACAGACCATCCTATAGCCACTATGTGACCAAAACCATAGATGAACATATTTTGATTCTCTTCCAACTAGCTCGTAGAAATGACTCTAACCTTCATGGAGCTCAATAAGGAAGTGGTTGAAGAACTAAACAACCTTGTTTGTCATGTAGCAAAGTCATAAGATTCACATAAAGGATGTCTTTAATGAAAGGATCCAAATTTGGTTATCCCAATTTGAATGTATCTTAGAATAGAATGTATATACTATTTTTCATAAAACAATCTCCTCTATGATATATAAATATGTTGCAACAAAGTTGAGAGATATATAGAAAATAACATATGCTGAATAGAGATTATCAAAAGTACATTGTGTTAAGAAATTATTATTGTAACTTCATGCAATAATTCAATGCTACAATTTTTGATTAATAAGAGTTAGAAATTCTGAGTTCAATTTAGTGTTGTAAAAGGAAGGGTTGAAGCTGAATTTGGAAGGAAGAAGGGCTCCCTTTGGAAGGTTGTAACAACAATCCAACCCATTTGTTTAGCTAAGCATGTTATTTAATTTTATTAAGCATTGTGTGTTTCATTTATAAATTATGTGAGTTACATTCTTGTTTAATATTTATTTAAGGAAGCTTCCATGCATAAGCATTTATTTTACCATACTTTTTTTATGTTTCATTTCTAGCATTTCATTTACTACACTTCAACATTTTAGATACAATTATTAGAATGTTAAATTAGAGATTGAGTGTGCACATACAGTGACATCATCCTATCAAGTCTACGTACCTGGGTTGAAATTTTATTTAAGGTAGAAGGTACAAATCCATGGTTACTCTCCTTGATCTCTTTGATCAAGAGAAGTATATCTTATTTTGAATCAACTGCTAGTCATTTTTGGTGTCATTGCCAAGGAAGGGTGTCACACACTTGTAATTTTCAGTCTTGATAGCAATTATTTCTAGATGTTTATTATTTTTATTTTCAAAGCTTGTTATTTTTATAGATTAAAGATTTCCTACTTTCATATTTTAAAATTTCCTTTTTTGCAAGTAGAATAGTGGAAATTTCAAAAAAACCCATATTATTAACCCTGTGCAAGCAGGGTGGGAAAAAAGTTAGAAAAAAAAAGAAAGTGGTTGACGTATGCAAAGTAAAGTGGACTATATAGGAAGATTTTTTTTTGAATCATCAAATGTCACTGCAATATCATATATTCATCCTACACCTACTGAGGAACATGAAGGAATTATTTAAGATCACTCACAATTATTAATAAAAGAGGCAGAGAAGGAAGAATTTTTGGCTGAATTGGTAGCACAAGTTGGAGACCTTGAAGAGATTCATACCCCTAGAAGAAACCCACATGCACCACCTCTAATAATTGCCACCTTATCACCTTATACTCAAGAATCTAAAGTTCACTTCCCTCCATCAACCAAATTTCTTACAAAGGAGGCATCCAAAGTTATTCTTTCCCCTAGAAGAAACCCTAGGCCAATAGAATATTATAATTTAAAGAGACTCTTTTCTTGAGATATTAACAGAATATTCTAAAACCTCCACACCAAGCCCACTGTATAGGAATCCATACATTCCTAAAGAAAAAGATAAATTATCCGCATTTTACACCCCAAGAATTAAAAGAATTGATAGGAATTTTGAGCATTGGGTAGCAATAACATCCCGTCTACCAACACAAATAATATTAATGGGGGATCACTAGGAAAAGCATCTAATGATCCAAATACATCTATTTTTAAGTTAAACATCTTATGTCATAGCTATGATTATAATCAAGATGCTCAAAAAATTAAACTATTTCTAGCAACACTCAAAGATGCAGCACTTAGATGGTTCATGAGACTTGGAAAGGATGTCATTTCTACTTGAGAAGAAATGAAAGAGAAGTTTGTGATGAAATACCAAGACTATTTTAGGGTCATAAACTACATGAGAGATGACATTTTCTAAATGACACAAGTTGATGACAAGTCATTATAGGAAAACATGGAAAGATTTTTATTCAACTTGTAAAAATTCAAACAGACTATAATGGATAAGGATTCAGTCAAGTTGATATTCCTAAAAAGAATTAGAGATGATTATCTAGAGGCACTAAATCTAATATCTGGTGGTGATGTTTCTACATTTCCATTTGATGAACTAATAGTTCTATGCATGAACTACTCCAAATTAACCATAAACAAAAGTAAGGGCAAAACCCTTCCTACAACATCTGCTACAGGATTGTCTAAAGGTGAAATTAACAACCTAATCTAGGATATGAAGCAGGACATCATACATCACCTAGCTATTCAGCTTGATACATTACATACATGATAGAAGTAAGAAGAAATTGAGAAAGCCTTAGCCACCTATTGCCCTAAATGTAGAAAGAAGAAGGTGGATTACACATACCATTCTATAAAAGCTCAGGTAGCTAGTATCATTGAGGAAAATATTGAGATAGTAGAGTTGCATACCATAGGAGAAGATGAGAACCAAGTATTTTTTATGGCTCAATGAAAATTGTATGTATAAAGACCAGGTATGCATCAAACTCTATGTTTAAAAATTCTCAATTCTCAAATAATCCTCAATACAGTTCTTAGATGAATATACCCAATCCAAATTGGTCCTAAAAAAATTGGAAGCTACCCTAGAATCAGTTATGGATGTAACATAATGGACAATAACCTCAATAGGGACAATTTTAAAACTAGCAATGGTTATATCCCTCTAATCCATGATAATAACAATGGACAGGAAATCAAGGCTTTCCCTAGCAAATGCAACAACCATAATAACAAGCCATAATTCTAAATGCTTAGCAACCTATTCGAACCACTCAATTACCCACCCATCCCATCCCTAATCTTGCTAGTAAGTTAGTTTAACTAACATAATCCATTGAAATAATGCAATATCTAACATACACCTTGGATATTAATCAAGTTCAACTTCACTTAGGTCATGTTCTTCCACAACCCAACTCACCCATAATCATAGAAAACTTTAAACTATCCCCTCTCCATACTAAAACACAACCACCCATATCCAAACCTGAGCCAATCCCATTAAAAAATCAAAAAGAAACTGACAATCCTCCTTTTTTAAAGAGATTGACATATCACATCCTGAATAAGATCCTGAATTCGATATCTTATGACAACTCAAGAATGTGTGCATCAAAATTCCACTCTTTCAAGTAATAAAATATGTTTCTATCTAAAATAAAGCTATTCAAGAACTATGTTTCAAAAAATTGGGAAGAAATAAGAAGGATCGTAAAATAGTCCAAGTCATTGGCTAATCAACAGATATTATGTTGGGAAATATAGTTCCCCCAAAATATTCTAATCTAAAAAGTCATGTAGTTAATGTTAACATACATGACCAACCCATATCCAATACTTTAATTGACTTGGGTGCAATTATTAATGTGATGACCATGGACACCATGCAACAACTAAAGCTTACCACTCTTCGTCCAACCCACACCATGTTTTAGACAGTTGAGAAATCAATTGTTAAGCCTGAAGGAATTGTTGAGGACCTTTTTATCACTATGGATTCTTAAAAATATCTAACAAAATTTATTATAATGGAACCAAAGAGAAAATTTATGAGTTATCCTCTCATCCTTAGTGTCCCATGGTTGGCCACCATTGATGATTTTATTAGCTTTAGGTTAGGAAAAATGTTAATTTCTAACAGAGATGACAACAAAAAATTGGCATTATATCCACTAGCTCAGCCTTCCCCGAATGATGGACCAATATCATGTATTGATGACTTTGAAGAAGCTATCCCCTTGTAAACTCTCTACATAATTGAGTGAATTTTAGCTCTGTAAACCCAAGAAGAAGACATTGTCCTTACTGGTATCCTAAAAAACACTTATTGATAGGATCATGTAGCCACTAATCTATTTGAATATACACCATGCCCTCATCAGAATACCTTTCCTGAGAATGATTTTATTGAAACTATAAGAGATATTTGAACATTCCATCTTACTTCCCCATCAATGCATTTATGATCCTTTAATCACTAATGTAGAGACCATGCTTTCATTAACAAAGAAAGTAGACATTCTACCAAATAAACCTCTCAACATCAACACTTCCTTAACACCTCATCAAGAAAGTCAATTACTTAAAATTTTGAGATGACACACAATAAAATTTGATTGGGATTACCATGACATGAGAGGAATAACCCCAAATTTATGCATGCATCACATTTACATTAAATAATAATGCAAACCTGTTTGCCAACCCCAATAATGAATGAATCTTGTAATCAAAGACATTATCAAAACTAAGTTGTAAAAACTCTTGGATACAAGATTTATTTATCCTATCTCAGATAGCTAGTGGGTATCTCCCCTAGTTATTGTCCCTAAGAAATGGGGGAAATGGCATATTTGCATTGACTATTGACAACTGAATGTTGCTACCAAGAAGGATCACTTTCTCCTTCATTTATTGATCAAATGTTGGGTACATTAGAAGGTAAAAATTGCTTTTCCCTCCTAGATGGCTATAGTGGTTATAATCAAATACAAGATAAAACCACTTTTACTTACCCTTGGGAAACCTATGCCTATGCCATCTTACCATTTGGTCTTTGCAATGCCCCAACTACTTTTTAAAGGGCTATGTTGAGCATATTTTATGATCTCTCCCATGATTGTGTTGAAATCTACATGGATGATTTCACTGTCTATAGGTAGACATTCAAAGAAATGCTAACCACCCTGAATAAATTTCTCAATGCTACTAAGACCATCAATTATCTTTGAATAATGAAAAGTGTTACATGCTTATGACTAAAGGGATTGTATTGGGCATCACATATCCCCTGCTAGAATTCAAGTTGACCCAAAAAAGATAAGTATCATCAAGGATCTACCCACACCAAATAAGTAAAAAGATCTTAGATGTTTTTTAGGACATGTTGGTTATTATAGCTGATTCATCAAAGATTTTAATAAAATTGCCACCCCATTATTTGGATTTCTTACTAAAGATATTGAATTTGCATGGACTAATGATTATCAAATTGCCTTTCAACAACTCAAATAACTTATCATAATGACTCCTATTATGAAAGGACCTAACTATAAGAAGCCTTTTCACATTCATATAGATGCATATGACACCACTTTAGGAGTTTTCCTTGGCAAAAAAGATGAATCTATAAGTTATGCAATCTATTTTATTAGCAAATATCTTCAAGGGGATGAATTCAACTACACTATAATAGAGAAGGAGTTTCTAGTTGTCATCTATATCATCAACAAATTTTGACACTACATTATAGGTTATGAAGTATTCATCCACACTGATCATGCAGTAATAAGGTATTTAATGAACAAACTTGTTGTAATATGCATGATAATACATTGGTTACTTTTACTATAAGAGTTTAATATTACCATTATGGATAGATTAGGTATGGATAATGTAGTCACAGATTATATCTCTCAACCTATTATTGATGATTATTTTGTTGATGAACATTTATTTATTGTAATAATTTAATCTCCTTGGTTCATAGATATTGCTAACTATCTTGTTGCAGGATCACTACCACAACATTTCTCACCTAGGGACAAACAACACCTGATCCAAAAGAGTAGACATTATTCTTGGATTTTAGGATATCTCTTTATCACTAGATCAAATTTAGTTATGAGGAGATGTATCTAAGAAGATGAAGCTTATGACATTCTCAGAGCCTACCATGATGAACCTTGTGGGGGTTATTTGTTTTTTAAATAGACTACCATGAAAGTAATCACTACTGAATATTGTTAAACTTATTTACATAAGGATGCCATGATGTATAATTTTATATGTGATCAATGCCAATGTATGGGAAAACCTACTCGCTCTGATGAAATGCCATTATAGTCACAACTGGTTCTAGAACCCTTTTATAAATGGGGACTAGATTTTGCAGGTCCCATTGATATAAATCCAACAACAAGGAATACATACTGGTGTGCACTGATTATGTCACTAAATGGGTAGATTTCAAAGCCTTAACCCATGCTCAAGATGAGAAGGTAGCTGAGTTCCTCTATGAATAAATCTTCACCTGCTATGGAGTACTAAGAGAAATAGTCACATATTAAGGCCCACATTTCACATCAGACCTCATAACTACCTTGGTAAAAGAATATGAAATTAGACACAAGAATTTTACCCCTTACCACCCTCAGTCAAATGGTCAGGTGGAAGTAACAAACTAAGAATTATAAAATATCTTCCCTAAGACTATCATCTTGCATAGAAAAGATTGGTCAACTCATCTTTTAGAAGCAGTTTGAGCTTATAGAATCACTTGAAAAACTATAACTATTTTCAATCTATATGAATTAGTTTATGGTAAAAAGCCTATTCTGCCTATTGAGTTTGAACATAAGATATTAAGGAAAACACTTAATTTTCACTTGGATATTTTCCAAGCTCAACAAGATAGGATCGTGCAGTTAAATGCACTTAATGAGCTAAAAAAGGAAGTACTTCATCAAACTAAAATAATGCAAAGACAACATGTAGGATGGCATGATGAAAACATCAAGACTAAGAATTTTAAACTAAGAAATTGGGAACTCCTTTTTGAATTTAAATACAAGGATCATAAAGGAAAGTTGTAGTATATATGGCTTGAGCCTTATTAGATCAAACAAGTTTTTGATAATGGAGCTGTAAAACTCATGACTATTGACTCTATTTAGTTATGATTGATTTTTAATGGCCACAGACTCAAACTATATAAGAAACCATTCTCCAAGGAAACTCTCACTCACAAAATTATTGAAGAACAACATCCATATCTTCTTCATAAAACAAGTCAACCTATTTTTTCAGTCAATGGGTATTTCTATCAACTCTTTTCTAATATTTTCCAAGAGTAATAAAACATCCTTCAACCAAGAACAAATTATTCACAATGGCTTGGTTCAGGATGAATAAAATCCTACCATATAAATTCTTGTAATTCCAATTGAGTTTAGATTAGAAAATCTAAAATTTTAAAAAAAAAATAGAAATAAAAACCTTTGGGTGTTGCTGATGGATGTTGTCTCAGAAAACTAGGTCACTGGTTGATCGACATTCGTTAAAAAAAAATTGAAAAAGAGAAAAGACACTACTACAATAAAAATGTTTTTTTTCACTTTTTTTTGCTTGTATATTCATTCCTTTAGAGAAAAAATACATTTTCCTTCTTGCAATAAGATATAAAACTTTTCTCACTTATTGCTGCAAGATAACACTTATTATTATAGGAAACATATCTTGCTATAGGATGTCTTCCTATATTCCATTATCCATCATGCATTTGATCCCACTCAAATGCCAACATATGCCATGATTTCCACTTTGAAACATCATTTTCACATTTATGAAAGATATTTCTATAAGAAATATAGTAATTTTTCTATATTTATTTCCTATCATATATTTTAATTATTTCTAAAAGTGATTAGACTTAATGTTATCAATGTGCCACTATGTCCTCTCCTTATCATTCCCACTTACTATCTCCTTCATTTATTTTACCATTTACACAACTGCTACTACTACCCCTTACTATTATCATGAGTGTTTTGTGCATGTTGGCTTCATCTCTCGAGGACAAGTGACATATTAAGTTTGGTGAGAGATTTTCTATTAATTCAAAAGGATTATTTCACCTTTTAAAATAAAAGTTTTAAATCATTCTACCATAGCTCAAAACCCTTAATGCAAGTACATAGACCTGAAACTCACACAATATGGGAGGTGATTTGTTGAAACATGAACCACTAGATATCACCCCCTTGACCAATAGCCTAGAAATTTTGGCCTTGTTCTAGAATATAGGATGGGTGCAATATTTTAAGAAAATATAGGCCCTAGATGAAGGAATTATAGAGGAATTTTTTGGTACTTTACATAATATCTTGGCCATGATAAAAGAGATGGAAGTAAAGTTGACAAAAATAACTATCAATAGAGTAACGAGACTATCAAGAATAAGGGAAGAATGACAAGACAAATATGATGTTGAGGCTAAGAGACAAAAGTTTATCAGAGTAAATAAACACTTAGAAACCTCAAATTAGGGAATTATAAGGTTGTCTCTACTGAGAAGATGAGATAAATATGATGAGTTTATTTACAAATATTTCATCTGTGAAGGAAGGTATTCTATGTTACATGGCCTACACTTCAAGTTCTTGAATCATTTATGGCACGAAATGAAGATAAACACTCCCAAATTTTTGCTTAACATGATCATAAAAATTTTAGAGGCTTTTAAAAAAGGTAATTCTAAAGTTCTCTCCCACCATTATCTCATCTAGTTACTTGTTCAAGACTGTTTGCAAAGAACTAGACCCAACATCAGTCGAGAAGAATTTCTCTAAGTACCAAGAAATGAAGAGAGTGATAGAGAAGGAAATGAATCAAAATAAGAATTGGACGTTGAAGAATAAATATTAGAAGAATCACTCCCTATAGAATCAAAAGAACCTATAGTATAAAACCTTCTTGCAGCCACACAAAAACCTATAGAAGAAGTTATTCTTGCATCAACATAAGAACCTACAACAAGGACTGAAGAAGGAACTTCTAGAAGTAGGGAATCTAGAAGGAAGAGGAAGAAACTCATTCTCCATCTTGATTTAAATGAGTCTAAGTAGGAATGCCCACCTTCTTCCAAAAAGACCAAGGTAACCTCTAATCCTCATAGATCTCATAGATTGAGGATAAAAATGAGAGCTAAACCTTCTTCTATTATTTAAATAAATGAAGAATCTATGGAAGAATGGACTACTAGTAGTAATGAATATTTAGAGACTAAAACAAATAGGGAAGAATGTTCTCTGGTATTTCATTAGGATGAAGTAAAACAAGTTGAGCATAGTCTTGAAGAAATGCATGAGGAAAAAGAACAAGTTGAACACAATTTTAAAGAATTGTATAAGGAACTAGTATAAGAAGAAGTAGAATAAGAGCTACATGAGGAGCCCATGCAAAAAGAAGATAAATAATTGGATAAACCTACTAAACAAATGGAATTTTCCACTCTTGAGCAAACCCTACAAGAAATTGAGAAATAAAGGAAGCAGCTGTAAGATCAATCTAGTGGAGGACTGTTTGCACTTATTGTAGAAGCTTATCAGCTGCAACCCTCAACTAAAGACCATCTTACAGCTAGCATTCCACAACCTTCTATAGAGGTAAATCAACAATAATAACCTCAAGTTACCCAAGTAATACTCCTCATTTACAATATCTTCTCAATTGTTGAATTGGATTGATAATCAATTTGAAACTTTGAAGGAACTAAAGAAAGAAAATAGGAAATTGAAAGAAGAAAATAAGTTTAAGGAAGAGAGCATCACCAAAATGAAATAGAAAGTTGATGACATGGCTAGTATAACCCAAGAAATCCTTGATTATAAGCCTCCTGCAAAAGTTTATTTAGTTTATCTTGAAGAATAATGGCATAAGTTTAGATTTATGAGAATTTATTGTTATATGCCCCAAGAAGTTATTGATCCCCTTTCCTTCTTTTATATCTATAAAGTAAGTTCACAGGAAGAACAAACACAATTATGTGAGTTCTACCTATACAATTATGTTGTTCATTATGATAGAAAGTGTAACCCCAATTTATATGTTAGAGATGTCCAACTACAGGCATTTTCATCATATTTGTTAAATGAATAAAGAAGAGGAAAAGAAATAGGAAAATATAGGAAAAAGGAGAATGAAAGCTAGATACTCATCAGGAATGAATCAGTGGTACCTGATGTTTTTTTAGTAAAATGGGATAATATCATGTTGAAGAATGAAGTAAGAACCTCATTTGGTAAGAATTATAGTAAGGTCCAAGATTTTTATTTAGGATCGAGAACTTCTATTGGCCTTGTTTTAAGAGAATCATGCACTAAATGATGGAATGATCTCACCCCAGCACTCAAAAAGAGAGATCCCTATTCCCCTTTAATTTAATGTATCATTTAATAGGATGAAAAAATACATTCTTCTTGTAGGTGACATGGGATCATAATTGTTGAACCTAAAGTTTTAGCCATCCCTATTATGGTATCTTGTTCTAGATTAGTAGGATAAAACCCCAGTGGATGAAGCTAGAGAAACCAAAATTTAGAAACTATTTGAATAAAGGTGAGGATTTTATGCTCACCTTACTAAGGGTGTTATAGATCCCATGGATTTTAGAGTTCTTTATGAATTGAGAATGAATAAGTATGGTGCTCAAGGTTGAGCAAGATCTTGAGTTGGGGGGTGTGATGAGCCCCATAAATGTCCTATTATTTTTTCCATCTATTGTACTCATCCTACTTGATTACCATGATTTTTAACACTTTTCCATATCAGTTTCTTACTTTCATAAGCCATATCGCATTACATTTTCAAACTATTTTAAATAATTGAAATTATGTATTGCAATTAAATATATGATGGTTGTCTATTGCTTTAAAATGGTTTTTCTATAAATGTGTTTTGAAGATGTTTTGGGTAAATAAGTATATAGCACGGAGCATCCTACAATAAGAATCTCATTACATAGACCATCTTGCAGCCACTATGTGACCAAAACCATGGATGAACAGATTTTGATTCTCTTCCAACTGACTCATATAAATGAATCTAACCTCTATGGAGCTCAATAAGGAAGTGATTGAAGAACCAAATAGCCTTGTTTGTCTTGCAATAAAGTCACAAGATTCACATAAAGGCATCTTTAGTTAAAGGAACCAATTTTGGTTATCCCAATTTGATTGTATCTTAGAATAGAATGTATTTATTGTTTTGTATAAAATAATCTCATCTACAGTATATAAATATGTAGCAACAGAGTTGAGAGATATATATATATAATAGTATATGTTGAATAGAGATTGTCAACAGTACATTGTGTTAATCAATTATTATTGTAATTTCATACAATAATTCATTGCTACACTTTTTTATTACTATGAGTGAGAAATTTTGAATTCAATTTAGTGTTGTAAGAGGAAGGGTTGAAGCTGGAGTTAGAAGGAGGAAGGCCCCCCTTTGGAAGGTTGTAGCAACAATCCAACCCATTTGTTTAGCTAAGCATGTTATTTAATTTCCTTAAACATTATGTATTTCATTTTTGAATTATGTGAGTTACTTTCTTGTTTAAGATTTGCTTAAGGAAGTTTTCACACATAAGCATTTATATTACTGTACTTTGTTTATATTTCATTTCAATCATTTCATGTACTGCACTTTAACATCTTAGATACAATTAATAGAATGTCAAATTAGAGATTGAATGTGCACATATAGTGACATCATCTTATCAAGTCTATGTCCCTAGGTTGAAATTTAAATGAGGTAGAAGGTACAGATCCATGGTTACTCTCCTTTCTCACTTTGATCAAGAGAAGTATATCTGATTGTGAATCAACTACTAGTCATGCCCTATAGGTTTTGCACCATGATGATTCTATGCCTATCAACTATGTGCCATGGTCCTTCTATGCCATGGTCCCTTAGTTCCATGCCAGTTCTATGCCAAAATTGGATAACACTTAGCCAAAATTTTGGGGCCAACATCACCCCACACTATTCTATTAATCTATCCCAGACTAAATTGCACTAGCATCTTTCATAAAAAATTCAGGCCCTGATTGCTTGATATCCTTATTTAAATTAGACCAATGTGATAATGACTCGAGAATTTTTGTAGTTATTTATTCTATGACTCCCTTTAATTTATTTATCTCCTCAAGTTTCATGGAGGTCTCTTTGGCCTTTTTGACCAGTTCATCTAGGGATGTGATGGCATCCTTCTAGACATCTTCAAGTGTGGAGACCTCCTTGTCTACCTATCCTTAGAGGGATATAAAATTTGCATTTAGCTATTGATGATGTTTATTGACTGCTTCCTCCATTACCTCTACATCCTTTAATGCTTTGGCATGTTTGACATGGTCTTTTATTAAGAATGTAACATCAACCAACTGCTACCTCTAGGCTTATTCAACTTGGAGATGAGCCTCAAAGACTTTATTTGGACATGTTAGCTATGTAAAAATTACATCCAAAATAGGTATAACTTCCCAAACCCTCTATTTAGCACACTTTCATATTTTTGATGGCCATGTTGAACTATTCATCTAACTTCAATCCCTCACCTTTTGGTATGGGTTTCTCATTGCATCGCTTGAGTAAAATTTCCACCAAGGTCTCTAACTTTCCTAAGGTGTCCCTATCAAGAGGCATGTCATCTGCTAATGCTTGTTCTTCAATCAATTTTTTTAGAGGTTTAAGACCCTTAATTTTGCCTTTGTGGCCTCTTGAATGTATCATTTCAATGTGGCCACTTCCACAATGAGTGTTTATTTCTCTACAACTTATTTATTATGCATGCCCATAATCTTGGCATGTTTCCTCTCAATAGTGTGCACATCAAAATCTAATAAAATATTCTAGTGCATGATCTCCATGCCCAAATTTAAAAAGGTGGTGCTTTCTATAAGAGGGGAAATCTTTTTTGGATCTACTCATAGTGGTTTTGGTAGTACTAGAGCATTTAGACCCAAAGAAAGGTTGCCTTGGGAGAATTCAAATTTGCACTCCTCATTGTACATATCTAATAGGAAGGACACTTGATTCCTTGTTTTCAAGGTCATCTCATTGGGAAAAAAGTATGGCCAAATATAGAGCATCTTGTTTTAGATTCTGAACTGATATTGTTCACATGCATTGTTAGTTGTATTGTCACCATGCTCTTCTATAGCCTTGATTGGTCCCTTCCCTTTACTAGGGTCATGCTCAAGTTTGACCTCTTCATGGATACCAATAGCCATCTGACTTAGTTCTTCACCAAATTACTCCTCACCATATAGTTTTTCAATATCAATTAATGAATCATCAGAGGTGGCTTTGTCCTTCAACATCAGGGAGGAAGTTTTCTTAGAATCAGAACTTGAGCAATGAACATGTACCTCAAGAATTTCCTACTAGGGTACTTATCTTGGCGGATGCTATTGGGAAGCTCTTAAAGTATAATCACTTAGGGGAGATAGTGGTGGAGTTAATTTCTAGGGATAAGGTGGAGGTGGGAAAGGTGGAGGTAGAGATGGAAAAGGTGGAGGAGAAAGAGGAGTAGGCTAAGGTGATGAAGAACATGATGGTGAAGATCATGGAGGAGATGGAGAAGTGTGGGGAGGGGATGGAGATGGATGAGGTGAAGAAGGTGAATGGAAAGGTGGAGGTGGTACATATGGATGGGATGGAATGGGCCTAGATGGTGGAGAGGTATATCATGGTGCTTCTATAATATTCTACCATTTTTGTTATGCCTAATGCCCACTTGTGCTAGCACCCAAATTCAATTGGTTTATTTTTAGGGGTGGCACTGATGGAAGTTTATCCTTGGGGAACCCACCCTATGGATCCTTTTGGGGGTGAAATATGAAAAATAAGTTATGAATTTTATCCCCCACTATAGTCTACTTGACCTTGATGTCAGTCAAGTCCATCTCCCTCTTCTCTGTATAGGTCTTTTTACCTGGATAGACAAATATTTTATAAAGAGTGTGAATCTCTAAGTTTATTCTTTTATCCTATAGGATGATAGGATACACATCATAAATATAATTGATAGATTCTATGAATTACCATGTCGGGAAGGTATATGGTAACTTGAGCCATGTAGAGAGCTATCTAGACAAGTTCATTTAAAATGCGTGAAGGAGAAGTGATGCTTCATAGCAAACTGTGATTGCTCTGCAACTAATGGGGGAATTCCTTGGGGATGTGCCACTCCTCCTTGAATTTCATCTTCACTCCATTAAACTAATACCTCATATTTATCTTGTATGATGGGGTGATGTGACTGGGGCAAGTGAACACCTTATAGCATTCAACAAGGGATTTATGTGGGGTAGGGTATACCCACTTGAACACTCTCAAGATATAATTTGACGCACTAATTTCATAAAAATTTAATAAGAGTAAGATTACTCCCCATGAGAACCTATACTTATGAATCCAATGGGTCATCTCCATGTCTTCAATAATGTTTTGGGTGAAGTACATAGCCTAGTTGTATTTTAGGCCTTGTGTGTGCACCATGTCAACCTCTTTCTAATGATCAGTCCTTTCGATCTTGGTCATGACGATCCATGACACAACCCAAAGGGTAGGATATTTTAGGTTTTTGATGTGCATGGCATAGCCTTACTTCTAATACATGAGTGTCATGGTAGTCTTTTAGACTTCCTTGGTGTCTACCAAGTCATTAATTATGCTCAACCTTGAGCACTGTAGTCCCATGACCTTGTTGATCTTCTCAAGTGTGATCTTTATGCTACACCCAATGAAGTAAATATAGTCTTCATGGATATGTGAAAGAAGTAATTGAACTACCTCCATGGATTTACCAAAGTATGGTGAATTAAAGAGCTGAAATAACCCTATATCATCTAGCGGGTTGAAGATCGTGAGATCATACACCACTTGTTCCTAGTGTTCATGGTCTCAACTTGATAGTCACTTTAGAACTCAACCTCATTCCTAGGTTGGTGATGATTTTAGTCAAAGACTTTATAAGTGGAATCCTTGAATATCTAGTTATTCATGTGAAACACTAATTCTAGATATTGCATTTCTTTAATTAATAGAGATAGAGGTGGGGATGCTTGATTTTTCTGTGCTAAGTATGATTGATCCTACTTTACTTTGTGCACCATACTTCCCTCTTATTCTTCCATGCATTGAAATTTTTCTTCTGGTGTCTCTTCCCTAATTAGAACATAGTATCCTCTACTCACCTCCTCTTCTTCTCATATTATTGGCAAGGGTTCATTCCTTTTGGATTTTTTCTTAGGTTACATAACCCTTCAAGGAGCCCAAAGGTTGACGTTGGTCATCCAATGTTTCCAAAAGAATACATTTTTATGGATTATTACTTTGTATTTTCAAGCTTAAACACCCTTCAATGGCAGACCTACAACCTATCACTTTTGGAACTAATGTTTTTCTAATGAACCAGACTCATAATATCTCTTCTCAACTTGGTAATCCCTGTGTAGATTGTTGTGGAGATGAATTTGATTTGCTTGGCTCTAGGTTTGATTAACTTAGCTCTAGTAGTCACTTGATCTTCAACTCTATTAATTTCAAGGTAAAGTGTAAAATGCATTTAACATGCCTATTTGTAGGCTCCAAGAGGGTTTACCATCATTAATGTTTTCACATCACCCTTTGCTTCATGTTATTAATTTAGATCCTTAATGACCACCATTCTTGGATCTTTATTTCTTTCAATTAATACATTTAATGGCATTTATCACATCATGTTATTGGCCCATTCCTTGCAAAATTTAATATTTATATATTAATGGCACATCTTATCTCATGCCTTTCTTTGAATTAGATGATAGTTATGTCCCATGCTTAAACACACACCGTTTATTTAATTTTTCTAGATCAAATACAAACTATTGATCCAATTTTGCATGGTCTAAATGCATACCATTGATTTATCTGACAGTTCTTATGGTCATGACACTTGGAAACTCTCACTTATTTTCAAAATTTATTGACCTTTTGACATTGAGCTTGCCATTGGATCTATTTTGTATGAGTGAACATGAGCCATAGATCTACCTAGACCTATTGACTTGAGCTCATTTGTATGCTATTAGATCTAGATTTTGATCCTAAGATCATGCCATTTATCACTAATGCATTCAATTCTAGGATCCTCTGCCTTTTTATTTGATGCTCACTATTGATGTTTGATACATGATTAAATGCACTCTGTTAGATCTTTGGGACCCAATGACCCTATCCTTTCCTACTCATCATTAGATCTTCATGGTATAATTTAATGCCAACGATTTATCTTGGAGTATTTGAATTCAAACAACTATTTTACAAGGCTTGAACTTGACATTTGGCACCTTAAGAAACTTAAGGGCCCATGTAACTTGCATGCCTATTTAAACTTATGCACCTAAATAACTTGTGTAATTTAATTAATAAACATGAATTCTTATCCCATACTAAAAAGATTCATGGTCTTCCACAAAGAGGATGAGAAATTTTGAAACAAAACTACAAAATGAAAAGTTATGCACAATAAAGGTAGCACTTTTATTGAAAATAGGAAATCCTAAACTAATGGTGCAAGCCTTATTGATTATAATACTTTATCTATTCAAAATTGAAATATGGTCAAAGCCATATTCCATTATAGTGCCCAAGAAGGAACTTGCCATCCATCCTTTCTAGCTAACATGCTCTGGTAGTTTGAATGCTATGTATTATAAAAGGGTCATCCCAATGGATTCAAATCTTTCTAGGGTGGTGTACGAACTTGGAATCATATAAAAAGACCTTCATTCGTGGATAAAATGTTTTGTTCTTTATATTGAGATCATGCCCCACCTTTTACTTGCACTTTTTCCACATCCTAGCTCCAATGAGTGAGAAAATGAGCTTCATCCAGTTATAATAAAGTATCTAGGCATGCTTTCAAGGTTGAATATTTATTAAATTATACTACTCACATGATACATAGAGATGGTACCAAGAACTCTACTGGTAGGATTGCCTCTTTACCATACACTAAGTTGAATGGCATGCTTGTATTTAGGAATTTATAGGTTACTTGACAAGCTCATAGTATTGAAGACACCCTATCATCCCAATTAGTTCAACTAACATTATAGAGTTTTGTTAGTGTGGTACCTAGGATCTTGTTGAAAGATTTAGTAGTTTTATTAGCTTGCAGATGATATGATGTTGTTTTGTGGTGCGTGATCATGAACTCAACCAATAAGATGCAAATAATTTCATTAAAAAAGTGGGTTTTATGATCACTGGTGAAACTCAAGGGACATCCAAACTAAATTATGATATTCTCCTAGATGAATTACATATTAGTAGTAGTAGTACAATTCTTTGTTGGTGAAAATTTAGCCCAACATATAAGGTATTCAGTTGCTATAATGATGTATCAAAAACCTATTTTTTATCTTGTTGGAGTGATGGGGCCAACAAAATCAATAGCCTAATTTTCAAAAGGTTCTTGAGAAGGAATGGGTCATAGAGGCATAACATCTCTTTGGTTAGGTTCTCATATGCGTTGACATATGTTACACTACCTAGTATATGCTTTAGCATATTGGAAAAGAGTTGACCACCATAATCCATCTAGCAAAACCTTTCACACAGTAGCCTCTATAACATAGTGTCCACTTTAATACCCTCATGAACTTCACAGAGTACTTAGAGGTGCTCATGTTTCATTACACAACATATAATAACTTCATCATGACCTATTTTACAAATATCTCTTATTATAATATAAAAGGGTGCAGTGTTAATCATGAGTTACTTTTTGACTTGTGAGGTGAGACTGTCGAGTACGAAGCTAGTGGTCAATAATGCTACAATATCTTCCAAATATTTAGGTACCCATGTAATGTAAATGAGCAATACATCAAAAATATTGTCTTATATGACAGACGGTGGTTGTCCATTCTCGATCCATGATAGGTGGTCAGGTCCACAATTGGCCTTCTTGGGTTTCAACATTACTAAAAATTGGAACTCTTGGAACAACACAATCTAGCAACAGATCCATCCATGTAGTATACGTTTATTAACAAGGTACTTTAAAGCCTCATGATCTATATATAAAATAAAAGGAATGGCTAATAGGTACTATCTACACTTTAGCAAAGCATAGACCATCAACAATGCTTCATGCTCTGTAGTGGTATAGTTTATTTCAGCTAGTGTGAGCTTCCTATTAGAAAAGTAGATTGGGTGATATAGATGACCTTCACTTGGTTGTGTAAATATTATACCAATGGCCATGATATATGCATCAACATATACATGAAATGGTCTTTTCCAATCGGGGAACTAGAGGATAGGAGTAGCAACCAACTTTTCTTTTAATGTTTCAAATGCCTCTTTAAAAGAGAAAGTCCATATGAAATGCTCATTATTTTTTTAAAGTTCCTCTAGGGGCACGATAATTTTTGCATATCCATGGATGAACTTTATATAATAACTAGTATGGCCTAGAAAAGCATGGACCTCATGTTGAGTCTTGGGCACTAGGAGGCAAAGAAGAATAGATACATTTGCCAGGTCTACCAAAATTCATTCCTTAAAAATAATATATCCTAGGATCACACCAAAAAGTGTTACAAATATGAACTTATTTAAGTTTAATGAGATTTTTAAGACCTGACAGTGCTCAAGCATAAGTTTGATGTTAGAACAATGGTCCTTGACCAAACCATTTACTGTCCAATCATCCAAATAAACTTGAAGGAATTTGTGGATGAAGTCCTTAAAGGATTCAAATGATATTCATGAAAACACTAATGGGGAATTTATCAACCCAAAGGGCATAATAATATATGCAAATGATCCCTGTTCAGTGGTGAATGTTGTCTTAGGTTGGTATTCTTCAGCTATTTGGACCTAATGGTACCTTGAGATGCCATTTGTGAAGGTATATACCTTACATATAAATATTGGATATTTATAAATGATGCCATGGTGATGTCATAGAGGTGTCCTTATGAGTGGATTAATTATTTTGATAACCTGAATGATAATGACAAAGTGTGTAATGTGTTTATCCTAGTCTGCTTGAAGTTGGTTTTGGTTGATCTCCAGAGTTTGACTAGTTAAGAGATGTTTAGGGATGAATATGGTGATTGGAACATGTGAAAGAGGTCTATAATATGTTATCTATGCTTTGAGATCTTGTGTGCATAATTGGAATTCATTTGGTATTCCATAGTTTTCATCTAGATAGTTTAGGTCTAGTGATAGAAAATTTGAGTAGGCAGTGTGATGATGTCACCATTGCCACATAGGAATGATTCAAGGGGAGTTAGTCATATTTTTTTATTACATTAGTCCATAGTTGCTATGTGTTATATCTCAAGTCATGGATCAAAGTACAGATTAAATATATGAGGGTGAAAATTTGGCTTCTTAGTTAGAATTCATTGTTTTCCCATAGCCAAATTTGCAATGTAGCTAGAAAGAGCCAAGTAAATAGTTTGATGATGGAATATCTTGCATGTGTGGAAGTTTCAAGAGAAGGTGATCATATGGGTTTATTTATTTATATCCCTAGTTTATTTTCATTAACTTGTAGGACAAACACTAAAGTGCGAGAAAAGATATGCATATGCAAAGTTGGGCTCCCAGGCAGTTTAACTGTGTTTTTTCATACTTAGCCAATTTTGTAATATGGAAAGAAGAGCCAACTGATAATTTTGATGTTTTTATATCTTTCACAAGTGAAAATTTAAATATAAATTGATCATATGGGTTTGTTCAATTCTGAGCATAAATGATATGTGCTAAATTTGAGATCATACACTGAAGCACGATAAAAGTTATGCTTGTTCAAAGTTAGCCTCGTAAATAGGTTTTGACATAGTTGGCTCTATGATAGAATATTTTGACAAGGAATTTTAATGGCATTATATCTCACACATGTGAGGGTTTCAAGATAAATGTGTCATATGGTTGGATTTTCCTATGTTAGGAGATCATTTGGCCTAAGTTTTAGATCATGTGAATAAGCACAAAAGAAGTTATTGAAGTGCAAAAATGGCTACTCAGGCATATTGGAAGGGTCTCCATACTTAGTAATTTTTTAAAGAGTTAAATCTTGAGAAATATCAATGGTGCACATTTATAAAAACATTTATGAAGCAATGAGATGAGGATAGGTGCACGATGTTTAATGACTAAGTAAAGGTACAAGATAAGGATCCAATGGTGAGTAGGCATTCATACAGATTGATTGAATGGTGAGTGTTAATCTTTAAATACCTAGTTGATCATTTTAAGATGTCAAAGGGGACATAAGGAGTGGACCCTTATATTTAAAAGTGGTCTTATGTTCTTGTTTTATTCAAGGATGTGCTTAATGAGTGAATAGGTCTTCATGAGACCTATAAGAGATACAATGGCCTTATTAAAAGGTGTAGTTACTTAAGGATGACCCATGGAAGCTATGTCTAACCTATGAAGATTGTATTGAGCTATGTCTTAATGTTTTATATGTATTAAGGGTTAAGACATGCCCAATGGATGACCAAGATGTTGTTAATCATGAATTCTCTATATATAGTGAAACCAAATGTGATAGTTTCTAGGCTTGAATGAGTTGGATGTGGTGTGAGAATTAAAGCGAAGAATTAAGGAGGCCAATTGTGCCTAATGGATGGGTTGAGAATTAGATTAGATTAAGGACTATGTGTATGAACTATAGGTCTTATTTCTAGGGTCATAATAGTGCTCTTGCAAGTTGAGCATGAGCAAAGAGGTCTAGAGTGATCCAAAAGGATGTTTTATATGTATTGAGAATGAGCAAAGAATTATTGTTGTTTATGTGAGCTTGGTGGTTCATTTTAGAGGTAGATCAATGTGTGGACTATGTGTATGGCCATCTGGTCATGTTATTGAAGCTATGATAGAGTTGTTACTATGAAGGATGCATTGAATATGTTGCGTTGAAGAGTGGGGATAGTTTGGAAATGTAATGTGTCCTAATTGATATTTGTGTGTTGGTTCAAGTATGTAATTTGATTTGATCAACAAGGAGTGTTATGGTGTCAGAGTTATTGCTGAGAAGTGTAAAGTGGTCTAAAATGTGGCTTTGGATGCATTGAGTGTACAAAATTGAAGAGAGCTAATAGACTTTGTATCTCCATTAGATTGGTAGGTAATCAATGTTGAGGACATGTGTTCATAGGTATTGTTTTGGGTGCTCAACATCTAAGGGGGTTGTTTCCTCCTTACAAGGTAAAACTTGTTAAAATTCTAGTTTTTTTGGGTGCTCAACTAGACAAGTGTAGTAGCTCTTTGTGAGTTTGTAGTCTCACTAAAATTAAGAATGGTAGTTCCTTGATTAATAGCTTATTGGTCTAAATTAGATCTTGTTATTATATGACAGTAGTCCAATTGAAAGTTCCAATGAGTTTTATCCCCCAAGAGGGTTTTCCATGTATGTCTTGTGTTATGTGATTGATCTTGCATTGTCTCTCTTGCTCATTACTGTGAATGTTGTATACACTTCATGAATGCTTATGGTAGCTGATTAAGTATTTGTAAAGATTAGAATTGAATTTGGATTATTTGGGATCACTAATTTACCCCCACTCTCAGTGATTGTACCTATAACACAATTAACACCTTCAAGGATCTCCTCCATGAATGGTATTGGAAAGGGATCAGTTACATAGGATGCATTAAGCACTCTATAGCCCATGCAAATACATATGTGTCCATCCTTATTGATACTAATCACCATGGGACTGACCCACTTGAATTCATCAATTAGGGTGATTACTCTAGCACACAACATACTATCAATTTCTTCTTTGGCATGCACTCAAATATTAGGATTCACCTTATAAGGGCATTTTCTAAATGGTCGAGTACCATCAACTAGCTTGATATGCATCTTCCCCAAGGATGGGTGGACTCCCTTAATTTCACTATAGTTTTTTGGGAAGACATCATGATATTCTTTTAGCAATTCAAATTATTTTTAAATCTCTATGTCACTCCAATAGTTTCCTACTATAGCCATCTTTGGTTCTTGTTATGATTCAAGGTTGTGTTGAATAGTCTGAATAGGCCCATGGTAGGGTTTATCTATATCGGCACTTATGTCCCAAATAGTTATTGTGCCAACATCCATAAGAACATCTAAATGGTTATACATTGGGCCAAGTGGAGTGGATCATTCACCTTCTTCCACTTGTAACATGAGATTTTATTTCCCAGATGAATTTGTTCACATTGGTTTTAATTGAGGATTGGTATGGGTAAAGGAATTAGGTATGTCAATGGTTCATGGAATAGGTGTAGTAGATCCTCAAGGTCATGATGGATAATACTCATTGGTTCTTTCATGGGACATGGGTTACCTACTACCACTTCATGCATAGCTTGGAGGGTGAGGCATAAATCCATCCTTGGTGACGTATAGGATAGTGTTGAGTTCATATTCTCCTTCAGTAGATGCCAAAACCTAGTACCCATGGGTCTCTCTTCATGAATGTACCATGCTCATGCCCAAGTGTGTAAAGTTCCATAGAATACATGCACCCATAAATATTTTATTAAGTAGGACTCATCATTCTACCACATTTTTTTATAAGCTTCAATGTGGGGTTCATGTTCTTGTACTCCAATATAACTAATTTCTCCCTTTACTTTGTTATCATGATGGAATTCATGGTGTAAGGTTGAGCATACTTGATATTAGTGGAGGAGTAATTCATAATGGGTTTGACACCATCATATAGCTATACTATCAAAGAGATGAACCAAAGATCAAAGATGATCTTTATTAGTGTGGTAAAACTCTTTAAGGCATTGAATGAAGTCTTAGACTTCCATCTGGCCATGGAACCTTAGATCCTTATCGAGTCTTTCGAGTGGTGTCTCTATGATATATCCCCTCATAACTTGGCTAGTGATAAAGTAGATGAACCTGTGTCATTTATTAAACTGTAATAATGCATTCTCTTGGTTGTTAATGGTACTACATATTCGACTAGTTAGGTCATAGTCACTATGAGCCCAATAATTACATGCATTGCTTGTAGTTTTATAAAGGGACTAAGTATCCAACCACTGAAGTACACCATCTAGAGTGGGATATATTTTCTCATTGTACCTTATATTCATGGTATATATATGGTTTATATCTTCATCAACATTGACAGGCTCTATGTAAAGGGGCCCTTTTTCTTGATCTAGTGGTATTACAACACACTGATCAATGTTTTCAAAAATAATGTATAACATTTTAAAGCTAAAGTCTACATTATTCTCATATCACCTAGGTATTCCCAGTATAATTGGGTAATCATCAACTCCAGCTAGGTCCAGAACCTAAAAATATACTTTGAATGGTACTCCAAGTATGTCAACTGTTGCATTCTTGAGCACCCCTATAGGTAACGTGTGAATCAAAACATTCAAAAATATTTCTTTATCTTTCAGGGGAACAAAGAAACTAGGAGTTTCCTATCATCGAGCATGATTTAAATGGTAATATTCACTCTACTTTGTGACTTGAGGGTGAACATCATTTGGCACTCAGGCTTGATTCTTAAGCCAAACACTTAGCTATAGAACAATGTCCTCATCCAACATGCATTTTCACATCTCTTGAAAGTCATCACATGCCACATGTTAAGGTTTAACTTCCCTTTACATAACAATATACTATATTATGTCTTTATCTTTTAGGAACTAAATCTCTACTTAAATTTCTCATACTAGTGCCATCGTATCTTAGAGGACATCCTTTTATTACTGAACATTAAGATACTTTATTTCTCATAATTCTTCCCATTGCACTTTCTTGATGGGATTAGATGTCAATTGGGTTTGTCCCCCACTGTGAGTGGTAAAGTTTACTTTTTGAACTATAGGGATGGTTGGGCATGCATGCCAATGTGTTTTATCGATTCAAATCATCCTAGAACCTTTCTCATTTTGATCTTTGGTGATAGCTATGTATAAGTTAGGACATTCTTCCAGTCAATGGTCCTTTTTAGAAAAAGTGCACATCAGGTAGTCTAGGCAATTATTTTTATAGTAGTTCACAGATCCACATTTGTAATAAGTCCTGGGTGGGAAATGACCACCTCATCTTAACCTTCTTCCTTTTCCATAGTATCCACCATTGCCTTGATTATTTTCTATATAAGTCTGGTGTGTTTTTCATGCTTGAGCTTCATGGATGTCATTAATCAAATGGTAGTTATTAGTGTCATGAGTATAGGCATCACAGATATTTCAATAGTGTGACACCTTAGTGTGTGTAGCTCACTATAGAAGAGGATAATAGAGTACATTATGTTCCTCACGATAGATTTCACATGTATATTTAAGTACCACACATATGTTCTTACACAAATAATTACTTAATGTATGCCCTTTAGATTTACAGTCTGAGCACCAAACACCACTACATTTTTTATGTGCATTATTGGCTATTAACTTCTCAAGATAAAAATCCATTGAGGTTATTTGGGATTCCATAAAAGTATTGATCCCAATATTAATACTTTCAATTGCCTCAGCATGGAGATCAACTTCTAAAGCCTCACACATATTAGTGAAGGTCTATTGCAACAAGGTTCGACAGAAGGATAGTAACAATCCTCCAAAAAACCATTGTGCATGCTAAGTAGTGTTAATGTTAAATGATAATTTAGACAACAAGGTCTTAAAACTTATGTCATACTCATGTACACTCTCATTAATTCCTTGATTTATGTCCTTCAGTGCTGCTATGCTTTGTTTCTCAAATTTAGGAATGTCAAATTCCTGAAGGAAAGTTGTCTTAAGTTAATCATATTCGACTACCACTTGTTGAGGGTCAAAATTTCAATACCATTTGTGCACGCACTCTAAAATCATATTCAAAAACTATGTGGCCTTATGCTTAGAGAAGGTAATGCCTTACTCCCTCCAAATTAGTTTGCATTTGTGGACATGTTCAGCTACATTATCCATACCTCATTATTCTAATAAGTGCAGTGTCATTTCATTATACACTATAGTTAGTTGAGGTTCTTTAATAGGTAGTTTTTGTGAACATCTAACCCCAATCCCTTGAGGAAGAATTCACCTCCTACTCCACCTCCAATGCTTCCAATAGTGGTGATTTAAGTATGAAGCATGATCAATGATTGCTTACTCAAATTGGGGCATGTATGATGTCCTTGTAAGCCTAGTCCACTTGGCATCTTGAGTTGTGCCATGAAATTACCTTGAAGAGGGAAAGAAAGTGTTAATTCTAAATGAGCATCAAAAGGCTCAAATTTTGTATCCCTCATTGGTTTATTCTCTAATTTCAAATTATTTGTATCCTACTTACGTATGTGTACTTCATCTGACTCAAAAGCATGAGTGTGTACTATGGTGGGGGAGCCTAGTTGGTTCAAACTTGGCTCCTCAGTTTTTATCATCCAACTTGTTTCTCCTTCATAGAATATAAGTGGCATAGAATTTATCTTGAAAGTGATGGGGTCCTCATGTGTTTATGCTTCCCTATGACTCCTAACAACACTCCTTGAGTTCTCCATGTCTCTTCTCACACTGTTAACTCCTATAATCCATTACCGAGCTTCATCATACTTATTTTTCCATAATTCATATTGGCTAGCTAAATTTATAAACCCACAATCTTCTACTAACTCCTATTCTCCCCATCTAAATATGTGGCTCATGCATAAGAGGACTTAACTCTCCATTGGTATAGTTTCAAGTCTAATAACAACAAATATCTTCTTGATTTCAAAAGCAAAAATCCTAATATAATGACCACGTGGTTCTTGAAGGAACTAGAACTTGGCTTCTTCAAGACATGAATAGGTAGTTATAATGTACTCCAAAACATAACTATTCAGAACTCCTTTCCACCAAAAGTTGACTGCTCACATCCACAGAAGTTTTGCCAAATCTCTTTGCCATTCTAGCATCCAAGACTATCTCCTTCCAATTTTTCTTGATCATCCTTGAACATATGTTGATAACCAAGTATTTAAATTAACTGAGACCCCTGAAAAGAAGGTTTCATATAATGCACTATAGAGGTTTTGCTCTACCTACTACCATGCATAGATTCTTTGCTCAAGGTAGGGAACTACAAATTTATCTTCAACATTGGTAATCCATTCTTCTATATTATTAATAATAATAAGATGAAATATTTTCCATGACTATGATTCAAGTGCTTTGGGTCTTGACAATGGAACCAAAATGTTGGTGTTTCTTTGATAATTCTAGCTTCGATGCTGAAGTCTATCCTAATGAGCTAGCACACTAGCCCTTTCATGCAAGATTTAGGTCTTGCATGCTCACCTGAAGTGCAAAACAAATTATTGATTCCCATAGGTTTTGTTTTATAGTGTTAATATCATTCTCTTTATGTAAATTAAATATGGATTATATAAATGTAAAGATAGACTACCATGATTCTTTGATTTCTAGGTTCGATTAATATCACTACGTAGAATATTATCATCTTATATTAACATTAGTTACTTAGAAAATAAAATAAAAATAGGGTATAACTCATATTTAAGTCTAATCACTTAACTCATAAACCATCATTCATCATAAAACACACAAAGTTGATAAAACCTGATATCTACTATATTAAGTTTAATCATCGAAAAGATAAAAGTTTGTCACAAATTCAACCCAAAAATCCCCCTTCATAGTACTTGAAAAAAGTGGTATTTATACTTGTTTTTTCTTGACCAAGTGTTTACAATCATTAATGGCATGAATAATTTTCCAACTAACTCTCAACAGACTGAGAGTCATGGTGCTCAATAATTAGTTTTTCCTAAAGATTCAGGCCTCTACACCCCCTATATCCTTACTCTATGCTATATATTCACTACCATGTGTTCCTCTCTTTGTGGTTTAGTTTAAAAACTTCCTGTTAATAAGGTTTGGGTGACCTGTATGAACCATTCTCTTAACTTCTCCCACTTCATATGCACTCCCCTAGTCTTCCACTTCTATTTCAAATCCTACATACTCGGGTTCCTCATGACTCATTTCCCTCTAACTGGGTCCTCTCATGCTATTTCCTCCACACTATTTTCCTCTTGCACCCCATGGGTTCAATACCATGGTGCTTCTGCACCTATCAGTTACGTGCCATGGTCCTTTTATGCCATGGTCCCTTATTGTCATGTCAGTGATGCACCAAAATTGGACAACACTTATCAAAAAATTTGGGGTCAATATATATTGACAAAATAATCATGTATTTGAATACAAAATATACCCTTACATCTCTTTACTAAATTTCATGATTAGACCATGAGTGAAAGTACATTTATTCACCTATTTTCTCTCTCCAATTAGGCTTCAATTATGCCTCTAGGCCTAGAAACTGAGTTTTAGATCTAATTTATGCCCACACATGTGATACTCCCAATAAGTGTTTGATTCAATTTTATTACCCCATGACCATGATCCATGTCAAATTTGAGGACCTGATGCCTTGTATGGATGTGTGAACCATGAAATGGCTAGAACCCTAGCTTAGGTGCTTATACATACATGAGAGGTGATTGAAGTGGTTTGACAATAAATTTTAAATTTATAATGATTTTAGATAATTTTTTAAGGCCTAACACATCATCATACAACTCAACTACTGAGGAGAGGCTCTCCATTTGTACTTTTAGGTTTGTAGATAGGCTTCTTGGCTAGCAAAATGGTGCATTTCTCATATTTTGACCCCACTTGATGACTTGAAGAGATCAAATATATTCTTAGGATACCTAAAAAAAATTCATGGATGACCATTGAACCTCTTGGATGGATTATTAGGCCTTTTTTTTGGTTTGGAGACCATTTCTTACCTTACACCTTCATGAATAAGCCTACAACCATGTTTATAAGCTAATTCTGTACAATGTACTTTTCACATGTTCCAAGACAATAAATCCAATAGGTTTTAAAAGTAATATTCCTATGATTTCACTGGCCAAAGGTACCATGTATTATGCACATTCAGGCCAAGACCATCTAGGACAAGGTTGGTAAGGATTGAGCGCCTTAAAAGGAAATAGGTCCCCCATGCCCAAAGGATGGAGAAAAGGGTACTCTAGCTCGATAAAGGGAAGCCTGTAGTGCTTCCAAAATATGAAAGGATCTAACTTATATAAAAGTGTGTCTAGGAAATTAAAGCCTACATCTCAAAGGAGATAGATCAAATGGGCGTACTAGTGCATACCTTGAATAGCATTATTGCTCATTGGTGGGCAATGTAGAGACCTAGCTTGCCAAATTGGTAGGTTGTGAAGGTAGAAATATGCACTAGGTTTGGAAAAACTAACAAGGATTTAGACATACCTTCTTATATTGATGATTGTGACCTAATCGTACATGTGCATCTATGTGAAGAAACCTAGACTGTCTACGGTGAGAATGTGTTAAGATGTCTGTGGATGCATACCTTTTACAGGTCCTTAAAAACTTGAGAGTGAGCATAGTACATTATAAATGAGATTCACCATGAGATATAAAACTAGGAGATGCTTAAGGAGATTTTCTTTCACACCTTCTTCTTTTCTTTGTAGAACTTAGAGCTACTAGAGCCATTACAAGTCATCTTCAGGGTAGTGTTTTAAGATACTCTTATCTTGGAAGAGCACTTGAAGGAGATGTTTGAGGAGAAGGACTAGCACTTCTGACCTTATTTAAATATATGGTGCTCAATATTTAATTCAATGAAGAAGATGATGAGACCTAGAAAGAGCATAATTGGAAGGCTATAATGAGTAGACAAAAGTTTATGTGCCTTGTGAATGACAACACCCAAAATGACAAAGATTCAATGCATCTTTGAATTGAAACAATAGAGGGGACAAGGCAAGTTGAAGACTCTCATCAAAGAGGGAAATGAACCATACCATGTGTCACTCAAGACCACTAAGGTAGACATCAGTGTTGAAGGTGAGTCAAAGATCGCCATTATAGGCACTGACTAGTCAAAATTAGAACTAGTGTGAATTGTAAACCTCTTGAAAGAATTTTAGAACCTATTCATACATAGCTATAAGGACATGAAGGGTACCCACCCTTCACTTTGGAAAATGAGCATCAATCTAATGGATGGCATGAGGCTAGTCAAGAAGCACCCACATCAGATGAATCCTTATCTCCATGCTAAGGTAAAGATGGAGATTGATGGAATGTTAGCTACCAACATCATTTACCTGGTAAAATAATGAGTGGGTGAGCTTGATGGTCATCAACATCAAAAATATGGGCATATACAGATTTCCATTGACCACGTGATGTTGAATCTTACTTGTGTCAATGATCTATTCCCAACCCCATTCACTGATATGGTCTTGGATGGAGTCACAAGTTATGAGATCTACACTTTCACTTATGGGTTTTTCAGTTATCATCAGGTGCAAATCAAGGAGGAGGATAAGCCCAAAACAACCTTTAAGATTGAATGGGATTATTTTTCCCTTAACATGATGCCCTTTGGACTCAAGAATGCACTAGTCATATTCTCCAGGGTAGTGATCACTATCTTCAAGGACTTTATCCATAGGTTCTTCCAAGTGTATCTTGATGACTAGACTGTGTATGGTCTTGTAAAATACCACTATAATAATTTGTGCCTCGTGTTTGAGAGATGCTGGTAGTTCCATATCTACTTAAACCTGAAGAAGTGCATCTTTGTAACTCCATTTGGGACATTACTTGGGCACATCATTTGCAAGGATGGTTTGCTTGTTGATCCAGCAAAGATAGCTATAATAATCTAGCTCCAGACTCCCTCAACATAGAAAGATGTTTACACCTTTCTATGCCATTATAGATACTATAATAATTTCATATGGAGCTATGCAAATATTTTAGTGCCTTTAGAGGAGTTCTTGCATAAGGATGGCCCATTCTATTAGGGTGAGGCACAAGAGGAGGCCTTTAAGACACTAAATTTAAAGTCGGTAAGTGCACTAATTCTACAATTTTTTGATTGGACAACTCCTTTCCACATCCATGTTGATGCTTCAAGATCTACCATTGGAACCATTTTGGCATAATCAGGTGAGGTAAATATGGACTACCCCATCTCCTTTGCAAGTAAAAAATTTATGTAGGCAAAGTAGAATTATACCACCACCAAGCACGAGGCACTGGCAATGGTCTATGCCTTGTAAAAAAATAGGTAATACCTTCTATCAATCCCATTCATCCTCTTCATATATCATGAGGTACTCAAGTATCTCGTGAACAAGCCTATTTTACATAGGCACATATGTAAATGGATTATTCTCTCCCAAGAATTCTAGTTCTCTATAATCATCAAACCTAGGAAATAGAACTTGGGGCCAAACCATTTATCCCATATCACCTCTAGCATTATGGTGGCACCAATTGAAGATGACATGTCAGACATAGTTATACAAATTCCAACATGTTCCTGAAGATCTAGCAAAGATTTTTGCTTTCCTAACATCTAGGTTGGTGTCCTAGACCTTGCCCACCAATGAAAAGAAATAACTTGTAGTCTACACCACCCCCTTCCATCTCATTGATGGGGATATGTATAAACTAAGTAGGGATGAAGTTATGCATCGGTGTGTTTTAGAACATGAATGAGAATCCATCCTACAAGAAGTGCAAGAGGCCATTACACTAGTGACACAATGGTACGTAAGGTACTATAGTTAGGCTTTTAGTGGCCAAGCCTGTTCAAATACTCAATGGAGTATGCTAAGGCATGTGATGTATGCTAACATAAAAGGAATCCCAACCACCAAGATGAGATTCCCCTCATCCCTATTCTTTCCCAAGTGTCATTTAAAAAATGGGTCAATCACTCTCATAACATGATGCATAGATGCAATAATATCCTAGTGGCTATGAACTATTTCATAAAGTGGGTTGAAGTCACACTGACCAAAGACTGCATAGCCACATGTTTTATATGGGAAAACATCATCAGCAAGTATGGGTGCCTATTGAGTTTGAATAGCAACAGGGGCACTCATTTTATCAATGAAATAGTGCACATCTTTTTGATTGAATACATGGTGGCATACCAAAAGACTACCTCCTATGATCCTTAGGCCAACAACACAGTTGAAGCCTTTAAAAAAATCTTAGGGATGTGCCTAATGAAGATATGTGATGTTGGTTACAAGGATTTGGATGATCATGTCTCAGTGGTACTTTGGGTATACCGCACAACCTACAAGCACCTAAACAAGGCTACACCATTTCAACTGGTGTTTGGAATTGAAGAAGTTATGTCCATAAAATTCATGGTGCCCTCTTTACACATTATACGAATTGGCCACTTAGATGACCAAGAATATTTAAGTGAAAGGTTGGAAGACTTGGAGTGCTTATATGAGAAGTGCATCCAATCCAAATGGAGTTAGTAGGTTGAGAAAGCACACCAAAAGTGGTGGCATGATAAGCACATCAAGCACAAGGAGCTGACTGAAGGAGCATTATTGTTGCTCTATGATTCCAATTACTTCAAGTACCTAGGCAAGTTACAAATTTAGAGGATGGGTCAATACATGATCTAGCACATCTTAGAAATAAGTGCATGTAAGTTGTGCACATTGTCTAGTGAAATGCTCCGTGGGCATTTCAATGGCAATCAATTGAAGCCATATAGGTAGTAGGCTGACACTCACATCATGAAAACTCTTACTTCTTGGTCAATAGTCCATTTGAGTTAAGCTAACTAAAATAAATTTTGGTGCAAGCCAAACCATTATTTTTCTTTCTTTTGTCCCTTGTATAGTGTATATAGGTAGTGAGTGGCACACGAAGGCTGAAATAAATTTTGTGTCAACACTTTATTCATAATTATAATCAAGTGAATCGAGCACTTGTGCCCATAAGTGCATGAAGCCAGACATCTAAGTAATTGGCACATGAAGCATACTAGGTGCAAACAAAAGCAGCTAAGAGTGACATATGTGCAAAATGAGAAGTGTAAGGCCCTTAAGGGCCCAATAATGAACCACTTTGGAACTACCTTTGCACTAGAGTCACAAGGAGGTGCATCAATTGATCTGATACCAAATCAACTCAAAGGTAAGAAGTGAATATGCCCAACATGGTTGAGCACAAGGTAGATAGTGAAGATGCACATACCAAAAGTACACAAGAGCATCATGAGAAAAAATAAGTGTTGAAAGGCCAATGCAAGGGATTTATATAGGGTAGGATAGGCCAAGGTAATATGATGCATTAAAAATTGACTAAGGAAGAAAAGTGTGCTTGAAATAAAAGCATAACTAGAAAAGAGGTAGAACCAAAGAGGCTAAGTTGTGCGCATGTGATGTGCTACACCTAGGTTACCACAAAAAAGGTGAAGGTTGTATTGAACGATACACATGCAGAATGAAGTCATCCAGGATAGTTGACATATACCCAAGGAGTGGGAAGTGATCATTTGAACTGCACATCACTTCATCATAAAAGCTGTTAGGAGAATTTAATGAGGTGATGACAACACATAGATGCATAATTAATGCATACAAGATAAGAGATTTTCAAAGATTTCACATATTTTTTGTGTTTTATAAGAAGATCGAGGTGTATATGCCATTAATCCTACATTAATAATGATGGTTGACAAAGAAGGGTATAAAAAGGCAAACAAAAAACTTACTAAGGTTATCAAGTTTATGCTAATCCAAGACTTAGTGCAAACTTAGCAAGAAACCAGAGAGCCGAAGCAAGAAAAAACCATCACAGTGAGTATTTTATAAATCCAAGTACCTTAGAGTGAATGGAGCCATAAAAAAAGAGAGCACATTTACATTAAAAACTGGTGTGAAAGATTAAATAAGGGTTCATACAAAGAACCAGGTTGAATTAGGAAGTTGTCATCAGGGTACCATTAATAGATAGTGAAGCTCAGATTTGAATGTACAAATAGAGACACTACAACTATAAAAGCACCAACCTCCATTAAAGGCTTTGGAAAGCCACACCTCCTGATATTTAATACTAATATATTCAAAATGGTAAAGAAGAGGAAGGCAACAAGCTCTGTCCCTACGTAGCTAGAACCTAAGTGGGTAAAAATTCTTGAGGAAGCATATGTCGCTAAGACAAAGGCATAGATAGTTGAGGTGGTTAGTGTCATGGTGGTGAATATCGAGGTATTTACAAAAATGTCCTATCAATAAATGTAATTTCCTCCAGAGGTATCAGTGGGAGAATCATAGTATTCTTTTGGGCATGTATGCCAGTTGAAATAATATAAAGACTAGACATTGAGCCACTTTTAGGACTTAGCACAATAATAAATGGTGGATATGGGGCACAAGACCATTAAAGGTGATGAATTCTTCGATGTCTCAATTTGACATAAGTTAAAGGCCTCAGGCGCAACTTAGCTTTATGAGTTGCCTTGATTTAGAAAGCCTAAAGATCTCATTTAATTCCTTCTCTCATGCATCCATGAGGATCACGTATACTTCATAAGTTGCATGAAGATCTCAGCGTAGATGATAAGATTATTAATCAAGCTCCCAAATATAGGTAGAGATATCCATTAGTTGATGGATGATGATGAGGAGGTAGAGCGAATCACAAAACTACTAAACTACTTCAAGGAGGGCTATATATTCCTGATCAACAAGTATGAAGACCCCAACACGAGGGTGGTGACACACCTTGTGAGCTCAAATTTATGTCCCGGTAGCTGGTGGATAGATGTGTCAAAGGCATATCTTTGTCTAGCCTATTCTATGGCATAGGGCTTATAGTTTAACATCACATAATTCATTACTAAAGAATTGACCAAGAACGTGATTGAGTGCCACAACACCAAAGGGACCTTCAGATGGGGATCTATCCTCATCTTGATCGTAATAGAGGAGATCAAGATCCCTAATGGAAGTGAAGACAACCTATGGGTGTTCTGAGAACACCACGAGTCCCTTGCATATAAATGCAAGGACTATACCTACCCCACTACCTTCAGCCCAAAATACAAGACTTACATAATGTGCTAGTACAAGCAGTATATCAAAGCCTTTGGACTAGAGTGGTGCATACCCTAGGGGCTTCCCATGAGCATGTTCAGGATGGTAACTTTTGCCTTGATGCATTACTACTACATCATGTGCTAATCACTAAATGATGAGAACAAGTCAGAATGATTGAAGCTTCCCTTCACCTTCTCAATAGAATATTTTTAAGACACACTTCACTAAATCCCAAACATGCAAAGAATAGACATCCCAGTTAAGGAGCTTGATGTAGAAAGTTGAAGAATGAGACACAGGTTCTCCCATGTAGATGGAGGCATGATTGATGATGAAGAAGACACCTTGAATTTCCTAGACATTGATCCAGTCTAAGAGGTCACCATCCTTATATGCGTCCATATACTCTACTATGTGATGAAGCCAAGGAAGAAAGATTTTAGCACCGAGTCTAGTGTCGAGCAGAGAAAAGACCACCTATCTAGATTGGGGATAAGGGAACCCCAACACCCATAAAAAAGAAGTCTCTGAAGAAGAGCGAAGAGACCTTAGAAGAGATCAAGGAGTGGTTGAGGATAAAAATTACTTTAGAAGGGGAAGCATCTGCTTTAGATTCATCTAAAAAGTATGTGAACTTCATGCCAAAAGCCCCCTCTAGTACAAAAGATAAAAAAGAAAGGGAAGGTTCCTTCCCCAACACCCAAAATTATTATATCTCAAGAAGAGGAGACAAAGGAATCTAAGGAAGAATAGGGGGTGGGGCACCTTTATTGTACCCAAGGATTAGGAGTCCTCATCAAGTTAATAGACCCCTTCCCCTCCACCTCAGATTGAGCCAAAAAATCCTAGGCAAAGATTGAGAAGACTCAACTCTAGTGAGGTTGAAGTTCAGAGGATGCAGGAGCTACGAGAATAGAAGGAAAAAATGGCCAAGGCAGGGGTACCAAAGGAGGTCATTCAGATGGTGGAGGCTGAAGAGTAAAGGAAAGAGGATGAACATAAGGCACTAATAGAGGAAGGAAGTCAGGAAGGAGAAATGGGCAAAAGGCCCAAGGAGGAAACCCACTCAAGCACGTAAATGGAAGAAGAGCTATAGTACTAATGGAAAGACATGGGCCTTAACCAAGGCCATATTGATGTAGCACTAAAATTACACCAGAGGCATGAAGAGATGAAATCCATGGGCATGTCCCAGGTTGAGATTAACCAGCTGGAGGCTGAAGAGATAAGAGAGAGAGAAAATAAATGTGCCATACAAGCCATGAAGAGGAAGGCCAAAAAAGAAGAGGTATCAAGAAAAGCTGAAGTAGAGAAGGCCAAGAATAAGGAGAGAGAGGAGGAAGCAGCTCATGAAGAAAAGGTGTGCATGTTAAAAGAAAGAGAAAATAAGAAGGGTTTCACTAGTGAAAAACCTAAGGAAGAGAAATTACTAGAAATGGAACTTAGTGCCTCCACTAAGATAGCAAAGGCAGCCACACAACAGGCACACCTCGACTTTGAAAGGGCACCTAAAAAAAAGGAGATATTGATGCCTCAAAGTAGTAAATGGAAGAAACAGGGCCGCAACAGGAAGAATTGGATGAAGGGGAGAATTCCATAGAAGAACCCCTATAAGAGAAACATGACGAAAGGTTTAGCACTAGAGAAAGAGGGGGGAGGATGAGAAAGAAGAAGAAGATGAGAAGAGGGAAGAAGAAGGGGAAAAGGATGAAGACACTAGATCGGTTCCAGTGCTAATGAGGATGAAAAATTGGGTGAAGATGAAGAGTATGAGCTCAAAAATAGGGAAAGGGCACAGTAAGAGTTCAAGGAGGATGATGACTTATACATGATGGAGTGCATACCTCCAACGATTGCTAAAACCCTAACTTGCCACTAGGTCTCTTGGGCATTGGACTACTACATGGATGAACCTGAATTTGAGGTTCTAACAAAGGTAATCCAGTGCACCAAGAAGATTGAGGAAGGGCATGATTATCATCTTCTAAATCCTCATGATATGAACCCTATGCACTCTACAAATGCACTAATAAAGATGGCATCTTTGATGGTGTGCAAGAACATCACTAATGATGTTTGTGCCAACAGTTGGAGAAAGACAATAAAAGACATGGAGAAAGAGCTTTAGGCAACAAAGCTCAAGCTCAAATAGCTAATAGAGCATGTGGAAGAGGTGGAGCCATCCCTCCTAGATGGTGTGGATATCTCTGAGATGAAGGATATTTATTACGTCTACACACTCGTAGAGAAAATGATACCAAGAATGAGGCCAGCACTCGAAGAACAACAGGACCCTTATGAGGCCTTGAGGAGAGAATTGATAAAATGTTGTATGTAATGGACCTCTTTGATAGGCTCAAAGAAGGTGTAGAAGAAATAAATAATATCATTTTTAGTTTTTCCAACCAAGCAATAGTAATTAATATGTGCCTCAAAAGGGCAAAGGAGGAAAAGGAAGCTTTATTCCAACACTCCTTTACAGTGATAAGGGTCAAGCATGTGAAAATAATGGCTAAGGTAAACTCCCTCAGTGCTCAGCTAAAAACCTAGGAGCAGGACTTGGAGGCATTCTTCCATGCCTTCCAAACTAAGGCTAGTGAGCAAGGAAAGATTTTGGATGATAGGGTGAAGCATGTGAAAGAAAGGCTTGAAGCATTTAGGAAAGAGTTAGAAAACATATATGTGCTTACTCTCACGGCTGCATGCATTGAAGCAGATAGTGCCTTTGATGAAATTAAGGGCGCTATCCAAGGCTATGAAAATTTCAAGGTGGATCTGGAATAAGTCACGCCTGAGTTCTATGTGCCTAAAGCACTAAAAGACTAGTCTGAGGTGGACTATTAATTTTGTATGGGGTAATGTTGGGCCCCTTTTTTTGGAACAAGTATATGGACCATGCCAATTAGATCAATCTCAATACGAGGAAACCTTTGGAAAGGTTGCTCACCCCATTTTGTTGTACATTTTAGAACCAGTTAGAGAAGTCCCCATAGATTATGTGCCAGCTAGTGGGTAGTTGTATAGCATCAAATTACTTAAAGACATCTCTACCAAGACTTGGATGTGGTGGATTGAGAAGCATAGATGTTAAAGAGTGGAGCAAGTGAGATAATGACCCCTCAATAGCAGATCAACACATGGTATGCGCTTGTCCAACCTGGATAGCATAGTAGAGCTGGTGGACTCATTATAGCTCAACACTCAGCATGTGCCCATCCGCCCTAGCAGGAGATGCCCCTTTACCTATAAAATAAGGCCTACAATTGAAGATCAAAAGAGGGGGTGATTAAGCATAATGAAGCTTTGGAAAAATAGAGCGTGAACTATTAGTGTTTTTTTTAGTATGCATATAGTAATTTAGAGATTAGAATGTATAATCCCAGCTTGCCCTAGCTCACCTGTGAGCTATTGGGCATGAACAGAGTTAGGAAGCGCATATACTTTGTTATTTGTATTGAACTTTGTTGATAAACTATCAGTTAATGAAGACTACTATTGAAGGAATGGAGTACTAATCTAATTTAATAGTCTGTGTGAAGTTATGTTTATAAGTTGGTTTCATTTAAGCTTTGTGTTAGTTTTTACGTAATACATTGGAATATAGAGGTTCAACCTTGGTCGTTAATGGTGTCTTTGTGCCATTTAGCAACCTCGACTAACCTATAGATGCCCTAAGGGATGAAACTCAAATGCACCAAGGTTCCACGACTTATGCCTAGAGCATTATCTTAAGAATGGGCTATTGAACATAATCCATCCTTATGAATCGTTTAAGTGCCCAAATGACTCCAACTAGCTATTCTCACATCTTGCACCCCTAAGAGCACAACCCTTCTAAGTATGGACTTGCTCCTTAGGACTTGGACCACTAAGAAGGCTTGCACTTATTAAACTCCCTTAAATAACCTAGCACTGGATAACCACCTGAATTCCTACGGCTAATGACTAAGTCCCTTTAAACCTTGAGTTGTGTCATGATACAACTAGCCCAACACAGGCTTGGTCCCTTTGCTATTACACTTCAGGGGAGCATGAAAGGCTTGTACCTTGTGTGAAACTAATGCCAACACCATAGCATGATTAAATTTTATGCACCAAGACCTTACTATTCTCATGCCTAGCCCCACCAAGTCTAAAATTGATTTGGCTTGATAGCTAAGAGCATGGCCAAGCATAGAAATCAACTGAGTGAACTTTTCTACAACATGGATTAAATTGAGAGGAATGATACATGAAATCCTTTTAATCCTCTATTAAATAAATATTTCATTGGAACCAAGTGGGTTTACATGACCAAAGTCAAAAATGATGGTACAATTAACAAGTTAAAAGCTAGAATAGTTGCAAAAGGGTTTGCACAAATATATGGGGTAGACTAAGGAAACATATGCACTCATGACACGTTAAGATGATATAAGACGATTTTTTTTGTATTTACTCATAAAGGATGGGAAAAACATCAAATAGATGTCAAAATTGCATTCATAAATAGAGTGATTAAAGAAGTATATATGGGGCAGCCACAAGGTTTTGAAATAAAGGGTAAATAATTTTGGGTATATAAGTTGAAGAATACTCTTTATGGGCCGAAGCAAGCTCCAAGAGCTTGGTTCTCAAGAATTGATAGTTTTTTATTATATCAAAGCTTTGAAAGAAGTCAAAATGGAATCTTTCCATACAAACATCTAGTTCTAATATTTTATATGTTTGTCTCTATGTAGATGACTTGGTCTTTATAAGTAGGTTTATGGAGATGTTGAATAGCATTAGAGAAGCTATGAAATCATAATTTGAGATGACTCATCGTGGACTTATGAATTAATTTATTTTCATAAAATTCTATCAAATGAAAGAGGAAGTTTTCATTTGTCAAGCCAAGTATGCCCAAGACATGTTGAAGAAGTACAATCTTCAAGATTAAAAGCCCACAGACAGTCCAATTATAAGTGAAAAAAGCTTATAAGGGAGTATGGAATTCCTTCAGATGATAAAAATAATTCTATAACCATGGTAGGAGGTTTGATGTATCTCACTACAATAAGATCCTATATTAATTATGGGGTTTCGCTAGTTTATAAATTTATGGGTAAACCATCACTCAAGCATTTGCAAGTAGTAAAGAGAATTTTCAAATATGTAAAATGTACTTATGTTCATGGTATTCATTTCAAAGCAGTAAGTTAATTATGTCTAATTGGATAAATAGATAAATATTGAGGAGGATATCTTGATGACAGAAAGTCAACTTCAGGTTATTGCTTTACACTGAGAAGTGGATTGTTTTATTGGTCTTCAAAGAATCAAGCAATAGTTGCAGCATCTTCTATTGAAGCTAAATATAAATCCCTTACATCAATTTGCAAGCAATTATTTTGGCTAATGAGACTCTTAATTTATTTTAGATATGTTCAACTTAAGCCAACATGTATATTTTGTTATAACAATGGGGTAATACAATTATCTAAGAATCTAATTTTCTATGCTAGAACCAAGCACATTGAACTCAACCATCATTTTGTCAAAAACTTGGTCAATGATAGGCATTTTTTCATTGAGTATGTGAGAATTGAAGATCAATTTACTTATATTATCACTAAGGGATTGCACAAGCATATTCATGGAAGACTCAAGGAGATGATAGGTATCTCTCATCTTTGCATCAAAGGGGAGAATGTTGAGTATGATGCCAATTTGAAAACTATATTATTAGTGTTAGATTTATTTTATTTAGTATTTTATGTTTTTATGAAGGTCATTTAATTTATTTATGTCTTAAATTAGTTGTTTTGTCAATTTTGGACACTTTCTAGGAATATTTTAAAAAATAGTTAGAATTGTCAGTTAAGTCTAGTTCATTGTCTAAGTACTCAAATGAGTTCTTGAGAGGTGGTTAACATTTTTTAGTGTTAATTAAATAAAATTAAAGTGTATTTAATTCAATTTTTATTTATAGGTAATTTTGGGTGTGTTAGGTTGTGGAGCTAAAAGCTTCACTGATGCAAACAGGGAAGGAGGTTGCTGAGAGGTTACTGAGTTGCAGAGAAACCGACATCGGTTTAATTAGTCGACGTCGGTCATATACAGTGAGAAGAGCAACCGATATCGGTTAGAGATTAGTTGGCGTCGGTCACCTCTAGGTAGATAGGGACCGACGTCGGTCGCCTGTGCGGTTTGGAACTGCGAGTGTTACAGACAGTTTGTTAACGAACCAGTTGTTTGCATGTCAAAGGCCAATTTTAGACTTGAAGCTACGGATATAATTATTGTAATTGGATGTCTAATTATTGTTTGCATGAGATCTATTTAAGAGACTCATAGGTTGTATTGTAAAAGTGTGCTAGTTTGAGTTGAGCAAAGTTAGCTCCTTCTGTGTGTGAAGTGAGCAAGGGTGTTCCTCCTAGTTCCACAATAGTGCCAAGTGTGGGTGCTGGTTTTGGAGAATCAAAAGGGTTCTTCAGGTGTGTAGGATCTTAGTTGATAGGTGTGCAAGGCCACGTTTGGAGATCTACATGGGTAAGTAAGATCATTGATCTACAGGTGTATGTGTGTGCGAGGTCTAAAGTTTGCAAGTGTGTAGAACCAGGTTGATCTGCAGGTGGCAGCAGATTCAAGGTGACAGCAACACAACAGGGAGCAGGAATAGGCAGGATCTACTTGGAGTATGGTGTGTACTCAGTTAGAGAGCAAAGAGGAAGGCAAGGTAAATCCTTCCATAAGTAAGATCATTTGAGTTGCAGGTTGTTGCAAGTTTATGGGAGATCTGCTTGGAGTGCATTGTGTACTCGGTTGAGTATGTTTGTATACTCAGTGTACTGGCAGTAATGGATACTGACTGGTTGGAGGTGAACACCAACTCTGTGTTTGAGTTGTGTGTTGGGACCGTAAGAGAGAGAGCTTTGAGGAAAGAATTACTGTACACTTGAGGTGTGGGAAGCCTCTGAGAGGTGTGAAGAAGAAGTGGCATCTTCTTTATTGTATTCTTTTCTGAATGAGTATTAATACAATTGGGTATTGTCTCTCATATTCTGTGTTGTTTCTAAATTCTAGTTACTTGTGATTCTAGTTATTTTCGCATGTTTAGTTGCATGGTAATCAATGGTGCTTTCGTGAGTTCCTAACAGTTGGTATCAGAGCCAGGTTGCAGGTTTGTGTTTGGTTACAGGTCACTCTCAGGGGTTTTTGATTGAGTGGGAGTATAGCAACGGTAGAAGAAAGTAAGCTAAGAATGGAGGAACTGAAAAGCACGAATGGTCGATTATGGTCTTATGGAAAGACAGAGCAGGTAAAGAAAGATTGTTGGTTGGTTACAGATCAGCATGAAGGAATTGAAGAAGCAGATGTTGCAGGTGTTGTTGCACAAGATGCTCTGGGATGTTCCTTGGATAAAGTAGAATCTTATTTTATAGATTATGTTGCCTCTTTCCATGCAGCCCCAAGTAGAGGGGTTGGTGAGCCTTGTCAGATTGTTGGCAAAGGGGAAGTGAAGCTGAAATTGCAGGTGGCCAACACATGGGTGTTGAAGAAGGTCATGCAGGGCCTAGTCTTGGAGATGTGGCTAATTGCTTCAGGAAAGTTGGGTGATGAGAGATGCACAAAAACTCTCACAACGGATGCACTTGAATTAGCATGTGGTAAGAAATCAGGTACTCTTTATCTACTTGCTTGTATTACTGATTCTTCTTCTGTTGCGAAGACATGGCTTTGTAGGCTTGGTCACATGAGCAAGAAGGAGATGCATGTTCTTAAGCAGAAGATAGATCTGTTTGACAAACTTAAGAACTGGAAAGCCTTGGTGTTCTTAGAGGAGATGACAGACAGAGACCAGGGGATGGGGCTGGATACTTCTAAGCAAGGTAGTTTGGACATGGGTTTTAATTCAAAGGAGCTCGCGGGTAAAAAGTCATCACTCACAGGCGAACACAAGTATCGGTGTCAGTCAAAGGTAACCGACGTCAAACAGACAGGCACTGACGTCGATCATGTGCAGACCAGAGAACTCAGTGGTGTCAGGCAGGTGGAGACCGACGTCGGTAGGATAACCAGCGTCAGCAACCTGGATAGTCGCATGGAATCGACATCGATCGGATATAGATTGTGTGGTGACCGAGGTCGGTCATTGAGATGGATTTTGGGTGGACAGCAAGCTGTCAAGGAGTCTCAAATGCTCACGAGGACTGAAAGTGTAAGTAAGCCTCAAATTTGTTGTTCCTCTTCTTTATACTAGTTGCTAACTACAGAGCAGGAAGGATCCAAGAAACAGTGAGAGCATGGCATGAACATGATGCAAGACCAAATGGGAGATTTGGTAGGGTTGCCAGTCGATATGAAAGCACTGAGACGAATGGATACCTTGGTTAAAGAATAGAGAGAATGGATACGTGAGATGGAAGGCCAGGTCATATGGTCTTGAGGAAGCTACAGGATAGTGGTACAGGTTCTGACAGGTGGATGACAAAGCAGGGCTTTAGTCAATGTCAGTGTAACCATTGTGTTTATCTTACTAGGTGGATGATGATTGCAACATTATCCTGTTATTGTATGTGCATGGTATGCTAGCTAGCAGGTTCGTACATACAGGGTTTTGTTGAGCTAAGGGTAAGGTTAGTTCAGTGGCATGTCATGAGGAATTTGGAGCAAAAAAATTCTTTGGCATGAGAGACATGGAAGATCACAGGTTGATTTTGTCTCCAGTGGGAGCTGATGTGAATCAGGTGTTGGTGAGGTTCAATACACAGGATGTAGAATCAGAGCACACCAAGGGCTGGACAGTTCAGTGTCCGAAATCACATGAGGTCTGGTATAGACCTGAGTTTGCCCAAGCAGTGGGTGTTGTCATAAAGTTTGTAGTCAATCCGGGAAGGAAGCACTGGAGGGCAGTTCAGTGGATTCTCAGGTGTCTGAGATAGACCAGCAGCAGGGATTCATGCTATGCAGGGTCAAGTACTTCAAATGTGGTAGGTTACTTGGATGACAGGAGGTTCACCACAGGTTTTGTGGTGGTTGGTCTTCAGGGTTGAGCTTGAAGAGGGATACAAGCCATGAAACAGATTAGACGGTGTACAGGTACAGGTACAGTGCAGTTGTTTATCTCTAAGTGGGAGATTGTTAGGTTGTGGAGCTAAAAGCTTCACTGATGCAAATAGGGAAGGAGGTTGCTGAGAGGTTGCTGAGTTACAGAGAAACCGACGTCGGTCTGATCAGTCGACGTCAGTCATATACAGTGAGAAGAGCAATCGACATCGATCAGAGATCGACCGACATCGATCACCTCCAGGCAAATAGGGACCGACGTCGGTCACCTGTGCGGTTCGGAACTGCGAGTGTTACGGACAGTTTGTTAATGAACCAGTTGTTTGCATGTCAAAGGCCAATTTTAGACTTGAAGCTGTTGATCTAATTATTGTAATTGGATGTCTAATTATTATTTTCATGAGATCTATTTAAGAGACTCATAGGTTGTATTGTAAAAGTGTGGTAGTTTGAGTTGACCAAAGTTAGCTCCTTTTGTGTGTGAAGTGAGCAAGGGTGTTCCTCCTAGTTTCACAGCAGTGCCAAGTGTGGGTGCTGGTTTTGGAGAATCAGAAGGGTTCTTCAGGTGTGCAGGATCTTGGTCGGTAGGTGTGCAAGGTCACGTTTGGAGATCTACATGGGTAAGTAAGATCATTGATCTGCAGGTGTATGTGTGTGCGAGGTCTAAGGTTTGTAGGTGTGTAGAATCAGGTTGATCTGCAGGTGGCAGTAGAATCAAGGTGAAAGCAACACAACAAGGAGCAGGATCAGGTAGGATCTACTTGGAGTACGGTGTGTACTCAGTTAGAGAGCAAAGAGGAAGGCAAGGTAGATCCTTTCATAAGTAAGATCATTTGAGTTGCAAGTTGTTGCAAGTTCATGGGAGTTCTACTTGGAGTGCGTTGTGTACTCGGTTGAGTATGTTTGTATACTTAGTGTACTGGCAGTAGTGGATACTGACTGGTTGGAGGTGAACACCAACTATGTGTTTGAGTTGTGTGTTGGGACCGTAAGAGAGAGAGCTTTGAGGAAAGAATTACTGTACACTTGAGGTGTGGGAAGCCTCTGAGAGGTGTGAAGAAGAAGTGGCATCTTCTTTATTGTATTCTTTTCTGGATGAGTATAAATACAATTGGGTATTGTCTCTCATATTCTATGTTGTTTCTGAATTCTAGTTACTTGTGATTCTGGTTATTTCTGCATGTTTAGTTGCATGGTAATCAATGGTGCTTTCGTGGGTTCCTAACAGGGTGCCATAGTTGAGTTGGTTGCACGGTTTAACTACTTGTTGAGCGAGGCTTCTTGCATATTGACCTTGTCTTAAATGTAAGTCAACATTGTTTGCTTTAGTCTACTTAAAGTTATCTTTGAGTCTATTTTTAGAAGTCTAAATTTAAATTACTTATTTTTAAGTAAAGTTATTAATTTAATTTTCACTTTATAGACATAATTCTTCATGTAAACTATTTTGTAATAGCCTTGTTTTAGCTTTATTTATTAATAAAGAATTTTGTATAAGTTTGGCACAATAATTCCTTTTATAAATTTGTTTTACGTATTGCAAGTATTAACAAAGGAAAAGCAGAAAACATATATTTTTGATTTTGAAGTTATTTAGTACAATTTTAGTCAACAATCTCACTTATAACACGACTAGTTCAACAGTTAATAATTATGGGACAGTTTGGTTGATACATAGTTTCAATTTAAAATTAAATCAAATTTGATTTGCATTCCCTCCATATATCCAAAACCTTCAACTAAATTGTTAAATAATATGATGATCATGAATTTTGGGTGTAATTCTTGTATGCAATTAATTCACATTGATGGCATAAATCTGACACCCTTTTCTGAGGGCCTTGTGGATTTGCATAGATAGAATTATTTTGAGATCAGACAATCTTTTGACTCTTTGAATGATTTTCGCATTCCCATTGTCATGCATACACTAAATTATCTTTTTATAATCATCAGACTTAATCTAGTTGAAATGAAGTCAATATATCCCTAGGATGATGTGCTATGGTTCCAACATCACTATGTGAAGGTTTAAATGAGTTTATATGGCCCGATGTTAGATATGTGTTGTATACTTTGCATGGTTTACATGCCTTATGGATCATATAGTCCAACATGTTGAGTGGAAGTTGAGGCTTCGCCCCAACTAGGGGTGCAGGGGGCAGCGACCCCCCATGTGGGAGGTACAATAAAAATTAAATCACCAAAGGATCACAATGGCCAAATAAACACAAGAGGTAAGCTACAATAAAATTAAATTACTAGAGGATAACAAGACATAATGTCCAGATAAACCCAATAGAAAAGGTCAATAAATATAAATTAACAAAGGATCATGAGGATGCAATGGCCGAATAAACCCAAGGAAGGTTCAATAAATTATGTTGAGACTTTTGAACCTTAAACTCTAATTAATTCTTGAGATGTTCATTTTCTTTCTCCTATGCTTTGTGAGAAAAATTGATACCAAAGGCAAGAGTCTTAGGCTTAGTCATCCTCACATCGTGCATGCTTACATCTCAAATCCCAAGCTTAAACTCATGTACCTTTGTCTCCTCATCTTAAATGTAGTCCACATAACATAGGAGACTCAAGAACTTGGTTTCATATTATGTAGTTGGCATGTTCTTTATGAGTAACCGAAAGGGACCTCTTACGAAACTACTTCTCGTAATTTTTTCAAGTAAAAATGGTCAAATTACACCCTTTCAAAAAATTTAAATGCTCCAACAAAATGAACATGTCATCATTTAATTGAAACAACTCAATTCATACCCGAACATTAGAACTCATGCCCTATAATCTAAAGGACTTCAAATTGTCAAGCCAAACCTCAATGACATCTCATTAATACTTCCAATAAATTTACTTAGAGGAAGTTTTTTAAATTCCTTGATAAAAAAATCCACTCACAATTTGCAATGAATATTACTAATTTCCATTACCTCTTCCTAACCTAATATGAAATTTGAGAGGGAAATTCAAAACTTCATCATCTTCTATGACATCCTCTAAATTTTGATTAATCTCCAACTTAACTATCTTAACCTCTTAAACTTTTAATTGCACTACTACAAGCACACCATCTTTTAAAAATGATAATAATTGTAAACCTCATTAACAAACAATTCATTAATAATAATGACCTCATGGCCTCCTCCAACTCCAACTCCACCCCTACCACCTCATCTCCCCCCTTTGACCTACCACCTCATCTTCCCCCTTTGACTTATGTTCGATCCATTCTAAAACTCAAGAACATAAAAGTTTAAACACTTAACATACTTACAATTCCCAAAAGTAAAACCTCTATTTTGATACAAAATTATGTAATTGAATTTTAAACATTTATTATACATATGTCTAAAACTAATGAAATTCCATTAGGGTCCCTCTCAAGATGTTTTTTCTAGTTTATGGCTCTTAGTGACAATTTAATTTTGCATTGATATCCATCATAAATAGCTTGTAATTAGGTGTGAAGAAAATGGCTTCTAGGCATAAATTCAACGAACGTCTTCTCAACCACATTTAAATTTTGAAAAGGAAAATAAATCCTTCATAACCAATTTAAATTGGAAAGAAGCAAACGACAAAAGCACCACTAAATGAACATGAAAAGTTAGCTATGAATTTAGGGTTTACCTAAAACGTGACGCTATTGATATATGTGACCAAAAAAAAACCAACTTCTTCGTGTAATACTAACATGCATACATCCTAAAAACATGCATATTGACTCACAAAATATCAATGTGTACATCCTAAAAACATGCATATTGTATTGGATGGGTCTTAAAATATATTATAATTATGAACCTTTTATTTATAGATGTTAAAATGAAAGGAAATGTTTTTTTTAAAGTTTATGATAATTTATAGTATATAAAATTATTTTGATTTTTTATATTGTGATAGACATTTAATTATATTTAGAATATAAAACGTACATAACCTATTTCATACATATCTTATTTTTTACAAGTTTCAAATTTATAATTTCTTTTTAAGAATATAAATTATTCACTATTAAACCAACTTAGATATAAAGAGAATATAAAATATATAATAACATATTGAAGAAATGTATATATTATAATGTAGATTTGCATTGTCAATGTTCTATATATTTCTTCCACCCACAAGTTTGATTGCATAGATGATCTCCACCAATGAGGCTATGCTATTGAAAGAGTATTTGATAGAGGGCTTAATTATTTGAAGATATTTGGTAGATAGGATAAGGAGAGGGAGGTAAATATGATAAGGAAGAGGTAAATGATATTTAAAAAGTAAGGAAGAGGAAGATAGATAGGATGAGGAGAGGCTTCTTGAAGCATATTTAGTAGATAAGGGAGAGGTAAAATGACCTTCACTTAGAGGGCTTGACTATTGGAATAGTAGTTGGTCAATAGGATAAATAAAAGAAGTATTTGATGTTGCTCTTTGTGACGTAATTATTTTCTTTTTTGGGGATTCAACAATATGTTTATGAATGTTGTTGTACTATCTAACATTTTCAATAAAAATTAAAAAAAGGAAGATAGATAAGATGAGAGAGGTACTAAAGTAGTTTTTTATTGAAGGATAAACATTCTAATTCAAGTATGCAAAAATCAACCTTCTTTGACTTAGTGCCAAGAATTGTAGTGTATCCATTCCAACAAAATTATTTGGGACTTGAACTGGCAACCTTCTTTAACTTAGTGTCAAGAATTGTGAGATATCCATTCTATTAAATTCCCATGGAAATCGAACCCCCAACCTTCCTCAACGTAATGTCAATGATTGCAGACTATCCATTCAAGAAAATTCTCCTAAGACACGAACCCCCAACCTTCTTTGGCTTAGTGCCAAGGATTGTGGAGTATTTACCCGGATGTTGTCCCAACCACTAGACATCCATTCTAAAAAATTCCTTAGGAACTCAAACCTAGCCTCATCCTAACTATGGGGTATCCAATCCGACAAATTCCCCAATTACATGAACCCTTAACCTTATTCAACTTAGTGCTAAGGATTGTGGGATGTCTAATATGAGAAATTTATATTAGACTCAAACATAGCTTCATCCTTATCACAGGCTATCTATTTTGAGAAATTCCCTTAACACTCGAACCTAATAGCATCTCTATTATTTTAAATATTTTCGAAAGACTTATACTTTGATAGATGACATTGACATAATAATTATGCTAGACCATCATCCTAATCAAATTTTTGCAAATATATTTGAATTACTTTATACATTTATAGAGTTTGAGAATTCATTTCAAAATAAATTATAAAATGTAAAGAATTATTTAAAAAGACTTTCAAAAAAATTTAAAATTTTCAAAGAGTGTTAATTTGGACTTTTTTATAAAACTTTACAAAATTATTATTTTTTCATTTATCGTATATATTAGAACAATCCTATAATGTGGTCCTATGGAGGGGGTTGCTCCTCAAATTATTTTGTTTTAAGGGTTCTATACAACTTTTAAACAATAAAACTGTGTTTAAAAATCATTTTTAATCAATTAAAATTGTTTTATAAATATGTTTTGAAATTCTTTTTCTTAAAAACAACCTTCTAAATTTTCTCTTAAAATTTTATAACATTTTTTAATTCATGGAACCGTTTCACTACAAATCTCTACCAAAATTATCTATGCAATTCCTGATAAAAAAATTCAGGGAAGCCGCTGCATGAGCCCAGTTTATTATTTCTCCTATTTTAAATAAAACTCATAATTTAATTTTAATAAAAATTTAGATGATGGAAAAAACTGCCTTATTTCTGGATCTTTTGTTGTTATACTATATTTTTATTCTTTAAATTTATTTTATTTTATTGTTTTTCTTTTATTTTGAGATTAAAAAACAGAGTACCTCTCCGGCCAAAATATTATACATATTTTCAAATAAAAATACAAGTGTTGCCAATTTATTTGAGTACTAAAATTCTTAATGAAAACAATCGTTTTTATCTTTCGAAACAGGAAAACAGGGGACCCACAGTAATTTAAAAAAAAATGCAGACCTGACATTGCTTTTAAATATTTGAAAATGTAAATTACCTATCCACAAATATCCACATGCACTATATATACATTCTGAGTCCGGACAGTCAAACAGCCTTTTTTTTGGACTGTGGGGACCCTTTAATGCCTTTCAATGCCCATCTGTCATCACTTAAGTTGTATCTCAGAAAATCTGATCTGAATGTCTTACCAGCCAATACACACACTTGAAAACTCTTGCCACCAACCATGAATAACCGGTGTGGATTCCCACTTTCAGGATGCAAAAGTATATGGTTTGCTTTATATTCCTACCCTGTATAACCGGTTTTCATTCTCAAAATTTCAATACAAAAGTATATAGTTTGTTTTATCAGCTTGACAATTCTGCATCAATTTTTTTATATAGAGAAAAGGTTTAAAAAGTGGGTATATTCTTTGTTTACCATTTTAACATAATCTTATAAATATCTAAAATAAAATATAATATAGATCAATACAACATAATAGATATTAATGAGTTAAAAGATGTTTAAATATTCAATATATGTAGAAATAGAATAATATCTTTAAAATAGGTTAATATTATACGATACTTTTTTAGGAAGGAATAATACTATAATGTTTTTTCGAGGGGGCAATTTTCAATATCTTTCTACAAAATAAAAGACTCAACACTTCTTTCATCGATTTCTTTACAATGATATTCACCTTCTTTATATAGACCTTTATAATAGATGGGTAATCTCCTAATTTTAACGTAGGCCAACCATTACCTAATGCACTAATTGTACAAGTTACTCATTTATCTTAATATATTGGATCCACATGACTAACTAAAAAAGATGTGTGCCACATATCAATATCTCCATCAACCCATATATATTAATATAGTACATTGCAGTGATTTACCACTTCATATGTGAGAAAAGATAAATATAAGAATGTAAACAGCAGATATCTAAACTTTTGCTTGTGTAAGAATGTAAACAGCAGATATCTAAACTTTTGCTTGTGTAAAAATGTAAACAATAAAAACATTGCATAAAACCAAATGCATCAATTGTTTACATGAGATCATATTAATACCCAACAAGTGAGGTTGAGGGTTCCTCCTTTTACAACTATCACATGGCAAGAATTTGAACAAGAGTGGTCCCTAAAACAACACCTCCTTTTTAGATTCTGAGAATCACAATTCAAAATAATTTACATCTACCAATGGTGTACCTTTTTTCCAATTCTCATTTTAAAAATACATTCAAATTTTACAAAAAATTGTTAACCACTTTTCCATGAAAGAATATGCTTCAGATGTAGTATATATTTTCGGTGAGAAACATTGCTCACCTTTTTAAGATTACAAGTAATATTATTTGGAAACACATTTCTCACAATAATTGTGTGGGACTTTTCAATCACACTTCATGGTCCATTGTCAGAATAGAGAAATATTTCCTCTTTAAAAATGGACCACACCTAACTAAATTTTATAAATCCCTATTTTTCCAACATTGCACCCCTGTTTTAAGAAAAAAGTTCAATACAAATCCTCAGATTGCATTTTCACATAAATATTGAGTTCTAGAATAATAAAAGATGTGGTAATTTTCGAATTATAAAAAATCTCACTAGAGATCTAAGGGCATAACTTGTTCATTCTGGTCTGCACCATATATATACAGAGAGGCCCACCATAACATACCAAAGCATTGCATACCTAGCCAAAATGATTTAGAGACTAGTGTAAGACAACTTATATAGTACTGTGAGCATTGACTTCTAGTCTTTTATCGTAGACCCAGAACGTCAGAAATCTTAATTCCTACACAATTGTACCCAGAAATCTGTTACACAGTGAATCACTTTACAAACACTGGAAGACTGACTTACAGTCCTTTATGGGAGGAGCATCTGTGAGCACTCATGCTCTTTCTCAAGAATTGGCTTCTAACCTTTGATCCCTATATGAGCAGTCGAGGCTCCTTCTCAAGCATTGGATTCTGACCCTTTATCCCTGATAATGGGTCCAGCAAAGAGGCCCAAAATGTGAGATACCTTAAATTCCACACAGTAGTACACAGAAACCTCTTGTACATTGAATAATTGCGAGCAAACACTGAGACTTAAAACCTCCTTTTTCTACTTGAGTTTTGAACGAATACAAGTATCCAAAGCCAGACAGTCCTGTCTAATTGCAAGTAACTCTAGCCCCTGTACATAACACCAATAACTCAGGCTTAAAAATGCTTATTCATGAACCTTTTCCTAAATCAAAATGCATCTGAGCCTGGTTTGATCATTGCAATCAACAAATCATGCCATATAGCCATCGGCGGAATAGTAGTTGTTTTGGTTTGACCATTGCAAGTTTCTAGCTGTGCATCATACTCTGCTGAAACCTATTTATTGTTTTTTATGAATTGGAATTGCAGACAACACTTGGGCATTTGCCATGCAGAGGCTTGAAACAGGATCTGCCATAAGCCAGCAACGAGTCTTTATCTGTGAATCTAGCAGCTTCCAGCCAAACTTTCCCAATTGTATCAAATGGATATTGTGATATGTTGTGGGGAAAATAATAAATGCAAAAACCTTGCAGGAATAAGAAATAACATGCTAATATGTCAAACAGAGGAGATTACAGAATCTACCTTCGATATTGGGGAAAATTGTAAGGAAGTACACATTTTTATTAGTTCAGAAATCTTGGTGACTTTTTTTTCAATAGCGTATTCTCAATTCCTTTATAATCTAAAAATATTTGTTCGATTCCTTCAAGTTTTTATGTTTCATAGGGAAAGTGGCCCAACTCAAACAAAACAAAACAAGAAAAAACACAAAATTGTTCTATAAAGAGACATTCATTTCAAATGGTATTTATATTTGAAAATTTGGACACAACCAATTGATGAAAATTAGCCGCTAAACTTTTCCCTATTAGATACAATATCCAACGCTGCACAGCATCTCCACCTTGTTAATTTTTTTGCATCTCTGGAACAAATTCTAAGTGATTTTGTTTATTCCAATTTCGCAACCTTTTTTGTTATCATCATACTTCAATGCTTATCATCAACGTGTCTTGGCTGTTAGAATACATCATTCAAAGACTTCCATAACCCAGTTGTTTAATCAGGACCTCAAGAGTTCGCAGAGTATTTTACTTCATAATCTTGCTCCAGTCTTGGCCGGGATTGAGCCGTGAAAATGTGTCTTGTTTCTTGTCAAATGTTAACTTCTTATTAGTCAGTTATCCAAGCATTTTCCTTCATCAAAACATCCAATGTGCCAAGACAAAATCCAGCACCATGTCTTTTAGCATTTTCGCAATCAAAACAACCAAATCTCAAGTGCAAAAAATCAGTATAGCTTTCCCATAAGGAAGAAGATATACTAAAAAAATTAAATTAGATAAAATGTCTCTTTTTGTTTGTACAGTATCTATGCATAGATGTTTGAGAGATTAGTTCCTGTCCAGTTTCTTCTGAGCTATTCTTCTTAACAATGCTGCTAAGTAGCAACCGAAAAGAATAGGGCCAGCCTTGGTAAAATCAATAATCATCCATTGTATTGAATCGAATAACAGCCTCCTCCATTGGCAAGGGAAGCTGGAAAAAATCACTGTTTATCCGTTTAGAAGTACAAGGTGACCAGATTTCATTGGTGTCTCTCGTCAAATCTACATAAGTGGCACACACAATTGTCCACACAATTGCAAGCATGATCAAGTGGTTTATCAGCAGGAGGAACAACCTTGACTCCTCTATCCATCTGCTTTCGCAGTCTCTGAAATATGCTATCGTACAATATATCAAAGTGTACCCCTGCTCTTTCTCGGTTGATTATGAAGAGAATGTGATCAGCTTCCACAATTGTGCAATACCTGTCAATCTCAAAAATTAGAAAGCCCCCGAACGATTAATGCCAAAACTTGACACAAGTCATTTGCTTATCTTACCAAACACCTGGTTGCAAAGAGTGGCCATCCTTGAACTCTGGACTGAGCCAGCAATGGGGATGAGCCTCAGGAAAACAAGGATAAAGCATTGAGATGGTATTTAATGCTCCATCGTTATCTTGCCAATCCTCATCACTGGTAAGAAACTCAAAGTTAGTAGAAGTAGCACTGCAACAAATTGCACAAGAGATGCAGAGAAGAAATCTATCTCTTTTGTTTGTCACTCACTTGTAGCCTTTGAAAGGAGGTTCTATATTGCTAGGCTGTCGCCATTGACTCATCTGCAGTGTCCTGATGAAAAAGAGAGGATGAATTCCAAAAAGACTTGAAGGAACAGTGACTCCAAACAATTTTTTGGTCTTCTTGGTAGCATAGCTGTTGCAAGCCCAAAAACAAAGGTTTGCAAGATCAATTATCTATGAAATCCTTTAACTCAGACTTTGCAAGACTTATATCTTAAATAATGTAGTCTGCAGTCTAAATTGAAATATTACTATTTCCAAGAATGAATATGCACAAGGAAGACCAAAATACAAAAGTTCTAACCTAAAATAGTAGGTGTTTGGGAAAGTCCTGAGTTTCTTATTGAGTTCCACTGAAAGCTGGAGGCTTAAATCTGGAAGAATCCAATCTTCTGAAGAAAAGGGTCCAATATTTCCTAAAAGACTATCCACAAGCCCAGAAATTCCAACCCTATGCCAAGTCATATTAAAGTGATCAAACCCAAAATTGTAATAGTTTTTCAGCCACGCAATATCCAACCAGTCATATATAATAACTCCCACCCGACAAAGCTGTAAGAGACAAATGGGCTTCATTGTCTTTCCATCTTCTGGCCTGTTACATGCTCCCCCACAAAAAAAGTAATCCAGTCAGTGGAAAGAAGGAAGGAGTACACTACCAATTTACAGATTCGGAGTCTGAATGTCCAAAACTATCATCTCAAACCAAACCATGAAAATATCTGCATGTACAAACAAGCAAAACTCACTCAATTCCATCCAGGTAAACTCGAGTTGTTCCATTGATAGCACCTGATAAAGAGGTAACACTCATCACCCAATCTTCAGAACTGTTTTCATAGCCCTTGAATTTCTGCACATCAAGATAATTCAGTATCAATGAAGACAAGAATTACCAATGGCTTTGTGAACAGCACCAATGAAATGACAAATTTAGAGTTGTTCCATGAGCGTTTGATTACTTTTTCAGCCAGCATTTGTTGCAAGACTCTAATTACTTGGACACCAGCCGAGTGACCAACAAAGTGCAATGGATGATTTTCATCCCATTCCGGATAATGGCCTGTAAAACTCAACAACATAGTAATGAAAACATTTGTACATGTCAACAAAGATATTTCTCTGGGAAAAATGAATTAACATAACGGATTAAATGTACCTTGCTCATAAGTCTTGCCAAATTGGGCATGGCCATACTGAGCACTGTGCTCTTCTCCATAATCTATGGTTCCACCTTTTAAGTAGTAGAAAAGTTCTCGAGCTCTGTATAATTATTAAAGCAACGGCAAATAAAGTTTTAAGCTAGTGCCAAAAATATTGAAAATTATGAAATCCTGTGACATATATTGATTTCTTATAGCCCACATGCCATATATTGAAAATTGACTGAAAACTGAGTTGAACACATGATACTGAACTTGAACACTAATATAACACAGCTATCTCAAATTTAATCTCAAATTAGAAACGGAATACCTATAAATGAACTGTTCCAATAGCAACTTAAACCAAGATCAGAGGCATTGGATCAAAACCTGAGCCATTATCTTCAGTTTCTTGGGCAATCTGCATGGACCTTATGGTATATTATTCAATCAACTGCTTTGTCTTTCCTTCAAAAGGTGAAATCTAATGCAATTTTGAAAGGCTTCAAAAAAAAAAATTATAGCATGGACTTTCATTGGTATACGGATGACGTGGCCAGTCAAGCCTGTGCCAATCTCCTGCTAGTTGAGAATTTGTGGGCCTCAATTGGAAATGCTTGACCTCCTTGACTAGGAGGAAGGGGATGTCCTATGATACCCCATTTTTCTCAATGCATTAACAATGAAGGATACAGTAAGGGATTTGGATGAGAAGGCAACAAACAGCAGATCAATTTGAACCTCAGACAGAGTTATACAAAGCATGGAATTAATCTGCCCCAAAATGTGATAAATATGGACCCAAAACATCAACTCCAATGCATTGAGACAGCATAGAATCAATGGGTAAAAGACTCAACTGCACCCAAAAAAACATGGACTCGAGCACCAAATTTGCATTTTGCGGTGGCGAGACACGGCTCAAATAATGAAACAAGGATGCACCACTGAGAGTTAACCCTTCCTAATACTGCTCTGGCAAATGATTATACACTGTTGAGACTCGGGGCTCAATAATTAAACAAAGGATGCAACACCAAGCCTTTAACCATCCCAACACTACCCCAGCTCAAGCATGTTTAACTGGAATTCGAGTGCAGCATACCAAACATGAGGACTTCAACCATATTACACGAGTGTCACACCAAACACAGACTTCCCTTGAACACAAATCCATAATTCAAGCACAAGTCTTGTGCAATGCATCTATTAAACATGGACTTCCAACAGCACCCAGAAAGAACTACACCAAGCAAGGATTGTAAAACAGAAGTTCAAATGCATTAAGCTGCCTCAAAATCAATGGCAAAAAGTGATTTTCAATTGTTCAACTAAATTCAGTTCTCTCTCTCTCTCTCTCTCTCTCACACACACACACACACACACAGAGATAGATGCAATAGTATGCAATACTTGGGGTCATTTTAATAATAGGTGTAAATTCACATCAAAAGACCAGGTCCTTCAGTGGGACATTGTGTCCGTGGTTCTTTGTAATCTCTCTCAAGATGGAGGTTTAAGTTGTCCTTACACCAAACAAGGACTCAAAAACAGAAGCTAAAATGCATTGGAACTCAAAGGATAAAAACTGCTCTGAAAATCAATAATACCAAATTGGAATTCTTAGGCATTCAACTATGTTCAGTTCACACACAAAACGAGCACAACTTGTGTCGTTTTACTTGTAATCGTAATCAAACACAATAATACCAAATTGAAATTTTCCGGCATTCAACTACAGTCGGTTCACACACAAAACAAACACAACTAATATCATTTTACTTGTAAATGTAAATCCAGACAAAAAGACCTGAATCCACACTGGAATACCAACCACGGCCTATGTTAAGGCACTTGTCTTCATTGAATTCGGTACCCTCTTTCAAGAGAACCTGTATCGGCATTATAAATGAACAGATAACACAGAAAATCATAGAAATTGCACATTTGAATGCACAAAAACACTTGCATACCTGTCATAGATGCTTGTCAAAGAACCCAAATCAGGAACCAGGACACGGTCATCCTTCTTCTCAGCCCCTGCCCAGTAGGACATTCCACCTAATCTCTGCAAACACCACCACTTCATTATTCCTCATAACCCAAAATCCCAACTCTAAAAAATGAAAAAAGTATGCATTGCATAACAATAGGAAATTATATAACCAGGAACCTAACATACCCCTTTCCCAAAGCCAAAAATTCCATGAACCAGCACAATGGGAGCCAATTCATGGCCCTGAAAATATGGGCCATTCCCAATATCCCTACTATTGCCATTGGATTCCACAATATTAGGCTTACTGTAACTCTCTGCTTCCCAAGCCCAAAAATTCCAGATCCTAGACCTTCTCAATCTATGACTGTTAATAATCTCAACCAAGTCCATGGCCACAGCAGAGCTGAATATATAAAACCCATAACAAAGATGAATTGCAGCACTAATAAACAGCTCTGCAAATGACAAGGCCACAGATGCCGCTACCCAAATCCGCATTTTCATATAAATGATAGAATCCCAGAAAGAACAAGTAAATAACCAAAAATGAGCCAATTGTTTTATGAACTATCATGCTTTGCCCCCCTCCATGATAATGATTTGCAGCTGGGGAGGCTTAGATTGCTGCCTGCAAACTTGATTTGGGTGTGTTAAAACACCAATCGAGTGTCTTAAGAAACCAGATGTGTGTCTTTTAAATTAAATTGGGTGCCTGAGTTTGAGTGCAGATAAACACAATCCATTGTCGTTGCCTCCGTCACGACAGCAACTACAGGAAAACCGTTGGTTGTGGGGGTCGACATCTTCCCCTCTTTACGGCCTCGTTTATCTCGTGGGTGTCTTTGGTTTTTCTGCGGGAGTTGAATTGTGGTGAAATTTGCCGAGGATTTTTGAGGAGTCTAGAATCTCCACAAATCTTGGCTAGGTGTCTCTCTCTGTAGCCAGGAATAACCCTTTCATCATTTCGAATTTAGGTTTAACCCGAATGTTTTGATTATTCTGTGACTAACAATTCACTATGGGGGATAATCTCTTTGCTTCAAATTTAGACAAAGAGGGATCTTTGTTTTATAAAAATATTATTGGATCGAGTAAATGTTTTTGATTTGAAATAGGAATTGGTTTTGGGATATAATTAAGTGTTTAATGTTTGAAATAAAATAAAAATTTAAAAGTAACAAGAAAGTAAATAATATTTACTAAAATCAATAAAATATTATTTATTAGGGAGACATTTATATTAAAAGAGGCAAGAAATAATTAGAAGTTGTCAAATTCTAACCAAAGTAAAAAAATCAAAAAAAGAAATCAATTTTTTTTAGTAAATGTTTAGGGAACAAAATAAGAACTTAGTCAACAGAAGGAAGTTCTAACAATTTAGTGAAATTGTCAAGAAAAAATTAGATAAAACAAAATAGGAAGCTCTAAAAAGAGTGTTGCAATCCTCAACTACAAAGTAAAGTATGTCTTCCATCGCACCTTTGAAAAAGGTCTTTTATTGTCCATTGGGAGCCATCTCTCACCAATTCTTCCCTCTCCATTCTTATTATTTCCACCTTAAAACATTTACTTTTTCTTTTTGTAAAATTAATTGAAAAATAAACATTTTAATTTAAATAAGTAAATTTGTATTTCAATAAATGGTGTAATATTTTTTTATTATGTTAGATACATTTAATTTATAACATATTGTAATTGGATAATTTCAATAAAAATAATTAACCTTAGATTATGATAAAATAAATAAACTTTTTTCAATATTTTTCAAATAATTATATTTAAAATAATTTACCATCATTTATAATTTATTTAAATTACTTTATAATATAAATAAAAAATTAGATTCAAGAGTTTTCAGATCTTAGAAAATTACAATGAGAGTCACAATCTGATTGCTACTTTTATTCTAGGCTGAGCCTCCCATCTTCCAAAGATGAGGATAACATAATCTAAAAACTAATCCATAATTTATGTCAAATAAAACCAAAAGCTTATCTGGTTGATGACAAATTTGTAGCCATATTCAAGGAATTACCAGCGTGCCATTACACAAGAGTTAAAATGAGACTGATACAAAACCAAGATTAAGGCCCAAGAACAATGAATCAATATTAAATGTAATTAAATCCAAAAACCCTAATCTATGTTCCCAAGAATAAGGAATTAACATCAAATATGATCCAAGATTTAATCTAGATTAAGCCTTAGTCCATGAGACAGATAGTGGTTACACTTGACATAACACCAAGAAATAAGTAAATGAATGCCACCTAAGGCCGCCTCTTTGTTGGTTTGTGGTATAAATGTGATGAGGTTGTGGAAGTTGACCGAACTCCATGTGGTTGTTAAAGAGCCGTCAATGATAAGTTTGGAGTGCCATTGGAGGCATAAAATTCCAAAGACTCAAGTAAATGAATGACATCTAAGCACTCAATTGTCTTCATTTTTCATTGGAGGGTTTGGTAGAATTCAATTTTGGAAGTAATGGATCAAATAGATGATTAAATTTGATGGTGGTATGATTATATTTGTATTTTTCAATTTTATGATATAATTAATTGTTTGAGTGAATTGTATGAAATGAAAGGTTAAATTTTGGATAGACTATCAAAAAACTTTGCTGAGTATAATAAATATATATAATATTTTTGATATTTATTATATTAATATTTAAAAGTTAATATTGAATAAATAATTGTCATAAAAAAAATTATGACAAATGTAACAAACCTCTCAAGTTATACTTTTAAAAAGTAGTAAATTTTTTTAATAAAAACAATTAAGAGTGATTTCACATTCACTCCACGGCAATAAATAGTACAACATATCTAAAGCATAACTGAGAAGAATAGTACTTCTAATTTAAATACTGCATACAATATTATTCTTATACAACTTTAAGGAAAATAAATATAATAGAACATAGCTACAGCTAGTCTGAGAATACAACCATTGTTCAAATATACAAATACATAATACAATTATATTCCTTCAAAAATACAATGTATTACAATAAACAGATACTAAGCTCTTTGGAGATCGAGTCAATCCATCTCATGTATCGTTGATAATCTTAAGTGTCTTCTCCAAGTAATACTGTGGTGGAGGAGAGAGAGCATCATTTGAGCACTTTACTACACCAATCACTGACCAATGATTCCCTGCACAATCCTCTATCAGGGAATGACCCTCCCTTCATGGATAGGTAAATAAAATGATGCGAGAATACAGTGAGACATGTTAGTACCCCGTGTGTTGTAAGATTTCTAAAAACATGCAGTGTATCACAAAAAAATCCATTCTAACATGATATCACACAACATGCAAATCAAACATATGAAATAATAATGTATATCTAACATTACCTTGGCCAAAGTTTTCAAATAACATACGATCATTTAGATTGATCCATTTCATAACACACCACTTAATCAGATTATCTATTAATAGTACTACCTAGACTAGTAGAATCTGTCTCACTACCTATTAGTATCACCAATACGGTTTCCAAAATAAACATGTATAACATAATATATAACTCAAGACTCATTCAGATTTCATCATCCTAGCAATAATATCACATCACATGCTATACATAGAAATAAACAAAGTATATTTTCATTCCAACCACCTATGAATGAATCATACATTAATATTTAACTCATACAAGGAATAAAACTTACAGTTCATACCACTTAAGTATGTTTCATATTCATAATAAGCTGCAGATTCCCAACCACCACAATAAAATCTAAAAAACTACACTCCATGATAACCCATATTATCATATTTTTGGTGTTCTAAGATATATTACTAGTTTATCCATAAATTATCATACAAAGTAGTCATAGATATATGGAAGCATATGTTTTTAATCAAATTAAGACATACAAATGCATATAATTCTTTCTTAACATTCGTTTATACTTTCAAGATTGTATGTACACATAAATGATATCCTACCAAATGTTACACATATATTATTCAAATAACAATTAACACATATATATTTTATGTAAGTGTGGGTCTAGATATAACAAACACAGTATGTACCATCTAGATATCTTTCATATTGTACAACTCTATGACATCTCATAATATCATAGGTCATTGTGCTTGAGCACCCGACTCAAATACCAGCAAACAATCTTACATCAAATATTACTAATAAAGCAAGTACAGGATTATACTATCTGGGCATATCCTTATTATATTGCATAATCATAATCGAATTAAAATATAATCTCTAAACACACATTACGATGCACAAATTTTATGTTAAAAAAGTCTAAATAGTTGCATATGCTAATACTCTCATAGATGTACTACACACAAATTCTCGTTACTATCTGAATAAATTCATTTATGACACCAATCAATATTTTTAGGAGATTTCACAATAATTCAATAAAAATCTTGATTACAATCATATATATATATATATATATATATATATATATATATATATATATATATATATATATATATATATATATATTACAAGCTTTACTCACAAAATTTGAGTATCCCAATAATAAATCCATATAGGTAAAGTTTAACTGTTCACATTAAGTTATAACTACTATTGTTGGCAAACAAATTCTCAGATTTACTATTTCTTTTCAAACAAAGTGAAGAGAGCATTTCATCATTACTTTCGGCTTAAAGGGGTAATACAAAGAGAATATCTCAATTTTAAACAGGGTCTCATGGTAATTATGCCTATTCATTTGAGCTACAATTCAGGGTAACCGTAATACGAAATTTGAAGGTATAATAAAGTTCCACCGAACATTCAATATTGTATTAAAAAAAACATAATTCCTTTTATTAAAAAGACTCAGCATATCATCTAAAAGACTCAATGATTTTTAATATATATCCAAAAAGATTTGCAATATATATCTTAGCATAATTATTTAAACTCAATGTTATAATAAATATTTTGGCTTGGTGTCATAATAAATAACTCAACTTTATTATATATTTGACTAGGCATTGTTTTTCTTTTTATTAACTCAGCACATCAATTTCTAGCCATCATATATTTATACTCTAGTTACAATTTTAGCCTCAACACTCTATAATAAGATGTGATTCTTATTTAACTTACATGCAGGCTTCTAGAATATAACGTTTTTCTTTCTATACTCTACACACACACACACACACACACACACACACACACACACACACACACACAACGTTTCCACTTTCTTGGCTCAACATTTAAATATAGCAACTTAGCCAATTTAGATTAAATGATGCCAGTTATAATACTCGATGTTGCATAAAAAGACCTCGATGTTTCAAAGTAATGACTTGACGTTGCAAATTAAGATTGAGATTTTACAAATTAAGATGCTGACCCATGTAATTAAAAATATAGACGAATGACAATTAAATGCAGGCTCAACAAAACTAAGTGCAAAGCCAGAGAATAATACTCAATGTTCAATTATGATACTACAATGTTGTATTAATTAAACTCAACCTAAAAAACTATGCTTTTGTGTTTTGCTTATAAACTCAATCAGCATTTCCCAAAACTGATATAGCATTTCTACAACTATCTTGGCATCCAAAAATGGCTTAGTTTTTACAATCAATCACTCATTGTCTTATCCAATTTGACTTCATTGGTTTCTATTTAATGACTCAGCTCTATATAGTGACTTGGCATTTTCAAAGATTTAGCCTTTTAATTAATAATCATTTCTTTATTAATCTCTTATGCTCAGTGTTATTACTTCATGATTTTGTCAAAGCATTTTAAAGATATATATAACTTCAACAACTTGTCCCATATTGCTCAAATTTATAATAAACATGCAATGTTTTCAATATTATTTACAATGTTCATGACTATAGAGAATCTCATTCAGCTCATGGATTGAAGAAGGATTGCATACAGCAGGGAACAAACCCCAACACTAACATCAACACCACCATAAACATGGCAAGTATGATTTATTAAAAGTTGGATGAAGCTATGGTTCAGCGATAATTCATTAAATTTGGCATTCTCATAAGGTTGGGCATCTAGTGTAAATGGCTGAGCGCCTAATGTAAATGATTGGTTTTCAAAATATATACTGACTTCATAATTTCAACATGGCGTTTCTATAAGTAAGGATTAATGTTTGATTTATATACTCAGAGTGATTTAATAAAATATAAATATATAATTGTTTAAACAAATAAAATATATACAACTACTTCAAATTCTTTTCTTTTACCCAGTACTTCCAAAAATTATATTCACAGGTTTATATACTTATAACTAGCACTTAATAATATTCACAGCTTTAATTTATTTTTGGCTAGACGTCCCACTATCAGAGACTCAGCTCTTTAACAATATATATTGCACTCTTTATATAGCTTCAGCACTTTTATTCATGTATAAAACAAATCTAACTTATAAGTTCAGTGACTAATTGTATGACATGGCATTATTACTTTAAACACAATCTCACCCAAAAAGCTAACAAGTTTAGACGTTGGCTAAAATTTGAGTCAACATTAATTTTAAAACAACTCCCAAAATGATATTACGACGTATTCAATAAGAATTTATATAAGAGGATGCTCAGGGTTAACAAAATCTTAATGCAACTTGAATAATAAGATGTTATATGGCTAAAATAAAACACCACTTATATATAATTCCAAGCACTGGTAAAATTAATCAATAGTATATAATTTGAAAGGAATCTAATGCAAGATTAAAAAATAATACCCAAGTTCTTCGAACGTAGACTGATAAAACAGGAAAATCAGAATTAAATAATACAAGACACATATATATTAAATGCAAAACTAACCTAAAAATTTGTTGACGACCTTGCCTATTCTCTTCTTTCCTAGAATTTCTTTTTTCAAAATCTCCTCCTTCCTTTCTGATTCTCTACGTGTTTTTAATTCTCAACCATTCTCCTTTATTTATAACACTAACTTCTCTTCTAATTTTTGTGCTACCCCCTTTGCATATAAACTCTCTATTTTAGTTTTTCCCTTGCATGTCAGTTTAATCTTTTAATTTTATCTTTATCATATTTAAAATATGTGTTTTAAATTGTTACGCCAACTTTTGCTTTATTTTTTCAATATTGACTTAAGTTGACTTACTAATATATTTCTTAATTTCCAAATAAATTATTGCATAGATATTCAAGATTACATTTAACTCAAGTTCTAAATTTATTAACTTTATTTCACTTTAATTTATCAAACTAAGTTAACAAAAATAATAATAAAATTAATTTTCTTAATTTTCAAATAAATTTCATGCATAATTCTAATTTTAAAAAATTAATCTTTATAAAGATAATTATGTCATTAATTACTTGATAATCATTTTTAGAACAATAATGTTTTATTGTAATTAATAATTATTGTTCGGCTTTAAATTTAAAAATCAAGTCAATTAGACTAAAAAAATTTAATGCATACCAAACTAATTTCACATACATAAATATAATCGCAAGTAATATGCACTAACATTTTTACATAAATATCATTTAAAATATTGTATGTGTGTGTAAGGTCACTATCATTTTCTACTGATATTTTCTTCAATCATTCCATCTAGATGATCCTCTCTGGTAATGCTCTCCCTCGTCAAGCTCTAAGGGTAGGACCTATTATGCATCTACCTTGTAATAAATAGGTAGGTAGTTCGAGTCATCATATATATCAATCAATAATGCTAACTAATAAATATACATCTTTAATGTATAGAATTATCAAAATATAACTACCACACAATGTATACTAATCAATAATATCACTATCCTATTACAATATATGTCAAAAAGCTTAAATCAAAGTAATGGTAATCAGAGAATGACCATACTAATCCATAGATTTATAGGTTATTAATTATAAGGTGGCATTGAAATGTGACATCCTCCATCCCTAAAACTAGGCATCGATCTGATGACTCTTATTCAAACAAAAGTTCTAATTAATAAATAGAGTCTAACAACATAAAAATATAGTATCAATTATCAAAACATGCTAACCAACGTAAAATTTACCTGAAAGACTTATATTCATTCTCCTAACTAGCACTATTCTTAGATAATTGGTCTCACAATATCCTACTATGTGACATTTTCTATTCTACAAACAAGTTTCGTAAAAGTCACTTTATGCTAATTGGTTCTATCATGACCACCCTAGGTCTAGAACCATAAGAAAAGTCTAATCATAATTGGGTAAAAGTTTCATGCTAACTCAACAACACATGAGATTATCATAAAAGTTAAAAGAAATGATCATACAATTAAATTTGGCAAGTTTTGTCTATCAAATATTAGATTTGACAAGTTTATCTGTCAGATCCAACTTAGTAACAATCAAGTCTATTTGAGACTAAGTAGGATACCGTCATATCATTTAGTACTCACATTCTTAATTCATCATTCTTCCCTCAGGTCTCCATGACCTGACGATCTCCTCAATGTGCATAAGGTTCACAAATTTATTTTAATAGATCATGAAAAATAATATTATATGCTAAATAATTTTAGATGTAATAACATACATATAATAAAAATCATACAATCATCCTAAGATTGTATTAAGTTACTACTAATCAAACATAACTAGTATCATATTCTGCAACTTAACTTATATTATTATATTCATAGTTAAAAAATAATAATATCATAATTAACATAACATATAAAGGCTATGGATCATACTGTCCTTACAACCTTATAGGCGAGACAATGTCTCCTTGCTTGCATAATTAACACATAATCGTTAAAAAATTTGATCTTAACCCTCTTAGATTATCAAGATGTTCTACACATCTTTATACCTTACTTGCCCCTAAAAAAAGGTACACATATTACTCTTCAAAACAACATGCTTCAAAAGAGAATAATATCAATCTAAACAAAGGTATATAATAACATAAAATTATAAACACTAGAATTTATATAAACTCAATGTTAGCCACTCCTTGTAGTCAAGTTCATAAATTAGATAAAACTCTAAAAAGTCACAAATAAAAAGTAGAGAACTAACATCTCATAAACAAAACTTCATACATGCCCTCACATGGTAGAAGAAAACATCACAACCCAAGTTGCCCAATCATCATTCACTTATCAACTTGTAAGTGTAGTATTATAACCTTCTTCCACAATTGGAAAGAAATTATTAACTACAAGGATGCATCAATCCATTCAATCCTATAAATTTCTCAACGAGAAGTAGTAAACACTATCCCATGAAATTCAACGGAATAAAACAACAATTTAGAAACAAGTTTATATCTAAGGAAATTCTAATCGATATTTTAAAAATATGAGTCTTTTCAGTAGCTTAAAGTGATGTAAGAGAAGATTGAAAGCATAACAACTCACCTCTAAGCTAATTAAGAGAGATAACTCTTCTTCATAAGACTATATAAATAAAAAGATACCAATCCACATAACAAACTCCTAACACAAAATAATTCACAATCATGACATTTACACTCAATTATAAGAAAGTTTTCACCGCACTAAGTGGTACCAAACTAGAATGGTCTTATAAGATTCCTATTCCTAGGATCTGAATAAGTAAGACACAAAAATAATGCATATATGCCTAAGTAAGAAGCACTTCATGCTTTAAAACACTCACAACACAAAACACAAACGGTGAAGGTGATTCAAGAAATACACAATCACATTCAAAGTGTTTAATCTAAAGATAAAAAATATGGTAATAAACTCTTGTTCACACTCATGAACTAAGCTATGTACTCACCTACCCAACACCTTATAAAACTATCACCAATGAGACACTCATTAACCAATAATTTTAATAACCCTAAAGGGGGTACAAATGCTCTTAATGTACACACTCAATGTACCATACACACATTCTCAATTCTCCTTTCCAATAAGTAGAGGGATATGTAAATGCTAATGGACTCATCAGGTCCTAGATTTTGAGCCACAACTTTGATACAACATGTAATAAACCCCTCAAGTTGTACTTAAAAATACATTAATTTTTTTTTTATAAAAATAATTAATAGTAATTTCACATTCATTCCATGAAAATAAATAATACAACATATCTAAAGCATAACTAAGAATGATAATACTTCTAATTTAAAAATTGCATACACTATTATTCTTATATAACTTTAAGGAAAGTAAATACAATAGAACATAGCTATGACTAGTCTAATAATACAATAACCATTGTTCAAATATACAAATACATAATACAATTATATTCCTTTAGGCATACATCATAATAAAATAAATAGATATCAAGCTATTCGAAGCTCGAGTCAATCCAACTCATGTATTGTTGATAATCTCAAGTGTCATCTTCAGATAGTACTACAATGGAAGATGGAGAGCATCAATCAAGCGCTTTATCATACCAACTATGAACTAATAATCTCTTGCACAATCTCTTATCAGAAAATGACCATCCCTTCATGGATAGGTAGATAGAACAATGTGAGAATCTAGTGAGACGTGTTACTATCCCATGTGATGTAATATTTTTAAAAATATGCGATGTAGCATAAAGAAATTTGTTGTAACATGATATCATACAACATGTAAATAAAATATATGAAATGATAATATATGTCTATTATTACTTTAGCCAAAAAATTTAAATAATATACGATCATTTAGATTGATCAATTTCATAACATACCGCTTGATCGAATTATCTATTAGTGTTACTATCTAGGTCAGTGAAATCTGTCTCACTACCTATTAGTATCACCAATACGATTTATAAAATAAATATATATAACATAGTATATAACTCAAGACTCATATAGATTTCATCCTCCTAGCAATAATATCACATCACATGCTATAAATAGGAGTAAACAAAGTATACTTTCATTCCAACCACTCATGAATGAATCATACATTAATATTTAACTCATACAGGAAATAAATTCTAAAGTTTATACCCCCTGAGTATGTTTCATATTCATAATAAACTATAGATTCCCAACTACCACAATAAGATCCAAATAACTACACCCCATGATAACTCATATTATCATATTTTGGTGTTTTAAGGCATACTACTAGTTTGTCTATACATAATCATACAAAACAGTCATAAATACATGGAAGCATATGCTTTTAATCAAAATAAGATATACAAATGCATATAATTCTTTCTTAATATTTATTTACACTTTCAAGACTGTATGTATGTATAAATGATATTCTATCAAATGTTACACACATACTATTCAAGTAACAACCAACACATATATATATTTTATGTAAGTGTGGGTCTAGATATAACAAATACAGTATGTATCATTCAAGTATCTTTCATATTATATAACTCTATGACATCTTATAATATCATATATCATTGTGCTTAAACATCTGACTCAAATACCAACAAATAATCTTACATCCAATATTAATAATGAAGCAAGTATGGGATTATAATGTCTGAGTATATCTTTATTATACTACATAATCATAACCAGATTAAAACGCAATCTATAGACACACATTATGATGCACAAATTTTATGTTATAAAATTTTAAATACTTGTACATGCTAATACTCTCATAGATGTACTACACACAAATTTTCGTTACTATCCGTATATATTCATTTATGACATGAATCAATGTTTTTAGGAGATTTCACAATAATTTAGTGAAACCGTTCATTACAAGCATATACATTACACACACACACACACACACACACACACACACACACACACACACACACACTACAAGCTTTATTCATAAAATTTGAGAATTCCTATAACAAATTTGTATAGGTAAAGTTTAACTATTCATGTTACGTTATAACTACTATTATTGGCAAACAAATTTTAGGATTTATTATTTCCATCATTGCTTTGTATTATCCCTTTGAGCTGAAAGCAATGATGGAAATAATAAATCCTAGAATTTGTTTGCCAATAATAGTAGTTATAATGTAACATGAATAGTTAAACTTTACCTATACAAATTTGTTATAGGGATGCTCAAATTTTATGAATAACGCTTGTAATAAATAATACAAAGCAATGATGGAAATAATAAATCCTAGAATTTGTTTGCCAATAATAGTAGTTATAACGTAACATGAATAGTTAAACTTTACCTATACAAATTTGTTATAGGGATGCTCGAATTTTATGAATAAAGCTTGTAATATATATATATATAATCGCTGACCCATGCAATTGAAAACATAGACCAATGAGAATTAAATGCAGGCTCAACAAAACTAAGTGCAGACCCAGAGAATAATACCCAACTTTTAATTATGATACTACAATGTTGTATTAATTTAACTCAGCCTTAAAATTTAGACTTTTGCATTTTGTTTATAAACTCAATCAACGTTCCCCAAGACTCTGATATGGAGTTTCTACAGTTGTCTTAACATCCCAAAATGGCTTAGTTTCTACAATCTATTATTCATCGACTTATCCAATTTGAATTCATTGGTTCTCATGTAATGACTCAGCTCTATATAGCGACTTGGCATTTTTAAAGATTTAGCCTTTTAATTAATAATCAGTTTTTATTAATCTCTTATGCGCAACACTATTAATTCATGGTCTTGTTAAACCATTAATTATATATATATATATATATATATATATATATATATATATATATATATATATATATATAACTTCAGTGACTTGTCCTATATGGCTCAAATTTATAATAAACATGCAACATTTTATATATTATTTACAATGTTTATGACTACAACAAATCTCATTTAGCGTATGGATTAAAGAAAGATTGCATACAGTAGGGAACAAACCCCAAACCCAACACCACCACCACCAGAAGTGTGACAAGAATGATTTATTTGAAGTTGGATGAAGTTATGGTTCAACTATAATTCATTAAATTCAGCATTACCATAAGGCTAGGAGTCTAGTGTAAATGGTTGAGCACCTAATGTAAATGATTACTTTTCAAAATACACAACGAATTCATAGTTACAACATGACATTTCTATAAGTAAGACTCAACCTTTGATTTATATACTCAGATCAATTTAATCAAATATAAATATATATTTATTTAAATAAACAAAATATACACAGCTACTTCAAATTCTTTTCTTTTACTCAGTGCTTCCAAAATTTATATTCATAGGTTTACATACTTATAACTAGCACTTAATAATATTCACAGCTTTAATTTATTTTTGGCTAGACATCCCACTATCAGAGACAACTATTTAACAATATATACTACACTCTTTATATAACTTTAATACTTTTATTCATGTATAAAAGCAATCTAACTTATAAGCTCAACAACTAATTGCATGACATGGTGTTGCTATTTTGAACGCAGTCTCACCTGAAAAGCTAACAAGTTTAGACGTTGGTTAAAATTTGACTCAACATTGGTTTTAAAACAACTCCCAAAATGATATTAAGATGCACTCAATAGGTATTTATGTAAGAGGATGCTCAAGCTTAACAAAATTTCAATGCATCTTGAGCAATAAGACATTAAATCACTAAAATGGAATATTGTTTATATATAATTCCAAGTGCTAGTAAAATCATACAATTCAAAAGGAATCTAACACAAGATTAAAAATAATACTCAGATTTTTGGAATATACGCTGACAATACATGCAAACCAAAATAAACTAATACAAGACACAGATATATTAAATGCAAAATTAACCCAAAAATTTGTTGAAGATCTTGCCTATTCTCTTCTTTCATTGAATTTATTTTTATAAAATATCCTCCTTCCTTTCTGATTCTCTACGTGTTTTTAATTCCCAACCACTCTCTTTTATTTATAACAATAACTTCTCTTCTAATTTCTATGCTACCCCTTTAAATGTAAACTCTCTATTTTAGTTTTTCCCTTGCATGTCAGTCTAATCTTCCAATTTTATCTTTATCATATTTAAAAAATATTTTAAAAATTGTTATGCCATTTTTTTCTTTATTTTCTCAATATTGACTTAAGTTGACTTACTAATCTATTTTCTAATTTCTAAATAAATTTTTGCATAGATATTCAAGATTACATTTAATTCAAGTTCTAAATTTATTAACTTCCATTAATTTCTTTTCTTTCACTTTAGTTTATCAAACTAACATATTAAGGTAACAAATAATAATAATAAATCTATTTTCTTAATTTTCAAATAAATTTCATGCATAATTTTATTTTTAAGAAAATAATATTTACAAAGATAATGATGTCATTAATTGCCTAATAATTGTGTTTAGAACACTAATAATTTTATTACAATTAATAATTATTATCTAGCTTTAAATTAAAAAATTAAGTCAATTAGACTAAAAAAATTTAATGCATACCAAACTAATTCCACACACAAATATAATTGCAAGAAATACACACTAACATTTTTATGTAAATATCATTTAAAATCTACTATGTATGTGTGTAGGGTCACTAGCATTTTCCACTGATATTTTTTCCAATCATTCCATCTAGCCGATCCTCTCCAACAATGCTCTCTCTCATCAAGCTCTGAAGATAAGACCTATCCTACATCCACCTCACAACAAGTAGATATTTATTCTAAGTCATCATATATATTAATCAATGATGTTAACTAACAAATATACATTCTCAATGTATAAAATTATTAAAATATAACTATCACGTAATGTATACTAATCAACAATATCACTATCCCATTATAGTATATGTTAAAAATCTTAAATCAAAGCAATGGCAATTAGATAATGACCATACTAATCCATGGATTTATAGGTTATTAATTATAGGGTGAAATTAGGATGTGACAACAAATAAAGATGATTAACAAATTTAATGAATTATGATAAACAGATTAACCAATAAAATTAGTTTTAGGGTCAATATAAACTTAACTAATCCATAATTGTAATATAGACATTTCTCTTAAATACAAAGAATAATATATAATCCAACTATTAAACCAAATAGACTAGCACATCCATGTGATCAAGTGCTTTGACCACTTATTTTGTTAAGCAAAACATTGATTTAGTAATGAGAATTTGGGGATTACTCCCCAGTTTTAAACATATGATCTCTTTTATGGAATATACTTGCCTTCACTATGACTCACTTAAAATGTATGCTTTGGTATAGGTAGACCTTATTGATTGGAATATATATGTGACAAAATAAATAATAATTTATTTAATGACTTCAAATTCTTGTAATCTATTATATATATATATATATATATATATATATATATATATATATATATATATATATATATATATATATATATTTATTTTTTTTTGAAAAATCTAGACAAGATTTTAATTATATGAAGAAAAGGGCTTTACGATTAAAGAGTTCACGCTTTAGCGATCCATAATGTTTAAAAGAGAAGATTTTTAGAAAAAATGTGATATGAAATTTTAATCTATAAATAAAAAAGTCCTAGTCGCCCAAACCTCCTTGGTTGGAGAGATATATGTGGCAATAGATCTTTTCAGGGGTTCAATTTAATTTTTTAGGCATTCCTTTTGCTTTCAAAGCCTCCCCTATAGAATTGTGGTCCTATGTGGTTCAAAGAGTGGAGAAAAAAAATCTTTCTAGATAACTAAGCCTCTAACTTTGGCTAGAAATTTCTAGATTTGTTCTAAGATGGTCATTGCTACTCATGTTTACTATTCATCTTGTTGGGTCCCTTCAAATGCTTCCTATGCGAAGCTTGAAAATATTTTATGAGATTTTTTATGGGCCAATTCTAAAGGACACTAGGGATTTCATCAAGTCTTTTAGGCCATCTATTATCATTATAAATAAGTTGGCAGGTTGAGGATTATTGACACCAAGCTCTAGGGAATTGCTCTCGGAGTTAAATGGATCATCAAAAGCTTGAAAAGTGATGAAGCTTGGAAAATTTTACTGTGACACTACATTTCTCAAGGTTTCCCTCTCTGTAGAAAAGCCTGATAGGGCATAAGCATTCATAGCCACTTATATCACTAGTGTTTATTAAATTAGGGGGCATGTTTATCATGCAAAGTATTTGGAAGGCCTAGGAAAGGCTCAAACCTCACCTTATTTGGGTGGAGGATGGGTTTAAAAGCAATTTTTATCTAAACTCTCATTCATTATAGTGGTCTCCTCAACTAACCTTCCATAATGTCCCTATTGTCATGGTCCCTTGGATCAAAAGTTTGAGGTTATTTAAGAAAGGTGTTCTCACGATTGGTGATCTATTTTGTAAGGTCTCTAGGGAATGGCTTCCTTGGACTATGCTAAAGGAAAAAATGCATCTTAACAAGGAAGATGAAAAATCTATTTTTGAATTGTATAATTCTATAATTTATGAATACTTACATAAGATTGAAGTTTCCTCTCTCATGTCACTATGGAAGGACTGGTCCTGGCTTATGGCCATGCCATTCTATCGATATTCTCCTCAACTAGGTTATAATTTGTTAGTCCCTTAACATATTGACACAAAGGCTCTTAACCACTAATGGTCTCTCCAATCCCACCATTGGTTTTGAGCTTAGAGATTTAATAACATTTGGGAGGCTTATATTGATCCCAAAAAGGCACACTTTCTTTGGTGTATCCTTTACCAGGGCTTTCCCATGGGAAATCGACTCAATCACATGAGGGTTTTAAATTCCACTTACCCAGCCTGTTATCACCCAAAAACCATCAAGTATCTCTTTTATTTTTGCCCTCATGCCTAGTCAGCCTAGAGATGGATTCATACCCTTTTCAAACCCTTCAAGACTAAAATATTCACTTGGAAAATGGCTCTTCTTGGGGACTTTTCCCTGTTACTTACAAGATATAATAGATTATGGTAGATTTTTCATATTGATATTTTGTTTCATATTTGAAAATCTAGAAATCAAGCATGTTCTAATAATGAGCTTATGGAAAAAAGTTTTTATTTAATGAATAAAGTTGTTATGGTTGTTAATGTTACCCTTTAGATTCAGAGTCAAATAGACAAAGTCTAACTCGAGCTTCATCATCTACAACTCTTCCTAGACAATTGGGGGAATGTTCCCTATGTAGTTAGTCATGACCCACCTGACCCCCCACCTCAGCACTCTCCTCCTAAGGGTTACGGGCATGGGGGGAGGCACCACCACTCTTGTTATGGGATCTCCTCTCCTTGCTCTCGCTAGCCATCTCCTCTAAGATGATCTAAAAGAGATAGAGATAGTGGTGTTGGGGGGTGGAGGCCCCCTTCATAGGATAAGTTCACACGACTGGAGATAGCCATCTCTCCTCCTTGCCAAGGTTCATAAATGCATCATGATACTGAAACTAACCAACAAACTAATTGTTGGGACCCCCTCCCTATGGATGAAGATCCCCCAGCCTAGGATGGTTGGGGAGGGAAGCCTCAGGAACCTCCACTTTTGCCTCCTCCTCTAGACACCATGTTCATAGTTGTTGTTTAGTGTGTTCTTTGATGTTTTCATTAACTTTTTTTATTGATGTGCACTTGAGTTTATTTAACTAGGGTTATAGATCAGGTTGTGACCTGTTATTTTGGACTTTGGTTTCTCTCAAGGCTCTTTTAACCTCATTTAACATTTGAGGTATAACTTTTTAACCTATTTTTTTGTATGACTAATGTTATATTATATATTTTAAAAAATTAATAGAAGTACACTTTTCAATCAAAAAAAGGTCCCTCCATATAAAATAACAATTAAAGACTTCAAACTTTTGTAATCCATAATTTTTAAGTCTCTTCCCCCTTGCGCCCTCCCCCATCCCATCCAACATTATTAATTCTCTCCCTCCTCTTTAACCTGAAGTGATAGAAATGTTTAACGGAAAATACCATACATTTACCTAGAATCATCTACCTTAAATGCTTTTTCCATTGACAATCTCCTATAAAATTCATTATATTTTATATCTTTTTGGTAATTGATTACGAGTCCTTATATTCCAAACAAAAAATTAGATGGGTGATAAATGTTGACTTAATTTATTCCCATAATATTATAATTATGTCTCTCCTTAATTTAAACAAGAAGGGTGATAAATGTTGACTTAATTTTATTCCCACAAACTTATAATTATGTCTCTCCTTCGTTTAAACAAGATGGGTGATAAATGTTTTTTTTACATTGAAAATAAGCATATTACATAGAGAGAATAATGCTAATGGAAGCATCTAAAAAAACAAAACTATTAGCAGTAGTAAGGTGCTAACAACAAACATGAGTATTTAGAAACATAAGCACTCTTCAACCATTATACAAGCACAAATATCCGTCAATCATTATACAATATTATTTTCAATCCTTGACCAACATGAATTTTCTTATTACCTAAAAATTGCTTCACTTTAAATTTAATTTGTTAAATTTGGAATGTCATCGCTGAGTGCTTCTCCAAATCCCCCTGTAGCTAAAAAAAAGGGAGACAATGCTAAGAAAAACTTCAGAGTAAATCTTCAAAATTCTTGTATCTTGATGAAAAGAAGGTTTAGAGAAGGTTGTCAAACATTTATTCTGCCATATTTGTAACAAAATAAACTATCTAATGGAATCTGCAATAACATTTTTACTCGTGCCTATCCCCATAAGTGTTTTTTTTAATTAAGTTGATGACTAAATATAGTAGGCAAGTTGAAGAAAATGGTCTTCCATTATTTGTTAACATATGCACAGTCCCAAAACACATGTTTTAATTCCTCTCTTGAATGAAAAAATGGACAATTGAAAAGTTGGATCATGATGCCTTTCAATCTATCTCCTAAAGGCAATTTACAATGAGATTGTCTAGGCCATGATTTGAGCATCTGCACCAGCTTTAGATTTCCAAATTTATGTGCTCAAATTGGACCAAATCCTTTCACTAATATGACATTTCCATTTGAGATTCAAACAAGGAATTAAAGGGACATTAGGTAGAAGATGAATATAAATTTTCTTCAAGGGAAAAGCATTAAAATGATAACATGCTAACCATTTTCAATTTTTTTAAAAAAATCATGGAACAAGGGTACACATTTTCATTTATAGTTCTACCAGAGCCAAAGACTGCACAAAAGTGATAAACTATTTAACTATTTAATTATGTGAACTAGGAATTTGACTAAGAAAAGGAGATTAGTATGGTGTTAGTGAATGAAACCAAATCAAAAACACACTAAGCTAACATCTTCATGCCTAATTACTAGGGTGAGCTTAGTAATAAAAATAAATGAAAAACACAACTAAAAAGTAAGGAAAAACAATAAGAATTCCTTCACCTTCATTGGATGCTCCAAATGCCTTTGTAGTAGTGGCTTGCTTGGCTTGTGCTCATGAAGTCCTTGGCAATGGAAGCTTGGCTACCTCCATCTCTCCTTGACACCTTTGGCTTGTGGCTTGGCTTGGCTTAGAATCAATCTGGCATGGTAACACTAGTTTTAATGAAGCTTTTTGAACCAATCCTGCATTATAACTTTGCACAAATTAAGCTTATAAATGATGTGGTAAGACCTCTTATTTATAGATTTTTGAGATTGATCAGAATCAACCTAAATCATTCATCTCAGGATTAAGATGTGTGGCTAAAGATTAATCCAATTTTGTAATTAAAATTGATAAATAGGCTCATCAATATTTGAGATAGAGGAGTAGTTAAGAGGCATGAAGGGCTTTGATGAGGCATGGGAGGCATAAATCTTGATATTTGTGGCATTTATGGCCTAGGGATGTCTTCCCAAGAAATGAGGTCACCTGATGATGTAGATATTCAATATTCATTTCCAAAATAAATTATTCAACAAGTTTTCATGAAATTATTAATTAGGCCTTGATTTGGATTAATTAGCTCTTAAGCATCATTAAGCACTTTGTGCTCAAATTATTCAAATTGATCAGAATGCCTTGTTATTGGTCTAAAATTTGACTAGATTGGAATTAAAATTCAATGCGAGATGCATTGGATCCGTTATCCCATTTAGGATGTTACCAACAACAAATAACAAAGGCATGTGTCTCATGTAAGAAATTTGATAGAAAAGAGCAATCCAGAGCACCCATGTGCAAAATTGGCATTTTGACTTGAAATGATCTGATCAAAGTTAGTTGGCCCATAAATTGCATTGCTCCATTTAATGACACTCTAGCCAAAATCGGCACTTGAATACATTAATTTCAATTCATTTATCATGTTTTAGTGTTTTTAGGCCAAATTGTGCATTTTGGTGGAAATTGATCCAAAATCCTGATTAAAGGTTATTGGTGGCTAAATTTTGGTGTCTATAAGTTGTTCAATCTAAAATGTCTTTGAAGATTATGTCATGGAGTCCACTTCAACATAAAATAATCCCAAATGTCGCCAAACTGTCACACTCCTTTTTTAAACAAATAATATGCCTGCTTATGGAAGGTAATGGCAAGAGGTTTACCTTGATATTGAATGATTTTATTCCACCATATAGATGAAGATGTAAAACTAAAACCATATTGTAAAGAGACTTCTCTCCATTCTAAAAATTGACAAACATGCTACCAAGCTTTCCAAATGGACTGCAAAGGAGAAGCTCTAATTTTGAAAAAGGGCACAAGAAGTATCTTATCCCACCAATTAATGGCATGTCATTTACCATGAATAGAAGCAAAATTGATTCTATGCCAGACTAATATCTTCCAAGGTTCATCACCCTGACTGGCTCTAATGATCCACTTAGTTGATAAATAAATCCCTTTGGTTTTGGGATCAATAATTCCCAAACCACCTTTGTTTTTTAATTATATGCAGTTTGCCTAGTAGGTATACTTAAACCCAGCCTCACCACCCCATTTGGTCCAAAGAAATTTCCGAATAATTTTTTTCAAGTCTTCATAACTTTTGTTGGAGGGCATCCAACACGAGGAGTAATATACATGTGAAGCAATGAAGATTTCATTAACAACTTGGATTCTCCCAACAAAAAAAAGAAATTTGTTGCCCCAATTAAAATTTTTGTTCTTGAGTCTATTAATAAACTAGTTCCACATAGTTGATAGGGGAACTCTTATTTTGAATGGTATACCAAGATACCTAGTAATCTCTCCATGCTTTATTTGTCTCCATTCTGTAGGTATCCAATGTGGTACAAGCCTAGAACATATCATCAAAAAGTTAGTTTTATTATGAGCCAGCTGTGATCCTGACACTGAACAATATAGATTTAATATATCCAGGGTATTAATAATTTTTGATTCAAAATTTTGTAAAAAAAACAAGCTATCATCATCAAAGTGAGAATTAATAATAGTCACATTCCTAGGAATTGAAATCCCTACTATAAGTTGCAGCTAATTGGATTTTTGTAAAATATACCCCAAGGCATCAACAGTAAGAACATATAAAAAAAGGTGACAAAAGACATCCCTATCAATGGATCACTGAAGAGGAAATGATTCAGTAATAAACTCGTTGACAACAATTTGAGTACTAGCATCATTAAATAACATTTGAACATGCGATCTAATTTTGGGGCCAAAACCCAACCATTGAAGTCTTTTAAGAATAAAGCTCCATCGAATTCTATCATATGGCTTATCAAAATCTAGTTTGATCAATAAAGAGTCTTGTCTTTAATTGTTGAGGACTTAATTTTATTCCCATGATATTATAATTATGTCTCTCCTTCATTTAAATAACATGGGTGATAAATGTTGACTTAATTTTATTCCCACAATCTTATAATTATGTCTCTCCTTCATTTAAATATTTATTTATATAATGAAATATTTACTTCTTATTTTAATTTAAAAGTATTTTTTAAATGTTATATAGTGCTTATCCCAAATATGTTTGTTTTTTTTATGATTATTTTTCCGTTATCTTATTTTAATTATTCATAAACATTACTTTTGAATTAGTCTAATAGTGAAGAACTTATATTTTTAAAAAGAAGGTTATAAGTTCAAATCTTACAGGGTAAAGTATGTATGCCTCATATTTGAAGTAGAGTTAAGTGTCCCTTGTATATTGGAAATATGAGATGGTCTCATACGTTGTAAGCTACTTTACAGACCATAAATAAGGCCCATAACACCATGAATATTAAAAAGATACTATTTTTATTAATATAAACTTTTTCTTCATTTATCTCTTAAATTTTATGATGTGGAAGTGTGGTTTTATTACATTGAACACCTTATCGCCACATGCCCCTCTACAATAGCCAAGAGGAATCAGTTTAACACATTTACAATTTTATAAGTTCATAATCAATTTACAATATATCATGATTTCCAAATTGAATAAAACCATATATAATAATATAATTAATTACAAAAAAATATTCTACCTAAATAAAATATGCTTAGAAATAATCATTATTCCTTTCCTTGAATTTCTTATTTTTCTTTAATTTTTTATGTGCATCTTGTAATGGTCATTTGTCTCAATAATGGATTAAATATTTCTGAGCCAAAAAATACAAACCAACAATTAGATTTTTGATGGTCACATCCATTACCTGAGATGTTACTTACATTACAATAGGTACCATCACTAGAGTACCGTAATCCTTCTTTTCGTGACTAGATGCATGAGTCTTGCTCACTTTAATTCCAAGGGACTTATTGCCTTATTTTGTATTATTTTATAAGATGTTATAGCACTAGATTCCTTAATGTTGGGCACCACTATAGTTATAAAATTACTATTTAGAGGAGATGTCAGATCTTCTTCTTTAGGGTGCCATCAGAATACCATCATCATGCAAAAGGAGAGAAAAGGAATTTGTTGCAAAAATTGGAACCTATGTATCCTTTTTTCTCTCCAAGGACAATTTTTTCAATTCAACCCATTTGAATTTGTTTGCATCTACATCATGCTGAGACTTATTGGTTAAAAATTTTGAACATGTAGTTAGTGCATTATTAGGGATTATATTTGTAGAATTTAGTTAGAGATGACCCTATTGGTGGCATCTATGGAATTTAAACTATACATTCACATAGTCCAAAGTAGAAGAGTTTAACGATCATGCATGTTGTTGTGCGGGAAACCCATCAACCCCTAGTCTAGAAGAATTTATATAGGGATGATAGCATTAGTACATTGTTACCCCTATATAAATACATGTTGCCTAGGGGTTAATTCATTTTCTATGCTAAGAACACACGTGATAGTTATGTTGAAGTGTCCAAAGCTTGCAGTACATTGTTACCCCTATATAAATACATGTTGACTGGGGGTTAACGTATTGTCCACACTACGAACACACATGATAATTATGTTGAAGTGTTTAAAGCTTGTTCCTACTAAAAATATTCCACTCTAATACATATTTGTGTATAAGAAGTAGAGGTGCATTATCTTGTTGCCTCTATTATAGAGATATATTCCCCAATAGATTTCATTATTTCTATTAAAAAAATCTTCTTAATAGACATTAAGGGGAAGTATATATTTTTTAATCACATCCACACAATATAAAAGTCGTACTTATTTGTATTGGGATTGAAACGTGGTGTCCATCGTCCCAAATATAGTCTGACCTTCATGTTCCAATAAAAATAAGGACCTTGTTCTAACACTCATTGACAATCTTCCATACATGAAACACAAATAATTTAAGAGAATCTTCTTGGGCCAATATTAAATGAAAAAATTTCTCTTGGGTTCCACTCTCATTGAATCCATTGATCTAATTGATATAACCTAATCATAATACCATTAAACTTTCCCAAAAGCATGTTTAAGGGATAATAAGCCACTTTTTACAAGAAGGTATCATTATTTGATAGATTAACAAAACTTGTTTGTTAGATTTTGAAGGAGAAGAAAATGATTTTGGTGTGTTTTGTTGTGTCAGTTCCTTAAGAATTCATTGCCCCACATCTTTTGTTGACTAATTTGGTTTACCATTGATAATATATTTGAAGGTATTTTATTGTGTAGAAGATAAATTGACCAGTCATGCCTCTACAAAAAGAAAAAAATTTGCTTCAACAACTATGACTTATTTTAACTAGGAAATCATAAAAAATATACAACTACTAACAAAGGTTAAGAAATTGAGGGTACTCATGTAAATGATTGTTGTTGTGTAAAAAAAAAACTAGGGAAATGCCTTAGATAAATAAAACCACTTTAGATTTAAAACCTCGTACAGTGTCTTCGTAGCATACTATTAAGAGTACAAAACTATCTCCTTCTTTCTCGCATCATAAATATAAAGAGGCTTGATGTCAAAATGGATAACCTAAAAAATAGTTTTATATCTATAACATTCATTGTATCAAGCAATGTTCCCCAGACACTAATACCATGTCTTCACACCCAAACACTATCATTCTTGTGCATGGTTCCACCACCTTTGCCTCCATGTTATCCTTATCACTTTTACCACCCTAAGTGATAATGAGTTATTCATGGGAGAAAAAATTCAAAAATAAAAGCTATCATCACTTTTTGTATGTGTTAATTGAGCCATTCCAAAGTGCACTACAATAATTGTGGTAGTCTTTGTTGTCAAGTGGGTCTTTCTAAACACCCATTAAAATGAAAATTTTGGACTAATAGGGTGTTAAATTATATTTCAAAAGACATGATGCCAAAATGGACAACCTAAAACTTAGTTTTAGATCTAAGACATTCATTGTAGCAAGAAATGTCCTGCATACACTAATAATCTATCTTGACACCCAAAGGCTCATTTATCCTATACATGCTTTAACCACCTTTACCTCCATGTCTTCCTTATCACTTTTAACACCCTAAGTGATATTGAGTTGTTCATGGGACTAAAAAATTCAAAAACAAAATCCCCCACCACTTTTCATAAGTGTTAATTGAACCATTCGAAAGTGCATTATGACAATTGTAGTAGTCTTTGGTGTCAAGTGGGTCTTTCTAAATATGATTTGAAAAAAATGTACACTAAATTATATTTATCTCTAATATTTCATTGTAAATTTTTATGTATTCTCCTTTATTAATGTGTTATAATTCATTACTTCCTTTCTAAGGCAATTTAGTTCAAAAGAATTTAAATATAAAGATGTGAAGGTTTACATTAACAAAATTAACTTTAAGATGACATTTCACAATGAAGATATAGAAAAATTATAATATACATATATTTTTCTAAGTTTTATAAATCAATTTTATTTAGATAAGGTTAAAAATAATCATGGTCATTATTAATTTTCAATGTTATTTATTAATTTATATATTATTTTGTTTTATTTTAGTTGTAATTAATCTTTTTACTAATGATAATAATAAAGATGACTTTTGATATCTTTAGATTTATTTGGTCTAAAGATCCAACAAAGTATATACAAATATAATTTCTCTTTCAATCCTCTTTGCAAAGAGTGATTTGTAGATGTATTTGTATTTCTTGAAGTCAACCTTCACAATCTTTGGATTCTTAACTACAATACAATAACAGTTGTTGGTTTTTCCACTTGAAATGCTTTTGTAATTTTTAGAATCTTCATAACCAAAATACCTCAAAAATATTTGGGCTCTTTTCTCTTAAAATGTTTAGGAAAATAAGTAATAGATTATAAATATGTCAAGATAATACATAATTAAATTAAAAATAATAATTTTAAAAAAGAGATAATATATATATTTTAACAACCATTATTAAAATAAAATTTAGACAATCAAAAACCATGTTTTAGATTAAAAATAAATTAACTAAACTTTATTTGGTTGTTATAATTTAAATATCATGGATTGAGTTATGACTGCAAGTAACTAAAGAATATCTTATGTCATTATATATTGAATTGTTGGTATATATCATATTCACACTTTAAGTGAAGTCAACCTTAGATAGTTTCATTATTAAGGTGAAATGTATTATGTGAATAATATTACTAATATGTACATTTAATGTGGTAGTTATCGTCACATGTGTGAAAATGATTCAATGTACCAATGTAATGCTTCCACCTGTCACACCACCAAGAAGCATCTCCCACTCACCTCTTAAATTTTATATATAAGGAACCTTTTGTTCTTTATAGGTATCATAATGTAATACAGTAGCCTTGGAGCATATTATAACTAGTGAGCTAGTAGAGATGTAGTCATTTATAAGAACTAAGGATCACTCTTTTATCTTTGGCATAATTATTGTATGACATTCTCTTATTTCACACTTCTACATTGTATATCCTTTTGTTTGGCAATATAATTATGTTATTGTTGAAATCTCTCATCTGAATACTTGTAACTAGATGATGTCTTTACATGTGGAGTTTCATGGGACTTTCTCTTACCTAATATGGTTTTATAGTTAAGAGTTTTTTTCTAAATATGGTATCAAAGCTATTATTCATAGGTACCTGTTGTATATTTCTATAGTTTCAAGCAAGCTTGACATTCTTATATAAATTTTCTATCCCCTAAGCATAGTTTTGAGCCAACCTTTAGTTTGGGTTTTCAAAATTATCCATTAGGTATTTTTTTTTGTTTGAGTGAAAATGGCATTTTTAAGGCAACACTCTTTGAGGGTTTTCAAAATTAACCATAGGGTATTTTTTGTTTGATTCAAATCTACAATTTCAGGGTTATATGTATAGAGTAAGTTCTATTCTATGAGAAGTTCTTCGCATGTCATGTTTCTTATTGTTTGAAATCTATTTTTTCCTTCGGTTGGATTCATGTATATGTTGTAAATCTATATATGGAGGAGTCCCATTGAATATTTTTTATGTCATTTTCTATTTTAAGTGTTTTTGGTGTGAATCAAACATTCCCATTACATTCAAATTATTAGTGAAAGTCAATTTTGACTTTTTTTTCATATGAATCTGACACCATGAACTCATTCGATAAGCACTTCATTTTCAAGGGCAAATCTAACTTTATATATTTTTTTGGGGTATCCTGGAGAAAATTTGACATTTTCATTACATTCGCAACATCCAAAAACCCCTAGGGGTTCCTCTGTTTTAGACATTTTGGCTTATGTTTGTAAATTTTGGGAGCATTTCATTTTTTGAAGAGTAAGGTATTGAGGCATTTTTATATTTATTTATATAAAAAAATGAAATGTACGTACGTTTATTATATTTTATTTTCAAATAGAATTCTAAAAACTCCTCATTTGATCAATTTTTAGTTACGATGCTCCTGTGGCATGCATTTAAAGTTTGCAGTTATGTGTGTGAAGAAGGAGGTACTAATTTACTGGTATAGTGAGTGGTGCCACCCAACTCTACCACCGCTGCCCATGTGGCCACACTTTATATTATTTCCACCTCTCAATATGTCACTTAGTCTCTAGTGCCCTAGGTCATAGCCCCCTTATAACCATGTGACTTGTCCCTCTGCCATCTAAACTACATGGTCAATTAACCATAACATGTGGCCACTCAACCTTTAGACTGCTAACACTCATAGTTTTTGCCAGTGCCAAAGACAACCATGCGACCACTCACCAGGTGTTTTTTATCCCCTAAGGGCTAACCCAAGCCACTAAGCCCTTGTTATTGGAGTACTTTTTTTCTTGGGTTGGTTTTTGAGTTGTGAAGTTTGACAAGGTGATTTTTTTCGCATTGCCTATTTTTTTGAGATCTACTCTTTGGTAGGGTCAATTTTTCATTTTAGTCAACTTATTTTCTAGAATATATAGTTTTTTATCTAATTTATTAACTAGCTCTTATTTTTTGTACCTTCTAGAGGCCATAGATTTTAACAAGGCAACTCGAATTTACATGTTGTTTTTTAAAGTGTGTTTTTGTGCACTCTTCACAATAGTAATATTTATTTATTTTGATTTTTTATCAGATTTGTAGTTTTTTAGGATAATATCTTACTTTTAAATTTTACACCATTTTACTTTACACAATGAGGATAGGTGCCACCTCAATTTTAAAGGTGGTCACTTCTTAGTGTTTCATACACATTTTGGGTAGTTTATTTGATGTATATTATATTCACGTTGATTTATAATGTGTCAAGGGGGATTTTTTATTTTAGTCTTATCTAGTTTCATGCATGTGTGTGTTTTATCACACACCCTTTTTTCATATAAGTTGGTGGTTTCTTCATGTGACATACTGAGCACTCTTACTGGAATATTTTTTGTGTTTTTTTTACAAAATGCCACATTGACACAAAAGAATTTGAGGTCTTAATTCATTAAATTTTGATATATTCTTTGTCTTCACTCCCTAGTCAACATTACAATAGGTGTTGTCTACTTCTAATACTTTCTTGGTTGTTTGAGTATGTTATATACCTAGTATTTATTCATATATACTAATGGATGTATAGACTAGTTATCCATGCATTCTAGTTATATGGAACATGTATCCATGCATTCTAGTTAGATGGAACATGTACTATATAGTCACTCTTTTTCACAAAATGAGATTCATGGAAGCTACTTTTTTTTTATTCCTTCTTCATCTTGATCAATGAGTAGTATGTTTCTTGGACCATGTACCTTGATCGTGGTTTCATAATTTCTCTATTATAGTGAGTACTATTACCTTGGACACTGGTTTGATTGATTATGTTGAATTAAGGATAAATATGTTACTTTTTTTATTTTCATGCAAATGTTCTCTTATGAAAATGAGCGCTAGTCTTAGTATCATGACATGATAGTTTCTGGTGGCCACAATTATTATCATTTTCATCCTTTTCTTTATTCCTCGACATTTGATTCATTCTATTAGAGGCTTCATTAAATTCAATAGTCACCTAATACAATAACTTCTTTATTCTTTTTTCTCTTTCATTCTACATGGGTACCTCATTAGGGCTAGTTATTAGGACCTACCATTATGAACTTAAGACTTTATTCTCTTTTGCCGCATCACCTAAGCTAATATTTAAGGGGGGAGGAGGAGGGGAAGGGGTTAATGTGTGTCACATTCACACTTTATTTGAATTTCACTTTAGGTGGGTTTTTTTTATCAAGGTGAGATGTATTATGTGTACAATATTGTTAATATACATATTTAATGTGGTAGTTATCCTCACATGTGTGGGAAGGATAAGGATTACCTAAGAAATGCTTCCATATTTCATATCACCAATAATCATCTCCTACTCACCCCTTACTTCTTCTATAACAGGAACCTTTATGTCTTTTATGGGTATCATAATGTAATGCACTAGTCTTGGAGTATATTGTAACTAGTTAGTTGATAGAGATGTAATCATGTAGGAGAACCAAGGATCACTCCTTGATCTTTAGTATTATTTTTGTGCAACATTCTCTTGTTTACACACTTCTTCATTGTATATCATTTTATTTCTTAATATAATTATGTTATTAATGAAATCTTTTGTCTGAATACTTGCAAGTAGAAGGCGTCTTTGCATGCAAAGTTTCCTATGTCTTTCTCTTACCTAACATCATTTCAAAGTTAAGAGATTTTTCCTAGTAAACATGTTAGGAGAAAATGGAAATTGGTTTTACAATAATTTCACTAGGTTTTTTTAACTTCCAACTCTTTCAAACTTAAATTTTAAGTTCATTTTATTGGGTTTCATACAAAATTAACCTAATTAAAAAATTAAATTAAATGATTATATTAAACAATATTTTATTACGATAATTATATTTATTTATTTTGAGTAGAATATAAAATAGATTGAGATGATTTAAATATACAGGTAAATTTTTATTAAAATTAATTATAATTAAATTATTTGTGGAAGTTTTTAATTACATAATATAAATATATGATTGGATTATAACTATGTAAATTCTATATTAGTAATAATTATAAGACAAGGGTGGTTCATAATACATTACATATTTTAAACTTTATCAATGAGAAAAGAGGTCCTTTACATTATGATTATTAAAAATATATATAAGAGGAAAATCATCATTAAAATAATGATTATTCATTGAAGCCATCTTTAGATGATTAAAAAAAACCAAGATAAAATTTCATAAAAAATAATACTTTAATTAAATTAAACACACTTCAATAAAACACATGATTTATAATGGTAGTCATGGAAGCCTTCAAAACCCTCTTATAATATTTTTAGGTACGTCATAAAATAAAATAGAGAAATTCTCAGCATTTCATAGTTATAAATGGTGTTCATTGAGAAAAAATATTCTTAGCTCCCTAATTTTTTTAAAATAATTTACTAGCAATTGATATAAAAATTTAAGTGATTTGGTAGATTGACGTTTTTGCTACATTTTACATCTTTAATAGTGAAAATTGATGAAATTTGTATTATTTTTTTGGTTTAAGAGGAGGTGATAAAAAATAACTTCTATAGATGTCATTTTAGTGGAACCAAATAAAGATAAAATAGTTACATGAAGGTGTTTTGTATACATAGTAATAACCCTCTTAATTGCTTTCCATTTTTTGGTGTTACAGTGATGTAGAGGCATCTTAAGGATCAAGCAATCTCGCACCACCTCAAAAAAATCCACAATTGTGTTTGCATGCAACCAGATCTGATTGGAAGTATATCACTTATGTTTCAGTGTAAACATGATGTCCAAGAAACTTTAAAAATATCCTAAAATAGAGGGAAAAAAGCTTTAGTCATTGACACAAAAAGCTATCTATCTCATAACTAAACCATCAATTAATGCAGGTATGCATTAGCCGTTAGTTACAAAACTACTAGTTTGTAGTAAGTAGTGGTTTCACCCTCTTCCATTTCAAAAGTCATGTTCAACACCCCATAAACCTATGAGTGCTCATTTTGATATTTTTTAAGATCTAAGGGAATTTAAAGAATCACCTCACAAGGTAGAAAAGGAAAAAATAGATTTGAAAGAGGTAGGTTGGAGTTAGAGAGGACTTATTAGGATTGTCTAAGTGCTTGTTTAGGAAGCACACATGAGTATGGAGGGGATTCCAGTCCATTGTAAGTTTGTTGAGTGTGGTTCTTCCTCTTATATTATAACCAGAGAGAAGAGTGAGTGAGTATGTAGTTTGTAAATCTATGAAATCCCTCTTGAAAAAGTAGATAAAGTGGATGTATTTGTATTCCAATTTTGTATTGGGTGTGGGTTGTTGGGGATCAACCAACAATGTTGATTACACTTATGAAAGAAATAAACGTGGAATTAAATCAGAATGATAAGTAACTAGAATCAGAAATATAGCAAGAAGAAGAGATACAAGAAACCACCCTGAAAACTTGTATTAAACTCTTTACAGAAGGAATACAATTGAAGAAACTTCTTTTCTTCCACACCTCTCTCAGATGTACAGATCTCTCTCTAGATCTCTTTCCCTCAAGAGCTCTCTCTCTCAATTACAATCAACTCCAACAACTTGGAATGATTCACATATACAATTCTGTACTGTTCAACATTCTACTCTTACAATACAATAAGCTAAGAAGAATTATCCTATTATATAATAATTAGGAAACATGAGCATACAACTACAGCCATTAGATGCACCTCCTAATCAAGGGCTCTAAATAGTCTTACTAATAATAGAGATGCAGACTTAAGACTATCACTTAATCCCATCATGCAAACACTCGATTTTGTCCCTAGAAATAGCTTTCTGGATGCACAGGTAACCGATATCAGTTCCTGCCTATTTGCTTGTGATCGACGTCGGTCGATCCCTACCGACGTCAGCATCTCTTTAACTGCTCATGACCGATGTCAGTCGCTCCTGACCGACGTCGGTGACTGTGTAAACCTGCAACTATCAAATCTGCTCACTTGGTGAAGCTTTTAGCTCCATACCTTAACAATCTCTCACTTGGAGATAAACAACTGCACCAGTACCTGTACAACAACATCTTCTAGCTCCTCCATCTTCAACTCAATCATGAAGACCAACAAAAGTTGAATGAAGATTCAACTTCTCTTTTGTAACTGGCTTGGTTAACATATCAACAAGATTCTTATCTGTATGGATCTTCTCCAGCTTCAACTCACCATCCTCTAATACCTATCGTATGAAGTGGTACCTTAGCTGTATGTGCTTGGTTCTTGAGTGAAAGGCTGAATTCTTAGCCAAATGAATTGCACTCTGACTGTCACTATACAATCTACAACTCTCTTGCTCCTTTCCTAACTCTTCCATGAACCGTGTCATCCATATCATCTCTTTACTAGCCTCTGTGACTGCAATATACTCTGCTTCTGTAGTTGACAAGGCAACAACCTTCTGCAACTTTGATATCTAGCTAACCGTCGTTCCACCAACAGTGAAAACATATCCTGTGGTGCTTCTCCTGCCATCCAAATCACCTACCATATCTGAATCTACATAACCATTTAGAGAAGTATCTGAACCTCCATAGCACAAATGCCTACTGTTGATTCCTCTCAGATATCTAAGGATCCACTGAACTGCTTTCCAGTGTTCCTTCCCTGGATTGGCCATATACTTACTTACAACTCCCACTGCTTGGGCAATATCCGGTCTAGTACAAACCATTGCATACATTAAACTCCCTACTGCGAAAGAATATGGAACTCTACTCATGTACTCTACCTCATCATGTGAATTAGGACATTGTTCTTTACTCAACTTAAAATGTCCAGCCAAAGGTGTGCTTACCGGTTTTGCATCCTGCATATTGAACTATTTCAACACCTTGTTCACATAATCCTCTTGAGACAAAATCAACCTGTGATTTTTCCTGTCTCTCTTAATACTCATGCCAAGGATTTTCTTTGCTGCTCCCAAATCCTTCATGGCAAATGTTTGAGCTAGTTTCACCTTAAGCTCAGAGATATCTTACATGTGTGATCCTGCAACCAGCATATCATCTACATACAACAACATAATAATATATCTACCATTATTCAATCTCTTAAAATACACACAATGGTTAGATTGACACCTACTGTAGCCATGCTCAGTCATAAACCTATCAAATCTCAAATACCACTGTCTAGGAGCTTGCTTGAAGCCATACAAGCTTTTTTTCAATCTGCACACTAACTTCTCCTTACCTTTGACCTCAAATCCTTTCGACTGATCCATATATATTTCCTCATCCAAATCTCCATGAAGAAACGCTGTCTTAACATCAAGTTGCTCAAGATGCAAATCTTCAATAACAACTAAAGACAATACAGTCCGTATAGAAGTCATTTTAACAACAGGAGAAAAAATCTCACCAAAATCAATACCTGGTCTTTGTGCAAATCCTTTCACTACCAATCTAGCCTTATATCTCATCTGTCCATTCTCACCTTCTTTCAATCTGTAGGTCCATCTGTTCTTCAATGTCTTCTTACCAGCTGGCAACTCAACCAAATCCCATGTTTGGTTCTCTTTCAAGGACTCCATTTCCTCAACCATGCCACGCTCCCACTGATTCTTGGATTCTACCTGTATTGCTTCTTCAAAACTCTCTGGTTCTCCACCATCAGTTAGCAATAAATAGAATAATGAAGAGGAATATTGAATTGGAGGTTTACTTACCCTTTCTGACCTCCTGATGGGCATCTGAGACTCATTCACAACACGTTGTCCGCCCAAATTCTCTGACAGTGACTGACCTCAGTCACTTCCAGGCCTGTAACTGGCCGACGTCGGTTCTCCCTGACTAACGTCGATTCCTACCTGGCCGACGTCGGTCTCTGTGTTTTCTTGCAAGTGATTATTTCTTCTTCTCGTGAGCTCATTTTGGACCGTCACCTCGTCCAATTCTCCATTGCTATGCCCAGATTGATTCAGCTTCCTCAGCTGATCACTATACATCACTTTTTCATTGAAAACAACATCACGGCTCCTAATTATCTTGTTAGTTCCTAGATTCCAAAACCTAAAACCAAAATCATCTGAGCCATAGCCAATAAATGTGCACCTCATAGACTTAGCATCCAACTTCTTTCTATTTTCCTTATCAACGTGCACAAAGGCTTCACAACCAAAAACTTTGAGAAATGAGAGATCTACCTTTTTACCTATCCATGCCTCTTCTGGAATTCCACCATCCAGAGTTGTAGAGGGTCCTCTATTAATCAGGTACACTGCAGTGTCAACAGCTTCTACCCAAAACTCTAAGGGCAAACTAGCATGCAATCTCATACACCTTGCACGCTCCATTATTGTTCTGTTCATCCTTTCAGCAACTCCATTTTGCTGAGGTGTCCTTGGAACCGTCCTTTGCTTGTGGATTCCGTGCATATAACAACACCAGTTGAACTTGTAGCTGTAAAACTCACCACCATTGTCAGATCTTAGGCACTTCAATCTTCTGCCTGTTTCATTCTCAACCATAGCTTTCCAAATCTTAAACGTGTCAAAAACATCAGATTTCTTCTTAATACAATAGACCCATACCTTTCTTGTAGCATCATCTATGAATCAAACATAGTACTGTGATCCTCCAATAGAAGCAACCTGAGCCGGTCCCCACACGTTTGTGTGAACAAGCTGCAACTTATGCTTCTTCTTTGTTGACCCAGTCTTGAGAAAACTCACTCTCTTCTGTTTCCCAAAAACACAGTGCTCACAAAAATCTAGATCTATGCTTTTTAAATCTGAAAGCATACCTTTTGACTTAAGAATTGACATTCCCTTCTCACTCATGTGGCTGAGCCTAGAGTGCCACAATTTTGCATCCACATCTAAAGTAGATAATATAAAAGGAAAATTATTAGTAACATAATTACATAAATAGAGAGTACCTACTCTCTTACCTCTGGCCATTACAAGTGCACCTTTGGTCACCTTCCAAGATTCAGCTGTGAGAGTTACTGTACAACCCTCATCCCCTAACTTTCCTACAGAAATCAAATTCCTCTTCAAGCTGGGAACATGCATGACATCTCTCAACACCCATGTGTTGTCATTCTGCATTTTCAGCTGCACTTTTCTTTTGCCAATAATTTTACAAGGCTCATCATCCCCTAAATACACTATTCCAAAATCTCCATGGATATAGTCACTAAAATATTCTCTATTAGGGGTAGCATCAAAAGATGCACCAAAATCTAAAACCCAAGATTCTATATTATTATGCAAAGAGAATATTAAAGCATCTTGTGCAATACCTGCAACCTTTGCTTCTTCTTTTTCTTCGTGTTGATTGTCCTCCTTAGGCTTTGACCAACAATCTCTGCTTATGTGCCCTATCTTTCCACAATTCCAGCATTGTGGCTTCCTGCCATTTCTGAATTTGGATCTACCTCTCACCTTTGACTTAGACCTTGATCTCCCTTTCTTGCTCTTCTCTTTTTGCCTTCCCCTGCTCTCAAAACTTAAAGTGTTCCCTGATGTTTTCTCTGTGCTTTTCCTGCAAATTTCCTCATTCAAGATAACACTAACAACATCCTCTACTTTTAAAATATTTGAAGCAGATGCAGTATTACTAACTGCCATTACTAAGCTATGCCAGCTTTCAGGCAAAGAACATAATATTAAAAGAGCTTTAATTTCATCATCAAACACTATATTGACTAAACTTAATTGATTTACAATTCCGTGGAAATCATTTAGATGATTAGATACAGATCCACCTTCATTCATATGCAAATTAAATAACTGCTTCATAAGATATACCTTATTTGAAGCTTAGGGTTTTTCATACAAATTTGCTAAAGTAGTCATTAACTCTACCGTAGACTTTGCCTGTGATAAATTAGATATCACAGTAGATGCCAGACTCAGTCTAATAGACCCCAGAGCCTTTCTATCAAGAACTTCCCATTCTTCATCATCCATGTCTGTGGGCTTCTTTGCAATCCTACCTAACGGTAAGTATAGATCTTTCTGATACAGATAATCCTCTATCTGCATTCTCCAATATTGATAATTCTTGCCATTAAACTTCTCCATTCTCAGTTTACTTTCTTCTGCCATTGCTTCTCCCACTCAAACAAAAATCCCTATAGAAACCCTTGTGAGTAACCTGTAATCAATACACACTGCACAGATCTGAACCACCTGTTAGTGAACCTGAGCTCTGATACCACTTGTTGGGGATCAACCAACAATGTCGATTACACTTATGAAAGCAATAAACGTGAAATTAAATCAGAATGATAAGTAACTAGAATCAGAAATATAGCAAGAAGAAGAGATACAAGAAACCACCCTGAAAACTTGTATTAAACTCTTTACAGAAGGAATACAATTGAAAAAACTTCTTTTCTTCCACACCTCTCTCAGATGTACATATCTCTCTCTAGATCTCTTTCCCTCAAGAGCTCTCTCTCTCTCAATTACAATCAACTACAACAACCTGGAATGATTCACATATACAATTATGTACTATTCAACATTCTACTCTTACAATACAATAAGCTAAGAAGAATTATCCTATTATATAATAATTAGGAAACATGAGCATACAACTACAGCCATTAGATGCACCTCTTAATCAAGAGCTCTAAACAGTCTTACTAATAATAGAGATGTGGACTTAAGACTATCACTTAATCCCATCATGCAAACACTCGGTTCTGTCCTTGGAAATAGCTTTCTGGACACACAAGTAACCGACATCAGTTCCTGCCTGTTTGCCTGTGATCGACGTCGGCCGATCCCTGTCGACGCCGGCATCTCTTGAACTGCTCATGACTGACGTCGGTCGCTCTTGACCGACGCCGGTGACTGTGTAAACCTGCAACTATCAAATCTGCTCACTTGGTGAAGCTTTTAGCTCCATACCTTAACATGGGTATGGTTAATGGCTACAAGGACAAGGTCATCATTCAATAGACCCCCTATCCTTTTTTGCATCATGCATGATATTCAAGTTGAAAATAGAGAAGATGATGTAAGCAACATGACCCTAATCTATAGTTGCATTGGTGCAGTGAGTTAACTCTGACAACAAGTATTAATCAAGACTGTATTACTAGTGATGTTTAATATGGTATGCAATGGAATACACCAAACAAAAAATAAGAGAGTATTATGACTAAGAAAATTTTAGCATTAAATAAACTTTGGCACTCCAATCTAACAAGTTAGAAGGTACATCAACAATTGTCTATAGGTGGAACCTGTGTTACCTAACTCTCCCTTACAACTATTGTTTCTTTCTATCTCTTAAGGTAAATGTAAATAAACTACATGGTTATTTCTTTATTGTTAAGGCACTTGCCATTCTACAATTCATGTCATCGTGTTTTTTTAATGTCTAATGAACATGTGGTGTGCAATTTTATTGTCCATCTTTTAGGAAATATTGAAAATATTTTAACATTATTCTCTTACATTGCCAAAAAAGACAATTTAATGTGTGTGTGGGGTCCTTTGGTAGTAGCCATGTAACACTACAACCTAGGCTAAATTTGATGGTCATATGACTCTATTGATGTTTTTTTACCATAAAATATGATCAATTTTTTTCAATATATTGTATCAAATGCAAGGTAAAATTTTAACCACATCATCAAAAATTGTAAATGATTATCTCTCTCTCTCACACGTATATATCTTTTAATGTTTCCTTCTACAAACCATTTTAACATTTGAAGGTCAGTGTTAAATAAATATCATCAAAATTTTCTATAGCAAGTAGGGTTGTTGCAACACAGGGTTGGTGTCAGTGTTCCATTTCAGTATCTTCGCAATGTCCCTATTGTAGCTTCATTACATGAGGTAGGCTTTGCAATTGTCATCTTCTTGTCAAATATTAAGTGGTATAGATAAAATTTCGTACCTACTTCTTGTTTTTAGAATCTGAAAACTCACTTCATATTGTGTTTACTAAAATAACATGATGCCATGGTCTAGACGTACTTCTTTCAAGATTCTATGGAACAAATCACTCTTATAAACAAAATTAAGAATGGTTTCTAAACTACACTACCCTTTAATATTTTTTTAGTAACTACTTGTAAGTATTTTACCAAATTATGGCACTTGTTACCAAGGTAATTGTTAATCATGTTAAAATAATTTAAATACATAAATAAAATTTCATAAGATTTGATAATCTAAAAAACACCCGATAAATTATTTTAGTAATGTTCAAATAAAAACGTTACTAAACTAATATAAATCTCTTAAATATATTTATTTAAAAACATCGAAAAATATCAATTTTAAAATATTCATCTTGAATTTTTCACATATTATATTGGTTAACAATTCTATTACTTTTTCATAAATTTTATACAAATCATTAATATATAACTTTAATTTAGCTATGATATTTTTAGTATATATTTAAAATATTATAATTTTTAATTATTTATATAAGGTCCCTTTTCATTATTATACACCATTATTTCGTACAATTTTAAAACTCTAGCTTACTCAAATATTATATTGAACCAGATCATAAGTCACCGCGAGATGTCCCTTTCTTCATTAAACACCATTATCTTATGCTAAGTTTATAGTTAAAGTTGGTCAATAACTGAAAGGCCAACACATTAGTGCCTTTAGAGCCATCAATAAATGAATTAAATTATTAATTAATTAATTTTTACTGATTGGTATATAGTATTAATTTAATTATAATAATAAATTAGGTTTTAAAAAAATATTATGAAAAAAAGTTTTCAAATCTTATCGTATAATTAAGATAATATCATTTTTTAAAATGATGATTAATTAGTTATTAAATTTAAGGATGAATATAATTGTGAATAATTCACTCCATTATATTCTCTTGTTATTATTATAAAATTTTTATCAATGTAGTTGATTGTTTAATTAGTACATATATTTTAAATACATATATCGGAAATATATCGAGAGATATCGATCTTGAGATTTTTATAATCTTAATTTTTTTACATACCACATTTATTAATGACTTCATTACCTTTTCCTTCAATCTCACACTGACTGGGGATAATGGAATCTATTTAGTTACACCAATGTGTTGGGCTTGAAAAAATCCTTTCGAGAAAAAAAATGATCTTCAAACTTCATTAAATGGCCAAGATATTATGATTTTTCGATTGACTTCTCCAAGCAAAAAGAAAAAACATGTAATTGACAGTGAAATGAATGTCAAATTTAAGGTGGAAATTGATATGTGACAGTCAAATAAACATCAAATTTAAGGTCAAACATAAAAGTGAACAACTCACTCTATTACACTCCACCCTACTGCGGTGATTGTAGAATGCTTATCGGCGTAATAATTTATTATGATTCTGATGTGCGGATTCACTAATGCCTCGAGGTTTTGGTATTTTTTTTTCTTGCATTTGGTATCAGAGCCTCTACCTAGGTTCAAGTCACAGAGCAAGTGACTATGTCGATATTACAGTGTTCGTCTAAGGCTCATACATGTGGGGGAACCTAATGTATGGGTGTAGAATCTAACCCAAAGTCTAAGCTTCGAAAGCATGGTAGGATATTATAAACCGGATGTACAGATTTACTGATGTCTCAAAGTTTTTACATAATTTAAAATTTTATTTGTGTTGATTGGGCCTCAAATAATTTTATTGTGCAAAAAATTATCTTAAGATAATAATTATTCGGGTAATTTATTTTGAAATAAAGATGACTTAAACTCGAGTAAAATCTCACGAAATTAATAATTAATTAAATTGGTGGTAAAAGCCTCTAACTGCTTAACAATTAACTTATATATTTTAAATATATCTATATGAAAATGTTGAATGACATCAATCTCGAGGCTTTTATTTTAGATTTATCACGCATCATATTGATTAATGACTTTATCATTTTTGTTAAGAATTATTTATTGACTAGTGACATTTGGCGTTTATCTCGCTGCATCATTGTATCAGGTTCAAAAAATATTTTTAGAAGAAAAAATAGATTCCAAATCCCACCATATGTCCAAGGCATTGTAATTTATTTTTGACTTACGAATAAATATCCCAGACATGAACCTTGGACCCTGTAATCAGATGCACAAATAATCGAACCTTTTTCAACTTAGTGACAAGGATTGAGAGGTATTTAATTTGTCAAGTTCACCTTACACTCGACCCTGACCTTAACCCTTTTTATTTAGTGTCCCTGATAAATTGTATCTTCTTAATGGATGGTGCAACCACTGTGACGTAACATTATTCGCACTAATTAAATTAAAACCTTTTCGATGATATTACAATATTTTTTATCTTCTTTTTTAAATAATAAGAAAAATTCTCATATGACGGTTAAATATATCTCAAATTTAAAATCAAATTTATATTATAATAATCAAATAAACATCAAATTTCAAATTAGATATTTTTGATTTCAGAAAGTTAACATTAAATCCCTAACTCTCGTCAATAAATTTAATGTGGGGTAGAAGTGACCCTAACGATGATAATTTTGAATCATCAACTTTAAAAACAATAAAATTTTAATAAATACTGATCGATCTACTCACCATAACAATAATAAATAAATTATTTATTAAACCACCGAATTTATATGACACCTAAAAAGTGGTTCATTTATTGTCTTTCTTCATGGCAATCTTTGGCTTTAGTCAACTTTGGATGGCGTAATGAGGCCATTGTTTTTCCCTTATAGTATTTAAAAAGACAATAATAAGTCTTTTTCAATTTTTTATTCCTTGTTTGCACATGAATTTTGTTGAAAACGTGTGGGGAACACCCTTTCTACGTTAAATTGGTCCAAATAAGTGGCCATATTCAATGTTCAATGCGGTGCAATTATTTTGTTTGATAAAGCTCAATAATGCCACTTTTAATTAATAAAGTATTTGTGGATATATGAAGTATTTGGTAAATAATATTTAATTAATAAAAATAAAGAAAATGTGGTTATTTTTCTATTTATATTTTATCATAAATTTGTTTTAAAAAATAGATTCGAAAATATGTAATTAGTATTATTTGAATGATTATTTGAAAATTTGAGCCACATAATATTGTAATTATTTAAATACTCTTAATAATTTAAGATTTGTACAAACGTTTTTGATAAGTGATTATTGTCTAAATTCCAACTTTTTAAGTGTTTAGTTGTTTTTACTTTTATACTTTATTGTCTTAGACTCATACAATTTAACTCTTATCTTCTTGTAATGAGATAATTTTGCTTGATCATAACTCTTAAGATTCAAACAGAGTTTGGGGGCTTGTATTAGGGTTTGGCTGGCTAGTGTGAACTATCCATCTCTCTAATACTCAAAGCTCTTAGATTCAAACAACGCTGTTGATAAATAAAAATTGCATTCATAAAAATAATTTCATATTATATGTCAAAAGTACTCCATAATAGAATGTTCGCTGAAACAATAATAAATGTTTTCTAAATAAATGAACTACAATCATTTGTTTATTTATAGGTGAACTTGAAAATCATATGAAATTTATTTTTTTAATTATATGAAAATCATTATCCGTTTGCAACGTGAATGGAGTTGGGAATACAATTTTATAAATTAACAATTGCATTCGAAGTTGTAATAGACATGTCAATACGAAGATGGAAGGAATGGATGAACACTTATACAGAAAAAATATTTTTTTGAAACCATTTTTAAAATGATGTATGAATGATACGCATGCATTTGATTTCATTATATATCCATTGAAAATATTTTATAGACAAAGAAAACTCTTTTTTCCATGCCTTCCAAAAAATATTATTTTAGAAAAGCAGTTTTATATTTTCATTGTTTTGAATTGTTTTAAAAATTAAATTTCATTTATTATACATACCGTTGATTACAAATTCAAGTAGTAATAGTAGAAGTAAATAAACAATTGAAATTTTAACTGCACCATATCAAGGTTAAAAGTTAATTACAAAATTTACCATATGCTAATAACAAATTTAAGTAGTAAAATTTCAAGTAAATAAACAATTAAAATATAAACTAAAACAAGTAAATAAAAAATTTAAGGTTTGTTTCATGCCTGATTGTTGGGGTTGTTCTTGCAAACTCTTAAACCATTAAGTGCCACTTGTGCGAGCTAAAAAATAATACACTTTCTGCATCAGTATATCACTTAAGCTCTTACCTGATGCATAAAGAGAGATTATCAAGTCCTTATAAAGTTAGTGATAAAGAAATGATTACAGAGGTTAAAACAAGCTCAGATGCTTAAGTACAACAAAGAGATCACAAATCTATGTTATAACTTGAGGACATATTGCATGCATGTAACAACATTCAAGACTACACACGATTTACCATAGATTACTTATATTAATTCATAATGACATATGACATACATCAACATGCATATACTTCAACATCACACCACCTTATAATAACGGCAACTTTATCATATTACATAGATATTATGCATTAACCAACTATCTTCAAAAACCAACATAATAACTAAACCCCATCGAACCCTTATTATAAAGTTAAGGTGAGTTGATATAGACTAAACCTCTCCTTTCTTTCGATGTCAACTCATCATCCCTAAAATTTAGTTAATCTTATCTTCATGACTTTATAATGTGTTCCTTATTCCCTACTTTATGATCTCCTTGCCTTTCACCGAGTTACCAACCTAGAGTTGTAGATTTGTAACCATTATGTAATCATTGTCTTGCATACATGATACATGCATGGAGATTCAATAAAGGTCATGTTGGCCATTTTTTGGCCCACAGACCAAACTTGTGCCTAGATGAATACGGTGAGAAAAATTCTAAAGCTTGAAGGTTAGACAACAGTTTCGTGAACAAGTCTAGAAGGGCTTACAGACCTTAGAAAAGCTAAGTATAAAGTCTTTTGGGCTAAGTCTTTACTTTGGAATTCTTTTAGCCTTTTCATTGCTAAGATGATTTCTTTTGGGACCTTTTTTTGGCTAAGTGTTGAATTCTTTTAGACAAGTTGTCTGAGACAAAGTTTCCAAAGGGGTAATTTTTTTGAACAAAATGTTTGAAGCAAAATACAAAGACCAAATTATTTCGGAGAAAGTATTCTGCAACAATTTCTCTGAAGGCCTATTTCTTTTGAGTCTTTTGGGCTAATAATTGAGAATTTTTTTAGACATTTTATCTGAAATAAAAGGCCTAAAGGATTTTTCTCTCGAAAAGTTTACCAAGCAAAAATTTTGAAGGATATCTTTTTCAAAGTGAAGTGGCCAAGACAATTTTATCGAAGGGATTTTATCAAGAAAATGGTCTGATACAAAAAACCTGAGGTCACTTACAGAATTTAGAAAAGCATTGAGTAAAGTCCCAAAGAAATTGCCCGCAGGAAAATAGGTTGCAAAAAATTGTCTAAGGAAAAAATTATGAAGGAATTCCTTCAAGAAGAAGTGTCGAAGGAAAAAACTCTGAAGGACCATTTCCCAAATGTTGAAGTGCACTTTTCTTAGCAAAAAGGGATCTTTTCAGGTTCCAAAGGGCATTCTCAAAGTCCCGAAGGGCTTTTTCAAGAATACCGAGAGATACTTTCCTTTTGGAAAGGTACTTTTCAAAAATACTGAAGGGTATTTTTCTTTCAGGAAGGGTATTTCTTGAGGAAAATAAGGCACTTATTGAAACCCAAAGGGACTTTCCCTTTCAGGGAGGATGTTTTCAAGATTTTTGAGGGCACAATTCAAAAAAACCCAAAGGAAATTGGCTGAAGAAAAAAAACCCACATGAAAGTGCTTGAAAGGATTGAGACATTCACACCAGTGTCAAACTTCAAGCTCAAAAAATAGCCATTGGGATTTAAATATTCCATGACAAGCCGAAAAATGTCAAAATTTGAACCCCTATAAGTAACCATTTGGATTTGAAAATCTTGAGATGTTTACACAGACGTCAAAGATGGGTCTCATAAAATAGGCCTTCTAGACCTAATAAAGATCAAAAGAATCTACACAATCCATAGACTTAGATCGACATAAATGGATTCAGGAAAACCAATGTCCTTAGATTGGTTTTCCATCTATAGGAAAGATCTGGTCCAAGTTTCAAAGCAGGAACTAGTATATGTAATTAATGGAGAGGCCCTTATCTTTTGACATGGCCAACATCTTTGACAAATAGCCACTTGATGCAAAAGGAGCATGGCTCAGTCTAGATTCAAAGATATAGGGATTTCATCCTTATACTTATAGGACATGCAAAGTGAAAGAGTACACCAAGTTTTTAATGCAAAGATAAAATCATTCACACTTGGCGAAGACATATAGCTACCTTCGACATGGCTCTCTCAGCTCCAAAAAAGAGAGACTTGAATGCACAAGGGGCTCAAGGATATTTGCAGTGATCTTGGATGATTTATCTCATGGTCAAGGCAGTTGCATGCTTTGAATGCAAAAGAGCTTAAGAACAACAGTGGTGGTTGTAGCCATTTATGACCCCCCTCTCTATTTTCTCATGTAAGCCCCCCTCTTCTCTCATCCCTTTTTGCTATATATAGAGGCTTTTGAGTCTAAAAAAGGGATCCTCAACTGGTGATAGAGTTACTCTATCAAAATCACCTTGTAACACTCTCTTAAGCAATAAGATAAACTTTCTAGTTCTAGTTTGGAGCAAAGTGTGCATTATTAGGGTTTTAACTTGCAAAATGTATGTCTCTTTTCATCATCTATGAATCCTCCACGCACCTTTCTATAATTATTTTGGTTCCTTGCATGTTGTGTGAAGTGTTAGACATTGGTGCCTTCTTGAAGTGTCACAAGTTTATAGTGTCTCATAAAGACCTATTTCTTTATGTCCTTCAAATTGTAGGGTTTCCCTTCAATCTCCACATAAATACTTATGCTTGTGGCCTTGAGATAGGATCAGATTAGTCTATGTCTTGGTTAAATTCATTAGTAGTCATTAAGGCTTCTAGGCTAAAAGTGGATCATTTCATCTTTGGTGCATCACCATCCTTATCTTAGATTCCCCCTTCATGTTATCTTTCTCTCCCTTTTCCTTAGTTAGCATTAGATTTTAGTGTGGGAAATAAGTTGAAGTGAAGCATCTAAGGAGTTAGCCTCATTAAAAATACTAGAGGTTCAACGTCACTACAGGATAACCATAGCCAGAGGTTGTTCTAATATTCTAGCTAGGAGTGAGAGAGCCTAAAAAACTCTCCCACAAGGGTGTAAATCTGTGCTACAATAGGTCCTCCTCTTGTGTGGTTCTTCCATTCCTGTGCACACCCTTACTAAGAAAAAAACTCTACTTCATTGACTATCCTTCATATGGTTATCTTTGTGCTTGAACTCACATAGAAAAAGGGGGTTTACTTTACTTTATGCTCCTTTACTAGGTTATGTTTGTGTGAACTTGTATTTAACCAAACTTGGGGGTCAAAATCTCCAAACACTATCTATAATATCCATAATGATATAAGTTAATGAATTCCATTTTTACCTCCAAAAAATTAGGCACTTGCTAGCAGAGTTCCTCAAAATCATTCTAGCACTAAATATCAGTCGTGACCTATGTAATCTTGGCTAACATCTCCTTGAGTATAGTCTCAACTACCTCTAGGTTTTTGGAATTATCCTCCTTATTTATTTCAACTATTGGAATTATAAGAGGTGGCCACAATATATACATGATATTTTTCAATTTTATCATTTAATAGTGCTTTCTCTTATAATAACATGTCGAGCTTCAATCTCCCTAAGTGCACACCTTAAAGGGTGCATTGAGAAAGGGGTGGGTAGGCATTTTGTGCTTTATCAGAGATCTTGTTATCCATGTCATGATCATATCATTCATAATTCATTCCAAATTCCTAGAGTGTCTCTCCATTTACCTCCTATGATGTCTCTCTGAAATCTTGAGACCCTAAAATATGGTTAAGTCTAAAATCTAGTAGGACCCTCCAAAACCTAGAGTTTGCATTTTAACTCCTAGAAGCCCGAAACCACTCTCAAATTTTTTGAAAGTATATAGATAAAATATAACTTCAATTATAATAAACTAGATTTCCATACTAAATTTCAACATATACTTAAAACATTTATTATATATATTACATGTTTCAACACCTTTTCCATCTTATCCTATGGCATCGACCAAGCCGATACCATTCTCCATATTATCCTATGGTATCAGCCTGGTCGATACCACCATTTATACTATGTCATCCAGTCAGATAAATTCCTACAGTATTTTCCAACTCAATATCATTTTATGTCAATTGACTTCCTTTCAAATTTCATCGAACTAACTCATGGCGTCGACTTAACTTTTGGGATGGATTAGAGCTATTGAGATAAATAGGAGGATCACTATGACTATAGCCTTTGGAAAGTATTCCAAATATGAACACAATTTATTTGATACAATGGATGATTGGATATGCAAAGATTATTTTATTTAAATCACCTTTTCATTCCAATAGATCATATGCACTCATTTTGCTCAGTTTTTGTGAACTAGGAATTTGACTAAAAAAAGCAGAATAGTATTGTGTTAGTGAATGAAACCAAATCGAAAACAAACTAAACTAACATCTTCATGCCTAGTTACTAGGGTGAGCTTGGTGAAGAAAGACAAATGAACAAAGCACAACTAAAATGCAGGAAAACACACATTCCTTACCTTCCTTGATGCTCCAAGAGCATTCTTCGATTGGCTTGATCAATTTGTGCTCATGAAGTCTTTGCCAATGGAAGCTTGGCTATCCTCCACTCTTATTGGCACCTTTGAATTTGGCTTGGCTTGGCTTGGAATCAATTTGGTATGGTAACACTAGTTTGCATGAATCTTTTAGAACCAATCCTGCATTATAACTTTGCACAAATTAAGCTTAAAAATGATGTTTATGGCCTCTCTATTTATATATTTTTGAGATTGATCAGAATCACCCTAAACCATCTATCCTGAGATGAAGATGTGTGGTTGAGGATTAATTAAATATTTTTTAATTAAGTTTATAATTATACTTATCATGACATTGGAAAAAGGGACAATTAAGAGGCATGGAGGGTATTGATGAGGCATGGATGACATGAATCATAATATTTGTGGCATTTATGGCCTAGGGATGTCTTCCCAAGAAATGAGGTCACCTAATGATGCAGATATTCAATATTCATTTCTAAAAACAAGTTTTCAACAAGTTTCTATGGAATTATTAATTAGGCCTTGATTTGGATTAATTAGCTCTTAAGCATATTTAAACACTTTGTGCATAAATTACTCAAATTGATCAGAATGTCTTGTTATTGGTCCAAAATTTGACTAAATTGGAATTAGAATGTGATGTTAGATGTGTTAGATCCATTATCCCATTTAGGATGTTACCAACACCAAATAACAAAGGCACATGTCTTGTGTAATAGATTTGATAGGAAAGAGCAATCCAGAGAACCCAGGTGTAAAATTGGTGTTTTAACTTGAAATGAACTAATCAAAGTTAGTTGGCCCATAAATTGCACTACCCTATTTAATGATACTTTGGTAAAAATCAACACTTGAATATATCAATTTCAATGCATTTAATACATTTTAATGTTTTTAGGCCAAATTATGCACTTTAGGTGGAAATTGGTCAAAAGCCTAGTTGGAGGTTATTGATGGCCAGATTTAGGTGTCTACAATTTTCCCCTATTTGGGAAGGCATTGTAAGCTATAAGCACAATAATGTCTTCTCAAATAATGAAAAGGTCCTGTATACTTATAACTGTAATGATGATAAACTAACTATATGATGCCCCCTAGAGGGAATGATTGGAAAAAATAGGTCAGAAAATGGTCCCTCGATAAGAAGTGAAATGAGGGGACCAAAGAAAGGAAAGATGATGGGGTGAAAACATAGTGGTATTGAAAAAGTGGTCAAAATCACTGAGAATGCAAATGGGATGGTGTACAATGGTTTGCCCAAAGGCAGTTATAAGTATTGTACCCAGATAGTGGCAATGTGGTATGATAACATAATGATTTGCCCAAAGGTAGTTATAATCATTGAGAAGATGGAGCTACCCCAGTTAGGATAGATAAACAAGATAATAACATGCCACTATATGGGTAGAAAAAGGGAAGTGGTGATAACATAATGATTTGCCCAAAGGCGGTTATAATAATTGAAAAATGCAGGTGGGATGATGTACAATGATTTTCCCATAGGTGGTTATAATAATTAGACCTTGATTACGAAAACCATAATAAACTTGGCTGACGATGATGATAAATTAACACAAAAGGTAATGATGAATTGGAATAACCTACTAGTAGGGAGATGCTCGTCTGGACTAATAAAGGTTGAAATTCTTTTGTGGTTAATTACTCTATTTGGGATATGATTGGGATTGAATCGAGATGTCAGAGCCAAAGAGATGTGGATGCCACTATTGCTCAATAGACTTATTGAAGCTGAGGTTTGTTGTAACACATGTCGGTAGGCATCATGGTATAACATTATGAGGACTTGGCTGAAATATGCATGAGGACTGACTCTCATAATCCAATACTTAATAAAAAATAGTGTATCAATGATAAAAAACCATGATGACAATGTAAACATATGAATATGGATGGATTTGAGTATAAGTGTGGGTAAGGAATCACCCAATGAACACACATAAACTAAATCAAGGCAACGGTGCTGAAAGCAAACAAATAAATAGACAAACATACAAAATAAGTAGAGACAAATAAATAAACAACGCAATAGAAACCATACAAATATTGCCCCTTGAAACTAGGTGACAACTTAACAAATGAACAAAATGGGGGAATAGAAGAAAAGGAAGGGGGTGGTCAAGCTATCTCCATATGCACTAGGCAAGTGGACACTCTCTACATAGTTCCATAGATGTAATATCCAATAAAAAAATTTAGGTCAAATGTAGTTCTCCTAAGGAATGAAAATAATGTGATAAATGATGAAAACAAATAGAATGGATGCGATAGAAGTAGAGGAATGGTCTTGAAAAATGGTAAGTGTGTGAGAGAAAAGGCTAAAAAAGATGGGGAAACTAAGTGACAAGTGGTTTGCTTGTAACTGAGTAAGGGTTCCCAAAATCTTTAAGGCAAGGAGTGGTCAAATGTTTTTGGTTTTTTCTAATAATTTTACAAATGTTTTTGGAATTTTTTGAAGAATCTCAACTCGATCAAGAATGATGAGACACTAATGGTTCAAGCTTACAAAATGATGAGAGTGTTCAAACTTAGGTTGCTCATAAAATAACAAAAGTGTGTCAAGGGGGTGACTGAGCTAACCTCAACCAGTATCGAGTGCTACCTCATAGTCCTAGAGTAAGACCTCAAGTCATTTTAGTTCCACCCTACAGTGGAGGAATTTGACTAGTTTAGTAGTCAATTCAAACGAAACAAGCACAATTGGTAAAAAGGCACAGCGTGGCATAGAAAGTAGTAAGTTGGTATGTCAAGGCTTAATAAACAAATGTTTCCCCTAGTTTACCCATAGGTGGTTATAACTAGGACATAATGTCATAGATCAATGGTACTAATTTGCCCAAAGGTGGTTATAATTAGTAGCAAGACTGGTGATAAGAAAGGAATAACAAACGAAGGATGCAACTGCTAAAACTTCTATCACACTGTTCTAAAATATGATCTCTATCTGAAATACTTGAAGCAACTGATCAGATTCATCAATGTTGAAAATGTGTAATGAATAAAAAAAACCAAGGTCAAATGGGCTAGGCTTTAGAACACACTGGATCGATAGGTCAGAAATGTAAAGTGGATACGACTAAAAGGATGGATAAGAATGATATTTATACAAAGAAGAATAGTGATAAAATGGCATAACTAAAATGCTCCTTACTGATTGTTGTCCCCCAAAAATATCAGCTCATTTTTGGGACAACATTTGAACTATTTTGGTCTTACATACCAAAATTATCTCTTCTCTTTTCAAAATTTGTCTTGGGCATTCAAATTCTTCAATTTTCAAGCTTTTCTTGAATCTACGGACTTTGCAGGCTTGAATCTATGGACTATGCAGGCTTGAATCTACGGACTCTACAAGCTTGAATCTATGGACTCAGCAGGAAGAAAAATCTACGGACTATGTAGGAAAGGGAAAATCTATGGACTATGCAAGCAGGTTCATTTTTACAGGTTCAAAGGCTTCTATAGGTGGTTTCAGTCAAAAGAATCAGTTTTTCAACACTTATTCATTTTTCAGGACTGTTTCAGTGGCTTGGTTCAAACAAAAATCTCCATCGGCAAACACCAGCAGCAGGTTCAATGTTTGGTTCATCCTCTGGTTCAACGTCTTTTGGTTCAAAGGATTGGTTCCAAGCCTAAGTTTAATAAAAAGTGTCTATCGACAAGCATTCAAGCAAAAAGGACTTGAACCATTGAACCACTTTGGTTCAAAGGTTCAACGGGTTCAAGGTTCAACAAGTTCAACGTCTTTGGCAAGAGTTAAGCACTTCATCAAGGTTCAAAGTTCAATCACTTCAATTGGTTCATCGACTTCAAAACACTTGGCCAAATCAAGGCAACTTGAACCATTGAACTGTTAAACCATTGAACCACGGTTCAAAGGTTCAACGGGTTCAAGGTTCAACGACAGTTTCAACCAAAGGAATGGTTCAATGGCTCGATTTAACCAAGCGGTTCAACACTTTATTTCACTCAGGTGGTTCATTCCCTTTATTTCAACATCTTTTGGTTCAATCAAATGGTTCATCAGTCAGTTCAAAGCTTTGTTTGAACCGTTGAACCAAAACTTGGTTCAATGAAAAGGTTCAATGTTTTGGTTCAAAGACATGGTTCAAAGGCAAGTTCAATGTTTGGTTCAATACTTAGTTCATCGGCTTGGTTCATTCAATTGAACCATCAGCTTGAACCATTTTTGGTTCAACTGATTGGTTCAATGTCTTGGTTCAACATAATGGTTCATCACCAAAGTTCAAAGGGGCGATTCAATGCAAAAAGAAGCTTCTTGAAAGATAAGTGCCCTTGTAGAGGACACTTAATCGACAAAAGCACCCTTCAAAAGGGTCATTTTCAAGGAAGCTGAAAGGTAATTCTTTCAGATTTGTTTAAGGCATTTAAAATTGGCTAAGACATAATTCTTTCAAATTTTTGTCTGAAGGAATTCCTTTGGAAAAAAAATCTGAAAGAAATCAAAGAAGTGAATGCGGGCAAAAAATACGAAGACTTGGCAGAACAAATAATTTTGCGAACTTTTTGTCTGCGGGAATTTTCCCCGGGGAAAATGTCTGCAGGAAACGTTCACGGGAGGAAGCGTAAGAAAAGCCGAGGGGAATTTGTGAAGGGCCACTGAAGGACCCTGAAGGGCAAGTGCCCTTGCGGGGGACTCTCGACTGCCAATTTGAAGACACTTCCTGAAGTCGAAGGGTTGCCCGAAGATGTCTGAAGGCTATTTAAAGACTACTCAAAGGATAGATACTCTTGCGGGAGGTTATTCTGACTCAAAATGGGTCATTTCTCAAGGCCTAAAATGGCAAGTCCAATCTGGAAAAGCACCAAGCAGAAAGCTGAAAGAAGACCAAGGGGTGATGCGTCCGAAGACGTCAAATTCAACACAACCAACTAGCCGTTGGAAACATAGTGACGGGTGCACGAACGTCAAATTGAAGACAACAAAATAACTGTTGATCCTTTGAACTTATAGACCAGAATGCATTCCTAGAATTCAAGGCCAAGACCAGCAAAAAGCGAGGAAGGAATATAACAACAAACTGAATCCAGGACCCGATTTAATTAACCAGGAAAGGAGGAATGATGAAGGTAAGATTAGATCGTCAGGTGGACATTGAAAGTTGCACACTTTAAATAAGCGTGACTTATTTCCCTACATTGATAAAATCAAATGGGTAAAATGCCCCCAAGTTCTAGCCTGACTTCTTAACAGATTCCAATGCAGCATGATGTGTTACTATTCTTGAGTCCTTTTTTAAATGGCTATATAAGGGACTCTCTTCTATTGTAAAGGTATCTCTTTTTTGACAATCAAAATGAACCTCTGCCCAAATTGAAAGGCACTTCTGAGACTTTGAGCTCAGTTTGTTTATTATATTTTGTTATTGGAATAAGAAAGCAAATGGTTTTTCAGACTTTGTGCTGTGATATCTTTGTGGTTAAGGAAACTGTTCTTATGTCTTTTTCCTTGATGTATTTTCTGTTCCTTTAATTTAACAAGTAGGATTAGTGAAATTAGTCAAAAAATTGTCATGAAGAGTTAACTGTGGAGATACTTTGTGCCCCCATAATTGCCTCTCAGTGTGTTTTATTTTCATTTATGTGTAAAGGACTTTGAGAAGACTTTGTGCTCTTATTGTTCTTTGTATCTTACTCTTGAGCAATCCAGGTGAAGACTTTGTGCTACATTTCGATTTGCTGGTTATTACATCTTTTGCTACATTTTGTTGTTACTACCTAGAGTATTCTTGTGGCTTGCTAAATAGTACTTCTAAAAGAAGAGGAGTGATTTTTGTCATTTTCCTTGAGTTTCTCCTATGATCTACACGCATCATCTCTAAAGAAAGAGAGATGGATGATTTGTCCTACCCTTGAGTATTATTTTCTGTTAATATACATATATAACATACCTATAGGGAACCTCTCCTTTTAATGAGAGGAGAGATCAATCTCCTTTTGATGTGGTAAAAACTGCACATTTGGACGACCAATCTTCCTACTTTGGCTGATTAGACCTATTTTGTTTATTAGTACGCTAATCAAAAAAATATTCAACCAATAGTTTTTGGCGACTCTGTTGGGGATATCATATCCATTATCCATTTATAATCTATCCATTCACCTCCACACTAACTGGGAAAGAACGCACAGTTTAAAGCCTCAAGTTTTAACTGAAGCAAGGTCAATTCTTTTTCATTTTTGTTTCACAATCTGGCAGATTCAAGGTATACACAAAGCCAAAGGGCTAAAGGTATCGTTGACCCTATATTCTAGTTGGTACAACAAAGTGATTTTGATCTGTTTCCTTCACCATCTCGTCTCCAATGAACCAAGAGTTTTCCTCCTACTAAAACCAGATCTCCATTGCCAGATGAAGTATCTACTTCTGCTATTGATAAAGCTATACCTTTAATTACTCCTTTGAGATTTGTTATCCCTCCTTTTCAGAACCCTATAATGGTAGTTCAAGGTCCTTGGGGTAATGCTTGTGGTCCTCTCAATCTTACTCCACCTCTACATGAGCTTCCACACAGTTCTAAGAAGAACTTCCCCAAATTCTATGGTGATGGGAAAGTTCACCCTGATGAGCACATTGCAACCTTCAGCATAGCTTGTGGAGTAATCAGAGTAGACTTTGAAGATGTAGCAGTTAGGATTTTTGTAGAGACATTACAAGGTGCTGCTGTAGATTGGTTTTTATCATCTGTAGGCTCGATCTGTGACTGATTGGAATACTCTCAAAGCTAAGTTTGAATCCAGATTCAAACCTGTAGAGGATGCACATACACTTCTGTCTCAACTTACACAGATGAAGAAAGAGCCTCATGAGCCTATGAGAGACTTCATAGCTAAATTTGACAAATTAAAAAAAAAAATCCCTATAATTGCTCGACCTACAGTTGAGAATTTCAAATGCTTTTTCATTAATTCTCAACTATCTAAAGTCAATTTTCTCTTGAGACGTGCTGGTCAAATAGATCTTACTACAGCTCAACTTTTGGCCACTGAAGTAGAAGATGATCTCATCTTAGCAGGGAAGATAAGAAGAGATCCAAATAGAAATAGAGCTTCGTCATCTTCTCAATATGCATCTATAGGCACCACAGATCTAATGGTGCAAAAATTAGCAAATGAGTTGCTTGCTCTCAAAAAGCAAATGGCTTAAGGAATGTCTTCTGCTCCTTCATACAGAAGAACATTCCTAAATTAGTCTTATTAGGGCAATGCTGCCAAGAATCAAGGGTAACAAAATCACCTTATCAGCCTGAATTAAATCAGAATTCTCTTATCAGCTTGAATTAAATCAAGAAAATGATGCTGATCTCCTTAAAGACAATAAAAAAGAATCAGCTGGCGACTCTCACATTGGTTTCCTAAATTACCAAGATGAACCGAAAAGCAAAAGAGAAGATTTTGATGGATCATATGTAGTGTTTACTAGATCCAAGAACCAATCAGTCCAGCAGGCTGATAAAGAGAAGACAAAAGAGCAACCACAGCCAACAGTCACAATTGTCAAGCGTGGAACTAATCTACCTTTTCAGCCAAAAGATCCAATAATCACCCAAAAGGTAAATACATCAATTGCACCTTCCCCTTATACTTCTAATTTACAACAAACCACCTCCCATCCCTTTTAAAATTTAAAAAGTTGAAATACCTTTCTTTGTACCTAATCCAATTCAGCCATTTGACATAATCGATTATGTCAAAAAGACAAAAATACAAATGTCTGAGTTCGAATATTTACAGTAAAATCTTGATAAATTGAATAAACTTGTCCAATATGTTAAAAATCAAATCGTTCCTATAAGACAAAAGGCTAAAAAGGTAACTCCTGATTCTCCAAAGAACACGCATATTCCAAATAATCTGGTCATTACTCCCCCAGCTGCTCCTAGAAAAATAGAACCTTTTTATGTTTCCCTGTTAATTAATGGCCACAAGCTGAGTAACTATATTATAGATTCAGGCGCATTTGATAATGTCATGCTAGCTAAAGTAGTTGAGTCTCTTAGTCTCACATTGACCATAACCTTTGGGAGATGCTTCTCCATGGAGAACAAGCAAGTACCATTGCTGGGGCAAATCAAAGATGCCCAATTTGTATTTGCAGCCTTTTCAGACAAGAGATTCAAGATAACTGTCTTGGTGGCTGACGTCCCAGCATCTTATGGCATTTTGCTTGGACAAAATTTTTATAAGGATGTGGGAGGAGAATTAAGCATGGATCTATCTGAGGCAAGGATCCTTGTCCAAGGTGTGATGAAGAGATTGCTCCCTGAAAAGGATGCAAAATATGTGGTCACCCAGACATCAGCTCCTGAAGCTCAAATTCTTTTTGAATTTACAAGTATGGGTAACTATTTTTTATCTACAGATGAAATGCATGAAACACCTGAGAGTATTAACTCAGAAATCAGTTCTACAAGAATAGTAAAAGAACTAGTAGGCTGCAACACAGACCAAGAAAGATCATCTCTGATAAAGAAAAGTCTAAAGAAAAATTAGTATCAGATGAGATATGGACTTTGAAATTTGATGGTAGTTGTTCCTCTACCAATTCAGGAGCTGGGATTGTCTTGATATCTCCTCAAGAAAATATGTTTCCTTCATCTTACAAATTACAGTTCAACAACACTAACAATACAACTAAATATGAATCTCTGTTGCTGGGCATGAAGGCTGCTCAAGAAAGAGGCATCAAGTTTCTTCATGCCAAAGGGGATGCTGAATTAGTAGTTTGTCAAGTGAGGCATTTATATCAAACTAAGAATGAAATATTACGCCACTACCGTAACTTGGTTTGGGACTAAATTGAAAGCTTTGATTCTTTCAACATTTTTGCCATACCCAGAGAGTCTAATGACAGAGCTGATGCACTTGCTATTTCAAGAACTCTCTTAGTTCCTCATTCATATTTCAAAGAAGACAGGTACACCATTAAGCTGGTCTATAGACCAAGTGTTCATGACAATGTTGATCATTGGCAAATATTCAATGATGATCATCAAATCATTGCCTTCTTGGAATGAAAAGATAATTTTGAACAACTATGTTTTTAAGGCAGTGAACCTCATAAAATGAATCTGTGTCTGAATCTAGCTCAGATATAAATGAAGAATTCTTACAGCTGAAAGGGAACAAAATTCCTAAAGGCCTAGTTTTTCTTGAAAAGCTATTTGAAAAACATGATAGATTCATTAAACAACAACAAACAGACTCGAGTTTCTCTCAAGGATTTGATCAAATGAATCTATCTACTGAAGAAAATCTCAAGATGATCAATATTGGTAAGTGCCGCACCCCTGAAGAAAGACTCAAGTTCACTTCTTTACTTTGTCAATACATGGATGTCTTAGCATATTCTTATGAAGACTTGAAGTCTCTCAGACCAGATGAAATCTGCCATAACATTCCTCTCAAGGCTGACTCAATGCCATACAAGCAAAAATCCAGATAGTATAATCCAAAAATATCAAGTACTATTCTATTTGAGATACAAAGGATGTTGAATGCCAGAATCATCTTCCCAATCCATCATTCCACATGGATTGTGAATATAGTGCCTGTAAAGAAGAAGAATGGTGAAATTTGCATTTGTGTAGATTTTAGAAATCTGAATCAAGCATCTTTGAAGGATAATTATTCTTTGCCCATTATGGATCAAGTACTTCAAACAGTGACAGGGACAGAGATGTTATCAATGTTGGATGGCTTCTCAGGTTATAATCAAGTTGAAGTTGGTGAAACAGACCAATACAAGACTGCATTCACCACGCCTTGGGGTACATTTGCATATAGGAGAATGCCTTTTAGTCTAATAAATTTTGGCGCTACCTTTCAGAGAGCTATGGATCTAGCTTTCAAAGATGAGATTGGTAAATTCATAGTGGTATACCTTGACAATTTAACTATCTTTTCAAAGCGTCTATCTGATCATGTACGCCACCTAAAATAAGTGCTGGAGCACTGCTGCCAGAATGGTATTTCCTTAAATCCTAAAAAGTCTATTTTTAGAGTAACAGAGGGGAAACTCCTTGGACACATTGTGTCCAAAGAAGGCATAAAGATTAACTCAGACAGAGTCAAATCTATTCAAGAGCTTAATCTACCTACAAGTAAAAATGATGTTCATTCTTTCTTTGAAAAGGTGAATTTCTTACAGAGATTCATCCTCGAATTTGCTGAGAAGACTAGACACTTTGTGAACATGATGAAAGGGAAGACTGTCTTCAACTGGACTAAAGAAGGTAAATCAACATTTCAGGATATTAAAACCGGCATCGCTCATGCCCCTACCTTGGTTTGCCCAGATTACAACAAAGATTTCATCATATACAGCTATGTGTCTGAACACACTCTTTTAGTGATTCTTGTTCAACAAGACAAAGAAGGTATGGAATCACCTATCTCTTTCATGAGTTGCCCTCTCAAAACCCATGAGATGAAGTATTCAAATATAGAGAAGCATGCTTATACCTTGGTAAAAGCAGTCAAACATTTTCGCTTCTATATTCTGAATTCACATACTACTGCCCTAGTGCCTGACACTACAGTCAAGTCTATATTAACTCAGCAGGAGTTTGGCACGAAAAGAGGTAATTGGATTACAAAGATCTAAGAGTTTGATCTAGATATCAAATCGACAAAGCTGGTCAGAGGTAAAGGCCTATGTCAATTAATTGCTGACAATAAAATAGAAGACACACAGCATGAAGAAATTGAAGTGGAAGAGACACCAACAGTCCTTTTAGTCTCCACTACCAATGAGTGGTATTTAGGTATCACTCATTTTCTAATTTATGGTGAATGTCTTGCTCATTTGTCTTACAAAGAAAGGAGGACTATCAAGTTGAAAGATGCCAATTTTGTCCTTTGGGATAACGGCCTGTACAAGAGAAGCATAGATGGAGTATTCCTTCGCTATGTGGACAAAGAAAAACAAACCTAGCTTTTGAAATCTTTCCACAATCTGGCCTATGGAGGACACTTTATTGTTCCTGTGACTGCTCACAAGATTCTATGAGCCAGGTATTACTAGCCAACTCTTTTCCAAGATGAGCATAAGTGGGTGAAAAAATGTGAACTCTATCAGCAATTTATTGGAAGACCCAAGTTAGCTGCTATGCCTCTCAAGCCAGTGATCATAGAACCTTTCCTGCAATGGGGACTTGATTTTATTGGGACAATAAACCCATCTTTAGGTGTTGGACATGATTATGTCCTTACAGCAACTGATTATTTCACCAAGTGGGTAGAAGCAATCCCAACTAAGCATACTACTTCAGAAGTTGTATGCAACTTTTTCAAAGAGAATATCATTTCTAAGTTTGGAGTTCCACTCAAAATTGTCACTCATAATGCAGCTTGTTTCACCTCTCAAGAGATTACACAATTCTATTTTCATTATGGAATTACACTCTCTCACTCTTTTGATTATTTTCCACAAAGGAATGGACAAGCTGAGTCCAACAATAAGAATTTGGTAACTATTATCAAAAAGCTAGCAGATGACAATTAGAGAACATGGCATAAAGCATTAGTTGATGCTCTATGGGCAGACAAAATCACACCAAAGAGGGAAATTGGTATGTCTCCTTTTCTAATTATTTATGGTATCAATTTTGAGATACCAATCACCTTAGAATTATCAGCCTTGAAATTGGAAAAGGCAATTGAAGATCAGACATATGAAAGTTCTCTTGACAAAAGAATCATGTGCTTGGCTGAGCTGGAAGAAAAAAGAACCATGGTGGTGGATAGAATTGTTGCTCATCAAAGCCTAGTAAAGAAACTCTTTGATCAGAAGGCCATAAATCATGATTTCCATATTGGGGATCAAGTCCTGCTGTGGGACAAAAGAAGAGAACCAAAGGGGATGCATGAAAAGTTTGACTCCCTTTGGAGAGGCCCATTTATAATTCATTAGCACATTGGTGAAAATAGCATTGTATTAAAATATCAGGATGGCACACTCTTTTCTTTGCTCCACAATGGGCAGCATCTGAAACATTTTAACTCTTGAAGTGTTAGATTTTTACATCTATATATATGTATATTTGTACAGTTTTCAATTCTATTTTGTTTTGTTTGTTTCTATTTTTGGAGCCTTTCATTTCTGTGTAGCATGACTCTGTAACCCAATGGTACACATGAAGACATTAGAGATTCTAGATTCTACTCCTTTCAATTTCTTTTGAAATTGACAGAAGTTCTCCAATTGGAGCCAGCTGTTGTCCCCCAAAAATATTAGCTTATTTTTGGGACAACATTTGAACTATTTTGGTCTTACAGACCAAAATTATCTCTTCTCTTTTCAAAATTTGTCTTGGGCATTCAAATTCTTTAGTTTTCAAGCTTTTCTTGAATCTACGAACTCTGTAGGCTTGAATCTATGGACTCTGTAGGCTTGAATCTACGGACTCAGTAGGAAGAAAAATCTATGGACTGTGTAGGAAAGGAAAAATCTATGGACTTTGCAGGGAGGTTTATTTTTACAGGTTCAAAGGCTTCTACAGGTGGTTTCAGTCAAAAGAATCAATTTTTCAACACTTATTCATTTTTTGGGACTGTTTCAGTGCCTTGGTTCAAACATAAATCTCCATCAACAAACACCAGCAGTAGGTTCAACATTTGGTTCATCCTCTGGTTCAATGTTTTTGGTTTAAAGGATTGGTTCAAAGCCTAAGTTCAATCAGAAATGTCTATCGGCAAGCATTTAAGCAAAAAGGACTTGAACCATTGAACCACTTTGGTTCAAAGGTTCAACGGGTTCAAGGTTCAACAAGTTCAATGTCTTTGGCAAGAGTTAAGCACTTCATCAAGGTTCAAAGTTCAATCGCTTCAATTGGTTCATCGACTTTAAAACACTTGGCCAAATCAAGGCGGCTTGAACCATTGAACCGTTGAACCATTGAACCACTTTTGGTTCAAAGGTTCAATGGGTTCAAGGTTTAATGGTAGGTTCAACCAAAGGAACGGTTCAATGGCTCGGTTCAACCAAGCGGTTCAACGCTTTATTTCACTCGAGTGGTTCATTCCCTTTGTTTCAGCATCTTTTGGTTCAATCAAATGGTTCGTCAGTCAGTTGAAAGCTTTTTTTGAACCATTAAACCAAAACTTGGTTCAACATCTTGGTTCAATGAAAAGGTTCAACATTTTGGTTCAAAGACATGGTTCAAAGACAAGTTTAATGTTTGGTTCAATACTTAGTTCATCGGCTTGGTTCATTCAATTGAACCATCGGCTTGAACCATTTTTGGTTCAATTGATTAGTTCAACATCTTGGTTCAACAGAATGGTTCATCACCAAAGTTCAAAGGGGCGATTCAATGCAAAAGGAAGCTTCTTGAAGGACAAGTGCCCTTGCGGAGGACACTTAATCAACAAAATCACCCTTCGAAAGGGTCATTTTCAAGGAAGCTGAAAGGTAATTCTTTCAGATTTGTTTAAGGCATTTAAAATTAGCTAAGACATAATTCTTTTAGATTTTTGTCCGAAGGAATTTGTTCGGACAAAAAATCCAAAATAAATCAAAGAAGTGAATGCGGGCAAAAAATTTGAAGACTTGTTCAAAGACTTGGTGGAATAAATAATTCCGCAGACTTTTTGTTTGCGATAATTTTCCCCAAAATTTTTGTCTGCGGGAATTTTCCCTGGGGAAAATGTCCATGGGAAATGTTCATGGGAGGAAGTGTAAGAAAAGCCAATGGAATTTGTGAAGGGCCACTGAAGGACCCCAAAGGGCAAGTGCCCTTGCGGGGGACTCTCAACTGCCAATTTGAAGACACTTCCTAAAGCCGAAGGGTCACCCGAAGAAGTCTGAAGGCTATTTAAAGACTGCTCGAAGGATAGATACCCTTGTGGGAGGTTATTCTGACTCAAAATGGGTCATTTCTCAAGGCCCAAAAGGGCAAGTCCAATCCAAAAAAGTGCCAAGCAGAAAGCCAAAAGAAGACCAAGGGGTGACGCGCTCGAAGACGTCCAATTCAACACAACCAACTAGCTATTGGAAACATAGTGACGGGCACACAAACGTCAAATTGAAGACAACAAAATAACTGTTGATCTGTTGAACTTACAGAATAGAATGTATTCCAAAAATTCAAGGCCAAGACCAGCAAAAAGCGAGGAAGGAATAGAACAAAAAACTAAATCTAGGACCTGATTCAATTAACCAGGAAAGGAGGAACGATGAAGGTAAGATCAGATCGCTAGGTGGACATTGAAAGTTGCACACTTTCAATAAGCATGACTTGTTTCTCTACATTGATAAAATCAAATGGGTAAAATGCCCCCAAGTTCCAACCTATCTTTTTAACAGATTGCAATGCAGCATGATGTGTTACTATTCTCGAGTCCTTTTTTACATGGCAATATAAGGGACTCTCTTCTATTGTAAAGGTATTTCTTTTTTGACAATCAAAATGAACCTCTGCCCAAATTGAAAGGCATGTCTGAGACTTTGAGCTTAGTTTGTTTATCATATTTTGTTATTGGAATTAAGAAAGCAAATGGTTTTTCAGACTTTCTGCTGTGATATCTTTGTGGTTAAGGAAACTGTTCTTATGTATTTTTCCTTGATGTATTTTCTATTCCTTTAATTTAACAAGCAAGATTAGTGAAATTAGTCAGAAATCTATCCTGAAGAGTTAACTGTGGAGAGACTTTGTGACCCCATAATTGCCTTTCAGTGTGCTTTCTTTTCATTTCTGTGTAAAGGACTTTGAGAAGACTTTGTGCTCTCATTGTTCTTCGTATCTTACTCTTGAACAATCCAGGTGAAGACTTTGTGCTACATTTTGATTTTCTGGTTATTACATCTTTTGCTACATTTCACTGTTACTAACTGGAGTATTCTTGTGGCTTGCTGAATAGTAATTCTAAAAGAAGAGGAGTTCTTTCTGTCATTTTCCTTGAGTTTTTCATATGATCTACACGCATCATCTCTGAAGAAAAAGAGATGGATGATTTGTCTTACCCTTGAGTATTATTTTATATTAATATACATATATAACATACCTATAGGGAACCTCCCCTTGATGAGAGGAGAGATCAATCTCCTTTTGATGTGGTAAAAATTGCACATTTGGACGACCAGTCTTCCTACTTTAGCTGATCAGACCTATTTTGTTTATCAGTACGCTGATTGACAAAATATTCAACCAACATAGATAATACACCTTAGCACTCAAGCATAGTACCACTTAAGGTGAATAATATTCATTGTCTTAGGAAGTTCATCTCCATCTAGTGTGGCAAGCTTATATGCTCTTGATCCATAATCTGTAGTAATGATGAAAGGCCTGATCTAGTTTGGTTTGAATTTACCTTTATGATTCTTCTCAGTCATGGTATTCTTTTGGTTTTCTTTAAGAACAAGATCACCAAGTTCAAATGTTCTATACTTGACACACTGATTGTAATGGCCTTTGAGTCAGTTTTGATATGCCTGAAGATTGTTGATCATAACTATCTATTTATCATCAAGTAGGTCTAGCTCTTGTAGGTGAGCTACTTGATAGTCATGATCATCCAGAACATGCTTGAAAGAGATATGTAGTGAAGGGAAATTGACCTCAATGGGAAGGATGGATACAATACCATAAACAAGTGAGTATGGAGTGGCTCTCATGGGTGCACAATGATTAGTACGATATGCTCAAAGGGTAGGGAATATCTGTAGGTGCTAATCATGACCGACATCATTGACAATCTTTTTAAGAATATTGATAATGGTTTTATTTGATGCTTCAACCTAACCATTACCTTGAGGGTAATATGCTATAGAAAAATGTTGTGTGATGTTATATTTGATACATAACTGGTCTACATCCTTGTTTTTGAATGATCCTCCATTATCAGATATAATGTCAGAGGGGATACCATAGTGGTAAATGAGATGGTTAAAGATGAATTTGGAAATTCGCTTTCTAGTCACGTAAGTGAGGGGTATAGCTTCAACCCACTTAGTGAAATACTTAGTGGTGGTAAGGATATGTTTATGGACGTTAGATGAAGTGGGTTTGATCTTCCCAATGAGGTCAAGTCCCCATATAACAAATGGCCATGGTGTCAACATCAGTTTCAATGTTTGGGTTGGGGCATGAATCAGATTAGCATGTCACTGACATTTATCACACTTATTTACATATGCAGCTGCATCTTCATCCATCATGGGCCAAAAATAACCAGTATGCAAGAGACTTTCAGATAGGACTACCTTGCTATAATGATCTCCACATACTCCTTTGTGAACTTTAATTAATGCTAGTGTAGACTATACCAAAGTTAAACAATGAATCAGAGTTCTATCAAAATTATGGTGACATAGGGTGGATCTAAGTAGAGTATAACGAGTGGAATGATGAATAAAGGCTTTAGTTTGTTTTTGAGATAGGTTAGGTGGTAAAACTTGGTCATGAAGGTAGTTGTAAAGGTCTGAGGTCCAAATAGAATTAAGACCAATAATATCACAAATCATTGCAATGGTTGAAGGTTCATGAGCTGGTGTTGATAGATTCTCAATGAGGAACTAATACTCTCTAGCTTTATCTATATTTTGAGTCAAAAAGACAATAGTAGCCATGGCATCCATAATTATATTACTAGCCCTTGGTATGTGCTCAAACTAAATGTTGGTAATTTATTGCTTAAGAGTGTCAACCATGGATTTATATAGAACCAACTTGTCATCTTTGGTCTGAAAATGATCTGTGACCTAATTGATGATTAACTAAGAATCACCATAAACTTGGAGATTGGATATGTTCCAATGCACAACCTATCAAAGTCCTGTAACAAGTGCGTCATACTCAACCATGTTGTTTGTACAAAGAAAGTTGATTATGAATGATTTAGGGATTAGATCTTGCTATGGTGTAATAAATAAGAGGCCTACCCATGATCCATGTGCAGTAAATGAATTATCAAAATATATCTTCCAGTACTACTCCTCAAGAGGTGTGTCAATAATAGTTATTATGGTTTCATCAAGGAAATGAAATGTGAGTGGCTTTATGTCTGCAAGAGGTGTTTCAACAAGTTGATCTATAAGAATTTGTCCCTTGATTACCTTCTGATTGAAATATTCTATGTCAAACTCACTAAGAATCATGATCCATTTGGCCATTCTACTTTGTAAATCTATTTTATATAGTAGATACTTGAGTGGATCTAATTTTGAAATGACCATGGTCTTATTATTCAACATGTAATAGCATAGTTTCTGAGCTACAAAAACCATGGCTAGACAAGCTTTTTGAATAGGTGCATAGTTATGTTCATATGAAACCAAGGTATAAATTAGGTAGTATAATTCATGTTCTTTTCCATTTTTATCATGTTGAGCCAAAATTACCCCCAAGGCATTATCGGTAGCCCATAGATACAACAATAATGACCTTCATGGCATAGGAGGTAACAAAACTAGTGGATTAACTAGATAGTCCTTAAGTTATTGAAAAGTTGTTTGGCAGTGGTCATCCTAGTGAAATGCAAATCTCTTCTTTAGAAGATGTGTAAATGGATGACACTTGTTTGCTAATTGAGAAATAAAGCATCAAATTGATTTGATCTTACCCTGTAAACTATGAAGTTGCTTCAAATTGGTTGGTGGTGACATCTCAGTTATAACATGTACTTTAGCTAGATTGACTTCAATACCTTTGCAAGACATGATGAATCCAAGTAATTTGTTTGAGGTTACACCAAATACACATTTCTTTGGGTTGAGTCTGACTTTATACTCTCACAATCTTTCAAATATCTTATGTAGCACTGTTGGATGGTCAGCCCTAGTTTTGGATTTTCCTAATATGTCATTGACATAGTCTTCAATAATATCATGCAACATATCATAAAATATGATAGTCATGGCCATTCAATAGGTAGCTCCATCATTATTAAGACCAAATGGCATTACCTAATAATAAAATGTTCCCCATGGAGTGGTGAACACTATTTTATGTTGGTCTTTTGGTGGTATTCTGATCTGGTTGTATCTTGAAAAGCCACCCATGAGTGAAAAAATTTCATAACCTACCGTGGAGTTGATGATAATGTCAATATTAGGCAATGGAAAGTCATTCTTAGGACAAGCTTTGTTGATGTCTCAAAAATCAGTACAAATTGTGATTCCTTTAGGCTTTTTGCTAATAGGTAAAACATTAGATATCCATTTTAAGTAGTTAATGGATCAAACACATCCTACTTTTAAGAGTTTTTCCAAATCTTTCTTTACCAAGACAATAATGCGAGGATGCATCTTACGTAGCTTTTGTTTTACCGGTTTGGCATCAAGATTGACCACAAGGTGGTGTAGAACCAAGGTGGGGTCCAAACCTAACATGCCAAAATAAACCCATATAAAGATATCTAGAAATTCTCTCAACAGAGTAGTAAAGACTTCACATTCCTCCTCAACGAGGTATGCACCTAATTTTATCTATTTAGGGTCTGATGGAGTTTCAATGTTTATCTCTATTATATCTTCAACTATAAGGGTCGAACCATCTTCTAGGATAATAGGCAAAGACTTGAACTATTAGACTATATTAGGGTCCTCTTCTAGAACTTGCTCTTCAACTTATCCTATGCATGATAAACTCAAGTCCCCTAATGGGAGATTTGGCAATGTGATAAAAATAGTTCAAAACTCTTAAATAATTTGATCAAATACTTGTTTCATGAAACTAAACTTAGATCCATAGGCAAGTTCATCATTGGTGGTATCCTAGTCTAAATTTGAAGAAGAATGAACACCCCCATTTGTCAGGACCCCAGCTCATAAAGAGCATAGTTTATTACCTTTGTATAAGCAACTAAACACGAAATTTAACCTAAAGTAACAAGTAACTAGAAATTTAGAAATAACACAGAATATGAGAGACAATACCCAATTGTATTAATACTCTTCCAGAAGGAAATTACAATAAAGAAGTGCCACACTCTTCTTACACCTCTAAGGCTTCCCACACCTCTAGGACTCTCAGTAATCTTCCCTCAAAGCTCTCTCTCAATTACGGTCACAACAAACAACTCAAACACAGAGTTGTTGTTCACCTCTAACCAGTCAGTATCACTACTGCCAGTACCACTGACCGAGTACTCAAAGTACTCCAAGTCTGAGTACACCACGTACTCCAAGTAAATCTCCTTGATCTTGCAACAATCTACAAATCCCAGATCTTACTTACACATGTAGATCTCACCTGATCTTGCTATACCACAGATCAACCTAGCCTTGCATACCTACCGACTAAGATCATACACACATGAAGAACCCTTGTCCTTGCCTCACCAAGTCCTTATGATTCTCCAAACCAGCACCCCTATGGATCTTATACCAGATCTTGCTCTCTCACAGATCTACCTAATCATACACACTTGGCACTGTGGCACTATGAGGAGCCAACCTTGCTCTCTTCCCTCTGAAGGAGCTAACCTTGCTCTCTCTATCTAGCACACTTTACAATACAACCCATGAGTCTATTATATAGATCCCATACAAAAAATAATTAGACATCTAATTAAAATAATTAGATCCGTAGCTCCAAGACTAAAATTAGCCTTTAACATGCAAACAACTGGTTCGTTAACAAACTGTTTGTGAAATTGACAGTTTCAAAACCGCACAGGCAACTGATGTTAGTCACTGTCTATCTAGAAATGACCGACATCAGCCAATTTTGACTGATGTCGGTAGCTTCCTGTTCACCCCTGACCGACGTCGGTGACTGTGACACTCAACAACTCCTCCTGTTTGCATCTTGGTGAAGCTTTTAGCTCCACAACCTAACAATCTCCCACTTGGAGATAAACAAATGCACCTATACCTATACCTGTACATCATCTAATTTGTTTCCTGGTTTGTATCCCTCTTCAAGATCAATCTTGAAGACCAACCACCACACATCCTGTGGTGCACTGCATGTCATCCAAGTAACCTACCACATCTGAACCTACATACCCATGTAGAGAAGTCCCTAACCCTGCATAGCATGTTAACCTACTTCTGGTCCCTCTTAGATACCTGAGAACCCACTGAACTTCTCTCTAGTGCTTCTTTCTCAAATTGGCTATGAACTTGCTGACAACACCCACTACTGAGGCAACAACAGGTCTAGTACACATGTACTTAACCTCATCATGTGAATTGGGACCCTATTTTGTGAACTATCCATCCATAGGTGTGCAAACTAGTTCTGCATCCCACATCTTGAACCTCGCCACTACCTTATCCACACAATCATCTGGAGACAAAATCAACCTATGACCTTCCATGTCTCTAGAAATACTCATGCCAAAGAATTTTGCTGCTCCCAAATTATTCATGACATACCACTGAAATAACTTTACCTTTAGCTTAGCAAAACCCTACATGTGTGACCCCATTACATACAGTAATAGGATAATGTTGCAATCATCATCCAACCTGGTAAAGAAAACATAATGGTTACAATGACACTAACTAAAGCCATGCTTTGTCATACACCTATCAAACCTATACCACTGTCTTGCAGCTTCCTCAAGACCATATGACCTAGCCTTCCATCTCACGTGTCCATCCTCTCTCTTCTTTAACCAAGGAATCCATTTGTCTTTCAGTGCTTTCTTTCTGGTCGGTAACTCTACCAAATCTCCCGTTTGGTTCTGCATCCTAGGAATCAAATTCCTCATCATGCCATGCTCCCACTGTTTCCTGGATCTTCCTTGCTCTACAATGAGCAACAAGTATAAAGAAGGGGAATAACTAATTTGAGGCTTACTTACCCTTTCAGTCCTCCATATGGGAATTTGAGACTCCTTGACAACTTACTGTCTGTCTAAAATCCATTCCCTAGTCGACACTGGTTTATACCCGACCGATGTCAAATCCACCTGATCACTGATGCTAGTTCCTTGACTGACGTCGGTGTCCTCCTGGTCACCGATGTCGGTTCTTGATCGATGCTTGTAGCCACCTGCCCGACACCACCAACTTTGTCTGTCTACACATGACCGACGTTGGTACCTATCTGTTCGACGTTGGTTACACCTGACCGACATTGATAACTGTGTTTTCCTATGAGTGATGACTTTTTACCCACAAGCTCACCTTGGATCAAAACCCTGTCCAAACTACCCTGCTCAAAGCTATTCAGTCCCTTCCACTGATCTCTATCCATCATCTCCTCCATAAACACCAAGGCTTTCTAGTTCTTAAGTTTGTCAAACACATCTAACTTCCTCTTAAGAACATGCATCTCCTTCTTGCTCATGTGACCAAGCCTACAAAGCCACGTCTTCGCAATAGAAGAAGAATCAGTAATACAAGTAAGTAGATAAAGAGTACCTACTTTCTTACCACTAGCTAATTCAAGTGCATCCACTGTGAGAGTTACTGTGCATCTCTCATCACCCAACTTTCTTGAAGAAATTAGCCTCATCTTCAAGATTGGGACCTGCATGACATCCTTCAACACCCATGTGTTGGCCGTCTGTAATTTTAGCTACACTTCCCCTTTGCCAATACTTTGACAAGTGTCACCAACCCCTAAATAAATCTTTTCAAAGTCTCCATGGACCTTAACATGGAAAAATAATCTATTTGGGGCTACATGGAAAGAGGCAATAGAATCTATAAACCAAGATTCTACTTTATCCAAGGAACATATTAGAACAACCAGTGCAATAATACCTACAACACATGCTCCTTCATGCTGATCTTTTACCAACCAGCAATCTTTCTTTACCTGCTCTTTCTTTTCATAACTCTGTAATTGACCATTCTTGCTTTTGAATTCCTCCATACTTTCTTCTGCCATTGCTATACTCCCACTCAATCAAAAACCCCTGAGAGTGACCTGTAATCAACACACTTAACAAGCTTTACCACCTGTTAGTGAACCTAACCTCACTCTGATACTAATTTTTCAGGACCCCAGCTAAAGAGTATAGTTGATTACCTTTGTATAAGCAACTAAACATAGAATTTAACCATAAGTAACAAGTAACTAGAAATTTATAAATAACACAGAATATGAGAGACAATACCCAATTGTATTAATACTCTTCCAGAAGGAAATTACAATAAAGAAGTGCCACACTCTTCTTACACCTCTGAGGCTTCCCACACCTTTAGGACTCTTAGTAATCTTCCCTCAAAGCTCTCTCTCAATTACGGTCTCAACAAACAACTCAAACACAGAGTTGTTGTTCACCTCCAACCAGTCAGTATCACTACTGCCAGTACCACCGACTGAGTACTCAAAGTACTCCAAGTCTGAGTACACCACGTACTCCAAGTAGATCTCCTTGATCTTGCAACAACCTGCAAATCCTGGATCTTACTTATACATGTAGATCTCACCTGATCTTGCTATACCGTAGATCAACCTGGCCTTGTACACCTGCCGACCGAGATCATACACACATGAAAAATCCTTGTCCTTGCCTCACCAAGTCCTTATGATTCTCCAAACCAGCACCCCTATGGATCTTCTACCAGATCTTGCTCTCCCACAAATCTACCTGATCATACACACTTGGCACTGTGGCACTATGAGGAGCCAACCTTGCTCTCTTCCCTCTGAAGGAGCTAACCTTACTCTCTCTATCTAGCACACTTGACAATACAGCCCATGAGTCTATTATATAGATCCAATACAAACAATAATTAGACATCTAATTACAATAATTAGATCTGTAGCTCTAAGACTAAAATTAGCCTTTAATATGCAAACAACTAGTTCGTTAACAAAATGTTCATGAAATTGATAGTTTTGGAACCGCACAGGCGATCAATGTTGGTCACTGTCTGTCTGGAGATGACCGACATCGGCCAATTTTGACTGATGTTGTCAGCTTCCTGTTCACCCCTGACTGACATCAGTTGGCCTGACCAATGCCGGTGACTGTGACACTCAACAACTCCTCTTGTTTGCATCCTGGTGAAGCTTTTAGTTCCACAACCTAACAATGCCTAAAACGGGTTTTCACCACTACATTGGCCTTTATCTTTACTTTTTTCTTGGTCAAAAAGTGCCTCAAAGAGGTTTTCACTTTGAGACCTCAATGTTTTATTTATTTGTTTTTGGATAAGGGTGTTCACCCACTCTCCAAAATAGGCTTTAAGATCCAATGTAATTGAGAATCTTGACTTGTGATCCCCCAATGGAATGTTGTCCCTAAGGCCTAAAAAGTCATAGTATGCCTCATAATTTTTAAACTCATTAATCGACAAATTGGATTCTTGTTGGTCCCAATATATTAGTTGGAGATAATATAAGGGTAATGGGCTATGATGAATGATTGGGGTAAGGGCACAAATGGAATTATTATCAAATAGGTTAGTCTCAGTTAGGTCATCAAAGGTGAGGCTATGATCAGACTCTACTTCACTGTCATCATCATCATCATCACTAGCCACTAGTGATGGAATTCAAATAAGATATGTGGGGTCACCCTCAGGCAGTTTAAATCCAAGTCCATAGGGTCTTTTATACTTAGTCATAGAAATTGGCTCGATGGTTCCTTGTTGATTCATTCCCTTCAAAAGGATCTCATTTTAAGCTAGATGCTAGTACAAATATGATAGGTCCCTTATCTTTATTTTTTTTGCCAATGCACATGTGGGGTGACTTTAGGTCACCTAAAGCTCTTTAGATTCTGAGGAAGATTGGAAATATAGAAGGTATCATGGGTTACATACTCTCTTGGTCCATTATCTAAAATGGTGAAATGATTGGAAGCTTCAGGTGGTGGCATGTGGGAAAAGGAATCCAAGGTATTAGGATCTATGAAATTATCCTATGGTAGATCAATATGTATGGCCTTTCCTTTATCTTGCTTTGAACTCAGATTCATGCCATATTGGTAATTATAGCTTTGAAACTCAGCCTCAAGATGTTTACAGTGTTCATATGGGTGTAAACCCCTTAGAATATTCACTTCCATCCCTGAGTGGGAGAACTTGATGCATTGGTGCAACATTGACAGGACTACATGAATCTCATGTAACCAAGGCCTACCTAGAAGCATATTATATGACAACTCAAGATCAAACACATGGCAAAGTGTATCATGGGTCAAAGGCCCAATGATAATTGGTAAGCTGATGGTGCTTGGTGATTCTCATTCTTGATTATCATAGGCTTTGATAGTTATCATTTCTAGTTGGAGATCTACCAGTGTGTACCCAAGAAACTTGATGAGATTTAAAGACACTATGTTTAGGCTTGATCCATTGTCTATAAGGACACATTTCACTGTATGATACTTTATATAAACTTCTATGTAAAATGGATCATTATGGATTAGGCCAAGAGAAGACATATCACTTTGATTGAATGTGACTTATTGAGATGGAACTAGGTGTCCAACCAAAGCTTGAAATTTATTAGGGGATATGTCGCTAGACATAGTAGATTGGGTCAAGAACTCAATCAAGATGTTCTTGTGGATTATTGACATTCACAATAAATCTAAAATATAAATTTATGATGGTGTCTTCTGTAATTGTTCCTTAATATCAAACTTCTTATCTTGGTCAATAGGAATGGTTTATTTTGAGGCTAGACAATTGGTTGGATAATAGGCAAAGTGACAGATGATTATGGGCTTGTGATAGTAATCTTTGACCTTTAAGTTGTGATTGCACAATCAAGATTAGATACTAGACTATAATTGCTAACAAATGTTGGGAATGGTGTGGGACCAGATAAGATAAGTCTCGATTGTCGGTGTACTTGTATATGGTCACGTGGCAAGGGTGAGTTATCGATGTAAGGTCCAAATGTGGAAGTCCCAATTTGATGGTTTGTTTGTGTGCTATCCTAGGTCAAAGAAGGATTATCCATGTAATGTGGTTGAGTGCTATTGTTTAGCAATGGTCTAGATTGATTAATGCTTGATCTAGGATTAATAGAGATGGTATTAACACTACCCCCTACATTATGACCTATAACCCTATTGTAGTCATGTACAACTACATGATAGGTTTGTTGGTTATTACCATTATGCCCTTGTTTTTATCCATTATTTTGATATTATGGGTTTTATGATTGATTTTGTTGATTTTATTGTTTGGCCTTTGATTTTGATACTGTTGGTTTTGTTGTTGCACTGGTTGGTGTTGTTGTTATTGCTGATTATTCTACTACTACTACTACTATTGATTATTATGTTGAGGAAAGGGGTTTTGATAAATCCTAAGATTTTGATTGGAAGTGGAAATACCATTATCCAATATTATTTCCCCATTCTCCAACATATTCTTGATTAAATTCTTGATTTGCATACATCTTCGTAGATTATGCTCGTTGACTCGATGCTATTCACAAAATTCATTTTTATGGTACCAATCAGGATAAGGAATCCCTTATGGATAATGATTTGGTACAGACCAAATAATTAGATAAGTAGCATCAATTTTTAAAAATATAGACTCAATAGGCTCTCTTAGGTCACTAAAGACAAGACGCGTAGGCACAGTTCTCCTTGAAGGAGGGGTTTGCAATGGTAAAGGTTATTGTATTTGTTGTGTAGGTCTTAATTATTATGCTTATGACATAGGTTGGCGAGGTTGTTGGGTAGGAGTCAGATAAAAAGGTAGTGTAGATGATGTTTACACTATTTGGATATGATGTGACTTAGTTACTCCATCACCCACAACATTCTTATTATGATTAAATTGCTTTGATCTTTCTTAGTTATTAGCTTGTGTCGATTGTGATGCTTGTGCTTGAATTGGATGTTGGTTTTGGCCACATCCCTAATTGGTAACTTGATTATAATTAGTTGATGTAAGATTGATGATATCTTTATTAATAAGAGCTCACTCAATCGATAAGCCTTTGTCGATGATCTCCTTAAACGTATGTGCACATTGTAGTTCCATATGATAAACTATCGCACTATGCAAATTTTTAGTAAACATAACAACTAATTGTTTATCTGATAAACTATGGGTAAATCAAATTGGAAGGGCTCTCCATCACTATAGATAACTTGTAAAACTCTCACCAGCGTTTTGCTTTGCTTATGTTAAATCAACCAATGAAATCTCATGTTCGAGATTATAGAAGTGTTGAACAAAATTATTAGAAAGATCATCAAAACCTACTACTAAATTATTGGGAAACTTTAAAAACTACTCCAATGCTTATCCAACCAAGCTTATTGGAAACAATAGTAAAAGGTAGATATTGTTATATGCTACCAATTGACATGTGATAAAGAACTCTGTTAAATGAGCCTTAAGGTCACCTTTCCCTTTGTATTTATCAAATTTCAGTGGTTAGTATCCTAGAGGAAATGGTATCTATAAGTACTCCATGTTGAATGGATAAGAACACATGTCATCCAACTTAAACTTTTTAGTCTATTTCCTAGCCTGAATGGTAGCAATTACATCCTTTATTTATTATAATTCTTGGGATAAGAAACTGGAATGAACATTGGTTTGAGAGAGGATATTGGTTTGGGTAGATGGTTGGGAGGTTGTAAGTGGGACACTTTGACTGGAGTATGATGGAGATACCTTTTGGGGTATATTAGTTTGGTTGAGAAATGGACTAGAAATATGCATACATGGATTAAGATGTACTTGGTATTGTACATTTGGTTGTGCAATATTCTAGTTTGGGTTGGTGATAAAGGTTTGACTTAGAGAATTTTGTGGTTGGGATGAGGGATATAACTATACTATACCTGTTGTGGTTGAAAAGGGATATATTGTTGACTAATCAAACCTTACTGTTGAGTGAGACTTGTGGATCAAGACCTTGTCTCTGAACTTGTGGCATATTTTGAACTAATTTTTATCTAGTAGGTACTTGAGAAACATGGGAAACTCCTTATTGCATGAATCCCTATGGGGAAGTGAAAGTAGGTTAAAGATTCAACATCTATTGTTGACCAATATTTACACATTGTTGACTAGTCATCACTTGGTTTTAGATTGGTACACTAGTTTGTAACTGAAGAGGTATGTTTACCATTACTTGGCAAGGTGAAACATTAATTTCCCCTTGCTGAGGTGGAAATACATTTTACCTTAGTTACGTTGGGACACTAGATTGTGCCTAATGTTATGGAATACTACTCATCACTTATCGATGAGGAGTAGGATTTGTTACATTCTATTATTGAGGCATGACACTGGTTACTGGTTGACCACCTAATATTGTAGGTTGCACACTTGAGGAAGCAGTCAGTTGAGGTTAGGAAACAAGTGGTGAAGTTTGGGTTATAGAGGTTCCTATTTCTTGGTATGATGTTCCACTCATGGTATTAACTATAGGCCTATGTTGTTGACTAGTTGTTTATGTGTTAGTACCACTTTGATTGGGATTGAATGTTGCTTGTACATTATCCACTATATTTTGCTCATTATTCTACGTAGAAGCAGAAGACACTTCTTCAATGATGGGCATATGCAGAAAGTTTCCTACCAAAGTGTTTTGTATGAATGGGTATGAACTTTGATTCTTTTTACTAGTTAACTCTATCAAAACTCTTATTGAAGGAACTAAGTCAATAAGAGGTTTTCTCACCATGGTCATCTGATTGAAATTGTGTGCTAGATTTAGGTAGTTTTGATATGCCATCTGCATTTAGTTAAAGTGGTATTCCATGAGGTTTTTACCTTTATTAGGCATATTAACATTTGAATATGTTGTTTGGACTAGAACCAAAGGATTGCTAGAAGAAATTTGTTCATCATAAATTATGTTGTGTGGCATTCTTACTAGGCTTGGTAAATTCTCATGAGGGAAGTCTGCTAGAAAATTGGCCCCTGCCTCTATGGATCTAACCAAAATATCATATTTTTTCTCCAATAAATGATGCTGAAAAAAAATGGATCATATGTGGAAGGTGCATTAGTAGAGTATGGTTTTTGAAGAACTGGTTCATCAGTTGTGGGTATTGTAGCTAGGTATTGCGCAGTTTGTTCTTGGTCTTGTTTTGAATAGGGTGGTGTATTAACCAAATAGTTAGCCAATGGATCTTGGCTTTGTGCCCCTAATTGAGTATTATAAGAGGGATAAGGATCCATCTCATAAGTAATATTATTTGTGTAGGGGTCTTACACCATTTCTTCATGCGCAACCACATTACTAATCCCTAGATTGTACATGAGTCCACTATGAGTGTAGGAATACATGTTGAGATCCATAGTCAATGATTTGTGATAGAAAGGGAAGAGAGTTCTACAAACTCTAAAATGACAATTCCTAAAAAGATGATGTTCAAATTTGGTCTAGATTCGTCAAAATGATCAAGAAGGTTTATGCAAATATTTGTGAGGAAATAAACTAGTGTTAAGTATCTAATGCCTCACTGTTCACACAAAGATAAGTAAGTAAATAGACCAAAAATAGAAATTTCAAACTCTAAGGTTTAAGTGTTTTAAATTAGTCTAATCTAGGAAAAGCAAAAGTTGCTAGGTCTTTTGGCCAAACACAACATCAAAAGCTAGGCTCAAACAAGGCATGTGCTAGGACTCTTGGCCAAATGATGTCAAAAGCTAGACTTTGAAATAAAGATGATTTTTAATCTAAGGGATTTGAAACACTTCTAAAAAATACTAGGCATTTGAGTTTTGGATATAAACTTGACCAACTAAGTATAAGGTATGAAACAAAAGGCACTTTAGAGATAGTATATTTTTTTCTCACAAATAATTGTATAAAACTTGGTTCTTTTGATAAATAAGCTAGACAAAAAGTGAATGATGTAACTATGCTAGACAAAGGTTCATAAAAGGTACACTTAGATTGGTCTAAAAATTTAGGAACAAATTTGATCTCTATGCAATAAGGTCTATGAAACAATATCTAAAATGTTTTGGGCAACGTAACAACACTAGAATACCCAAAATATGTGACAAAATGTTTGTTTCAAAAAATATCTAAGGCATAAATAGTTTCCCACAAATTTGGCAACATAACACTATCCTTCTTGACTCAAAATGTTGTGGTGCATAGACTCAAAGTGCAAGTGTTCAGCACAAAATGACTTAAGTCTAACAAGTGGTGATAACGATCATGATTTTTAAATGGCCTTCAACCCAAATTGAAAATTAAACCTAAGTTCCCTCAAGTTTAGTGAAAATGGTGAAACCACTTAAAAAATCAACTCTATAGACTTATAAAGGTGAAATTTTGAATTTAGATTATAAATGAAGTACTTAAACAACTTTGGCAAAGGTCTAAACTCAATTGGGCAACATAATTGTCCTAAAGTGGATGATATGACTCCAAAGTTTTGATGAACTTTTTAACAAGGAAAATTGATGATTTCATGTGGGTAGCATAATGCCTCTTTATTCAAAGGAAAATGAGGACCATGTGTTTTGGTTTGTATCATTTGTTTACACCAAGTTTTGACACAAGACTTTAATCTAGGACAAAACTCAACTGATTAATCGCTCTTAGACTCTAAACTGAAAAAGTTGCTTGGTATTATTGGAATCCATCAATATACATCATTTGAGAGAATTTTAAATGTTCATCCAAAAGTAAATACGTATTATATAGTAGGGTTTTTATACCACCCCTTCTCTCAAATGATATTATTGTGACATAGACCTTGAGGCGTACCTTGCACCAAAAATACTTTCACGATAAGTGGGGTTTTATCTAAGATCTACAAGTTTTCAAATGTTCTATGGGAATCAATTACATAATGATTTTCATGCCAAAAAATGCAAAATAAAAGCATGGATTTTGGGTCTATATCACTTAACTTATTACAAAAAGGTCTAGTCCTTTTTGCAACCACTATATCTTGTTGTTCGCTCAGTATAGTGCAATGTCCAAAGTGCCACTATGTCCTGTGTGAAACTCCAATTAGTATCCAAATGAAGTCAATGTCAGGAGGTAAAACCCTAGGTTAAATCTTCCCTAAAGAACTTATGAGAGGTGATGAAGTCCCCCTTGCAAGCCAAGTTTGAATAAAAATAAAGAAAGCATGAAATAGAAAGACTTTAGGGTCATTTTCAAGGTCATCCAAACTTTGATGAGTTTTTGAGAAGTGTTTTAGATGAATTTCATTCTAATCCTTGGACTAGGATATTTACAATAGGAATGGTGCTTTTGATTCTAAGGGTTCCCTAAAGGGGACAAATGGAAGAACATACACGCAACACCCCTCTTTTTGCCAAACAAAATCTAATTTAAATAACTAAGTGAATATAAAAAGCTTGGAAATGTGAGTTCATTTTTAAGCTCAAATGAAAAGGTGTGATGGTGTTCTTTTGACCCCTTCGTCTTAATTGCAAACTTTGAAAACATTCACCATAAACATCTAATTTTTTTGTTAAACACCAAAACAAGGTTCCTAATCTATTTTAAAGTATTCACAAGGTGATCTAAACATGTTTTTAACAAATTTCAAGCTTAATCCTACAATAAAAATGTTAGTACATCCTTTAGCCTTGAAGCTACTTTGGCTTTGAAACAATGAACTTGAAAAAAAAGCTCTCAAGTTTTTTACATAGTACAATCCTACTATTCCACAGAGCAATCCCACTACTTGCAGGATAATCTCATAACTTAGTGAGTTGTGGTATTGTAACTAATCACTAACCATTTAGTCAAAATATCATGACTCTGAACAACAATACCACTATTTGTAGGATAATCTCACAACTTTTAGAATTGCGATATTGCAAATAATAATCCCACTACTCAAGGTCACAATCCCACTAGTTTGGGTAAAATGAGTTTTTTGAAAATAATACACAACCTCAGGCTAGACTAATTACATATTATGAAAATTTAGGAAAAAACACATCGTTTTAAAAAAAATCATTGAAAATGGAGTCTAGATGACCCCAAACAAAGCTCTAGAAATTGGTCTATTCTACACACTCCAATACTACGACTCATAGTGAAAATATTGCTACTTGAAGGATAATCCCACCACTTTAAAAGTATCAGTATTATCATTTAACCTGCTAGTGGTTAGATAATATTGTGACTTAGTTTGGAAACCTCATGAGTTGTAGAACAATCCTGCTACTGAGATATTAGCGGTATTGTTAAACCTACATAGAAAGACAAAGTTAGTCTGACAAAAAAGAAGCTTAACACAATATCATGAATTGTAAGACAATCCCATGATTCAAAGCAACAATATCATGATTGTGTCGGAACAAACTCGTGACTCCCCAAAAAATGTGTTTTTACTCCAATTTTCACTCTTTTTAGCTTCTTACTTCAAGATTCTATAAGGAAAAGATTAGTAGGTTGCTTGAAAGAGCTTCGTGATCATTTTTGTGAAGCTAAGAATGTCCCATCGGGCATGTCATTATGTGAACTAGGAATTTGACTAAGAAGAGTAGAATAGTATTGTGTTAGTGAATGAAACCAAATAAAAAACACACTAAACTAACATCTTTATGCCTACTTACTAGGGTGATTTTGGTGAAGAAATAAAAATGAATAAAGCACAACTAAAATGCAAGAAAACACACATTCCTTACCTTCCTTGATGCTCCAAGAGTATTATTTGATTGGATTGCTTGGTTTGTGCTCATGATGTTTTTATCAATGGAAGCTTGGCTATCCTCCACCTCTCCTTGGCACCTTTAGCTTTGGCTTGGCTTGGCTTCGAATCAATTTGGCATGGTAACACTAGTTTGCATGAAGCTTTTAGAACCAATCTTGCATTAATACTTTGCACAAATTAAGCTTAAAAATGATGTTCATGGCCTCTCTATTTATAGATTTTTGAGATTGATTAGAATCACCTTGAAGCATCTATCTGTAGATGAAGATGTGTGGTTGAGGATTAATTATATTTTTTGGAATTAAGTTTATAATTATCCTCATCATGACAATAGAAAAAGGGGTAATTAAGAGGCATAGAGGGTATTAACGAGGCATGGAGGGCATGAATCTTGATATTTGTGGCACTTATGGCCTAGGGATGTCTTCCCAAGAAATGAAGTCCCCTGATGGTGAATATATTCAATATTCATTTCTACAAACAAGTTTTCAACAAGTTTCTATGGAATTATTAATTAGGCCTTGACTTGGATTAATTAGATCTTAAGCATGTTTAAGCACTTTATGTACAAATTACTCAAATTGATCAGAATATCTTGTTATTAGTCCAGTTTTAATTAGATTAGAATTCAAATGTGATGTCAAATGTGTTGGATCCATTATCCCATCTAGGATTTTTCCAACACCAAATAACAAAGACATATGTCTTGCGCAAAATATTTGATAGGAAAGAGCAATCTAGAGCACCCAAGTGTAAAATTGGTATTTTGATTTGAAATGAACTGATCAAAGATAGCTGGCCCATAAATTACACTATCCTATTTAATGATACTTTGGATAAAATCAGCACTTGAATATATCAATTTCAACTCAATTAATGCATTTTAGTTTTTTTAGGCCAAATGGTGCACTTTAGGTGGAAATTGGTCAAAAGCCTAGTTAGAGGTTATTGGTGGCTAGATTTAGGTGTTTACAGCTTTTACTTGCACTTCTACCCTAATTCTACATTTGGAGGATTTATTGCTTAGATTCTTGTCTTAAAGGAATCTTATCTTGTGGAGTCTTGGATATTCATTAGGATTCATTTTAGCCTATATCTTGATTAAACCTTTTAGATCTTCATAACCACAACAATCTCTTACAAAACACCATTGTCCAAGGGGAAGATTAAGGCTTGACTGGTCCTCTTCAATGTAAGTATATTATAACCCTAGATATTTTATTTAGTAGATAGAAGTTGTTTATTGATTAGTAAATGAATGTGTGTGTATCCTCATTTGAAATTTATCTACACTTATACTTAGTGTGGCTAGAGGATTGCTTGAACTTGTCATTTATCCATTTTACATAGCCTAAGCCCTCATTTGCCTACCATGGATCTTTACCAATTTTGATATGTTTTTAACCCTTTCCATTTAATTACAGTGTTTGGAAACCTTTCCTTTGACATTGTGTTTTAGGTGCTCCTCTTGCTAGGTTTACATGTCTATTTGGTTACATCCTAAATCATTAAGTATCATTGGGTTCTATTTGATTAACCTTATTCAAGTCTAGATCTTTATAGATAGGATAATTTTAGGTTGATCCTAACCCATTGCATAAATTTTTTTGAACACAATGTGAAGTTAACCATTGCTTTCACCTCTTTAGCCAACTATATTGAACAAATTGATATAGTTTTATATTGGTTTTATTTTCAGCAAGCTACATGAAATAGGTCATTATTAATTTATTGTGACCTCTCTACTAAATAAAATATATTGAATAGATCAATATAGTTTTATATTTGCATCTTTTCCAATCAACTATATCGAACAACTCGACACATTTTTATCTCCACATTTTTACAGTTTTAACTTAGTTTTTTTAACCACTTGTATCATCTAGCCTAATGCAATTTTATTTTAGTTCAATCTTTCAGCCGACTGCATCATCCAAACTAACGTACATTTATCTTAGATTTATTTCAATAAACTGTATTAGGTAGATTGATATATTTTTATCTTAGTTTTTTATTTCAACAAACTATATCGACCATCTAGATATAATTTTATCTCAGTTTTAATTTCATCAAACTATATCGGCCAAATCAATTTAGTTTTATCTCAATTTTTACTTAAAAAAACTATATTGACCAATTCAATATAGTATTTTTTTTAGCTTCATTTTTTTATTGTATCAATCTAGATGATACAGTCAGTGTCTTATGATCAATTATTTTTCATGAAAAATTTTAGTCGCCTCTAATCACCTTTCAAGATCTTTCTTTCCAACCTCAATTGATTTAGATCCTACATGGGTTTTTATTTTCTTCCCACCTTGTCCACCATGGAAGACAACTCTTCATGGTGCGTTTTCTCCCAAAATCATTCTAGATCTTCAGAACCTAGATCTCGATCTACCTCATACCATATAGTAGATCTAGAAAATCCTTAAAGACAAATCCAAAATCATAATAATTATACACCTTATACCACTTTTTTATAAAATTAAAACTCATAAAATCATAAAAAAATCTAAATTGACAATTAGAACTTCAAATTATGTGCCACCTATTACAACTAATGTTCACAATCCTTTTGTTACACCCACAACAGGAGCACCTAACATTATCTCTTCACAATGTAACATGGTTAAAATCAATTGATCTGAATATCTAGCTGATTCCTAATTCTTATATAGTCTTGATGATAATACCATTTACACTCCTAAGAATAACAATGGATTGAATAAGCTTCCTTCTTATTCTAACAAATTTGTGTCAACCAACACTAATGTTGGGAATCTTCTTCCCAATACCAATGTTGGCAATCCCCCTCCTAATACCTCTAATCAAAATCCACCTATTGATACAACTCAAATACTTAGATAAATGGTCCAATAAATGAACCTTATTCAAGATTCTAAGAGTTCTCAAATGCTCCAAATGCAAAACCAAAAATTTTAAATGGCTAATTAACCTCAATTCATCATGAATCGACCAAATCATGATTTTGTTCCTCTTCCTCTTAGAAATACTAATGAAAACCTTATTATTCAATCTCTAATTCAAAACATTATCCTTCAACATATTTAAAATAAAAATTTAGCCCATTTCATTGTGTCCATAGACATTGGAAAGATATCTCCAATTATCACATATGATGGGACCAAATATCCTATTATCTTTCTCAAATGCTTTGGCAATATTTATAAAGAATGGGTTCAAACTAATACATTTTCTACTACCAAAATTCTAACCAAATGTTGAGATATTTTATCCTTAGTTTTTCTCAACTAAGTACTTGTTGTGTGCCCAAAATAAATGAGGAGGAAAATGAGATAGCGCATCAGAATATCATGTGAGTAGTGACTTCACACGCTCACCTGAGGCATGCGTCCTAGATCAGTTTTCATCAATTTTGTTGAATAATGGTGGACAGACTTAAATGTTCTACACTTAATCACTCGGGTTAATTATATTAAGTCATATTTTCTATAAAAATTATATTAGAGTTAACCATTTTATTCATTCCACACATCCACATACTTGTATATAATAACATAGAAAACATATCAACACATCGAAATTCGTAGATAAAGTAGTGATTCCATTCATTTAATTTGAAGAAGATTATAAAGATATTCTAGCAACTCTCTCAATATTCTCTTTTTTCTATCTACACACACAACCAACTAACCAACACTTTCTAAAAAAGCTAAGGGGTATTTATAAATAATACAACCCCTTTCAAGTTACATCATTAATATAATATAAATGACAAACTAATGACTGTTTCAAAAAAAAGTCATGCCAAGTTATTACAGTTAAGTTTTTTGACTTAGGCTTAACAACCCCTATATAATCTCTCTATGCTAGATATTTGTGTTGCTCTTCCTCCCTCGTGAATTGATGCTAGATTCACACTTGATTAGTCTTTAAATCTTTTGTGAACTATTTTATAACCATCTTTGCTTCCTACGCACTTGTCCTAGTCTTGTAATTTTTTGAGTCCTAAATATTATGTTCCTATTTATCTATATCTTTGTATTCCATAACTTTCTCTTCCATGTCAAGGTATTTTGTACCTCTCTTTCATGCCTCTATTCCACACTGTTCTCTTTTACACCATGTTTTTCCATGTTGGTCTCACTCTACATGTAGCTCTTATTTTGATTATGCCACTTCCTTTTGTCTTCCAATTTTTTTAAAATTGATTCCAAATTTGAACATCATACCTCTATATCCATTCCCTTTAGAATATATAAATACAAAATTTGGTGTCCAACATGAGCCCTATTAAATCAATCCATCCTAGACTATGTTGCAGTTTCCTTAGATAACAAGATCTTAAGACCTTCCTACTGTACTTGGCACTTGAACTACCCCCATTGGTTGAGGGAAAAGTGAATATTGGAAGTGATGAATTACACTTCACCTCATAGTAATTTCATCTCTTCAGGTTTCTCTAGAAAATAATCTGCTTGTTTCATCAAAATCTCAAGTTGAGTAATTGCAGATTTGTGGGCATCCTCAGCTGACCTAACTTTAGCCAAATCTTGTCCTCAAAGTGATAATAAGATAGCATTAATCTCTTTATGATGGGAATTTGTTTGTTTTTCTATTTCTTTTACATCCTAGAACAATTTTACACACTGGGACCTATCCTTGATATTTAACATATTCTCAATAAATTATTGATGTTGTTATTCTTCAAGTTGTAGTCACACTTCCAAAATTTTATTTGATCATCCTAATTTATAAAAACCCCATTAGTGATGGGAATAGTGGCACCCAATTTATTCAAAAAGGTTTGAAAAATTTTAGTGGCCTTTATAAATTGATCTATTACCCATAACTTCTCTTATTGAGGATTCACCTAGTTTTTGCATTTCTTGAGTAAGAGGTCCATGAGTGCTTCTTATTTATTGATGGCATTGCCAGTTATAGGAATACCATCTATAAGATTTGGACCACTATTTAAAATTGTCTGATAAAGGCCTAATGTCCTTATTTGAGATGCTTCTACCACATCTTGTTGTTGCTTGAGTGATTTAATTTCTTCTTTGAGCTTGTAATATTTCTTGTGCTCTTCCTTATACATTCAGATGACCTCCCAATGCTTATGGTGAAGCTTGAAAAAATCATTTTTATGGAGACTATTTATCCTATAAAAATATAGGATAAAATTTATTATGGCTATGCTTGCTTGAGTTGTAGAGAATTTAAGGGGATCCACCCAAAGCACATCTGGAATATCTGTTGCTTTTGTGTTTATATCAATGGTAGCCTTTGGGAGCTCAAAATAACCTTCATCATTATATAAATCCATAGAAAAAGATAACTCATGCTGAGTTTTCTTAGTGGATTCATGTTTAGGGAAGTAATCCTACATATACAATTACTCGGCTGATATATCTTGCTGGAACAGGGCATGAGTGGGAAGGTCTTCATTACCCACATTTGGTTGCTTATTATTCTTCTGCTTATTGCATAGGTTCCTTGAAATTTTATGGGTCACACTTTTTATAAGCATAATGACTGAGAGGGGGTGGGGGTTGAATCAGTATTCAAAACTTTTACAATTTTACTTTATCATTCATGAACTATCAAAGCAATGTAGTGAATTAGTAACACATCAAGAACCATTTATATGAGCATGAGACAAGAGCATAACACATAAAACACTTATTTGAGTATGAAACCATAAAGGGGAAGAAAAACCAATAACAATAATATATTCAAATGTAATATATTCATATAATAAAAAAACCAAATTTAGTGAAGCACCAACTTCACACGGAGCACCAACCCCAACTAGCTAAACACCAACTCAGCTAGGCTTTAACAAGCACCAACTTGAAAGGAGGCACCAACCCAGTAGATGACTCAAAAAAATTCAGCCACTTGATTTATTTGATCAATTTTAGAACACCTTGTTGTTAAACCAACTGATGATGAGCACTTCTTTAGCTTTTCACACTCTTAACCCTCTCAAACTATCTTCTAGGCTCTTTTGCTTAACTAGTTTTCTTCAAGACAAATTAGGTTATTTAACCTTAATATTCATCTAAATTACCCCTATTATATCTTCATGATAGTTTATTTTCAACCTTATAATGGTCTTCAAGACCTCATTTATCTCTTCAAAGTTCTATATCTTCTGCGTTAACTCCCTCATTCTCTAACTAGTCAATTAAGACTATTAGGCCTTGTTCTTATACTAAGCTCTTGCTCATACACCTATTGTTCATCCATAAAAAATTGATCACTTATATTTCCCACATAATAAGACTTATTTAATTCCAAAAACATGAATAAAAAATTACATTATATTGGCCATAGCTCAAATGGACCAAATCTTTTTTGTCTTAAGGAGACCTAATTCAATTAGGGCTTCATTAATACATGTTACCCTTTGATCTTCTTGGAGCACTTTTAAACACCAAACATAGTAATAAAAATTCATATTACATTAAAATATTCCCCTAATAATCTCATATTATGTCCATGACATATTTTCACTCCAACCACCACTTGAATCATGCTAATAACACTATTCACAATTAGGCATGTGAACCTACAAAAAGTCTATCTTGAACTATTGAAGATTAACCATAATTTAGATAATAAATAATAGAAATAAAACACATATAAATCAATTATATGACATTAGGGACATCACCATATGATTTATACTTCACAACTCATGGAAAAAAGACTCAAACCCTTCTCTGCAAATAACCCACTCAGAACTGCCAGAATAACTTCAAGCATAGTAATGTTGATAATGACCTTCAACACCTATGTAGATACCTTAAATGAATTATAATTCATGTACATTATCCTATTATATCATTATAACATTCTTATATAGATATATAATATGTTCAAATGGCAATATTGGTCTTGTAGACCAATCTCATAACCTCATTGTACATAGACCTCACCGAGCCAGATAAGTCAACATGTGAGAAACTTTTTCACTATAAAAAATAACCTAAAAAAATTATAACAGACATGAAAATGTATTAAAATTCCTCAAAAACACATCCATGCACTTGGTTCCTTCACTATTCCCTGTTAACATATCCGTAATCATTTTCTCACTGTTGCCTAGGTTTCTCACTATTTCCACCATTAGGCCTGTTAGCGACTAGCCAAATTAGATGACCAATTAAACACACCTAAGGGATATAAATTGTCCATAAACCTTCATGGAAATAAAATAAAAGTCTCAATATTCATCCTCCATCCATTTAGAAAATTTGACTTGGTGAAATCTGACTGTTATAATAAATATTTAGGAAATAAGGCCTTTTCTGTAGGGTCCACTCACTCACCTGAAGAATCAATCATGCCTAGATATTATTGGAAGAGTTTAATAAAACCTAAAGTTACTAAATTAACCATACCAATCCATTCTGATCACTTTAGAATAACTTCTTTTATATCGAGTCACTATTAGGATTCTTTGAGGGTTTAAACCATCTTCCACTGTTAGTAATTATTCATAAAGCTTAGATCCTCATTCAAAAAACTAATTCCTATAACTTTTATCTAGGAACCTTACCCATATAACATGAATATATCAGGTTTCCATGTAGAGGTTACACATGCCAATGAACACTTGAAAGTCCTTAGATTTTGTGCACTCGAGATACCTTAAAACACTTTTTCAAGCCTAAACCTTCAAAATTTGACCTTATACTTGGTTAAAAAACATATTAAAATATATCACACCACTAAAAATTCTCAAATTCTCATTCTTATCTTGAAATATGAATCTCATACCTCATTTGGCCACCATCTCTCTCTTTGCTTGCTTAAACCTTGACCTACAAACCACATTAGGATTTGAAACGGACCTTCAAGCCTCTTTTCATGCACTCTACACCTTACTAACACAATAAAAAAAACACTATCATGATTATACATATCCCTACATCATTCACATGCCTTGAAAATAGACCATTAGGCCAGGCAGGGTCTTGAAGTGGTCTAGGTGTAGACTAGGTCTGTAGGTCCTACCCTTGTAAGCCCACCTTGAGACTCAAATGAGTACTCCAATACCTCATATACATGATAAAATAACCTTATATAACCTTTCATTCCTATGTGCATTCATCTCACCAAGTGATCATGACCCTTCATGCACAAGACTAGACATGTTATGTACATACCTTCTTAAGTCACTTACTAAGTTCAAGCACTTTGACAATTTTCACGATAAGGACCTTCCATGCCGACCTTCACATCACTCATGCAGTCATACCAAACATGTCTTACATTCTCAAAATCACTACAACATTGATCAATATCCTCTCTCATAAATACAATCTTCAATGACCTCATGAAGACCTTTCTTAATAACCTTTGACATCAATGATAACATCAATGCCAAATCTCAATAATAGGAAAAATGCTCAATAATCTCCCCTTTTGCCATTTATGGAAAAATACACTAAAAACTAATCATTATTATCTCCCCATCTTGGTATTTCTTCACCTTTGACATAAATGAAAAAATACACTATAAACTAATTATTATTATTGTCTGTAACTCTTTGGATCACACTCCTTATAACCAAAATACTCAACACATAAAACAATGAGTGTATGAGACATAACACAAACATGATCCCCCTATATCCATGCATACATTATTAGAATAACTCACCTGTTATTTGAGCTAATGATCATTATTATCTCCCCCTATGTACTTGGCTTCCTCAATGATTGTTAGGGGCAGGAATTACACCCAATTCCTATCTTAGGTGTTCGAATGTTACCTTTGGAAGTGGTTTGGTCAAAATGTCTATAATCTAATCCTGGGTAGAAACATATTCAAGTCTGACACTTTTTTCACTTACCTTCTCTCTTATAAAATGAACCTAATGGGAATGTGCTTGGTACTTGAGTGCATGATAGGGTTCTTTAAGAAGCATATATCACTTATATTGTCATAATATTTAGGGATATGACCATCATACTCCACCTTGTAGTATTTTAAGGTCTGTCTCATCCATAAGACCTAAGTACAACATGAAGCTACTATAATGTACTCAGCCTCACAAGTGGATAATGTTACTAATGGTTAATTCTTGCTTATCCATGAAACTAGGCAGCTACCTAAGAAGAAAGCTCTTCCACTGGTACTCTTCCTATCATTTATACTTCTTGCCTTGTTTGCATCTATATAGGCTATCAAATTGAGATCCTTATTTATTGGATACCACAACCCATACTCCATAGTCCCATTAAGATACCTGAGCATCCTTTTGACTACTTGTAGATGATTATCCTTTGGATCCGCTTGAAACCTTCCCACAAGACCTATTTCTTACATGTTGTTAGGTTTAGAGGTAGTGGTGTATAAAAAAGTTCCAATAATTAACCTGTATGATGTCTGATTGACCTTTGAAGACTCATCATCCTTACTCAACTTACACCCTATGATCATGGGTGTACTAACTACCTTGCAATCTTCCATATCAAACTTCTTCAACATATATCTTATGTACTTAGCTTGTGAGATGAATATACATTTTTTAGATTGAGTGATTTACAACCTAAAAAAGAATGATAGTTCTCCTAGAGTGGACATATTAAAATCTTTCTTCATCACCTCTAAAAAGACCTTGATCATGTTCTCATTGTTTCCACCAAAGATGATGTCATCCACATAGACAACTATTATCAAATGATGGTCATATTCTATCTTGATGTATAGATTACTATCTACAAATCCTCTTTTGAAACCTTGATCCAACATATACCTATCCAACTTAGCATACCAAACTCTTGGAGATCTCTTTTGACCAGAAAGAGCCTTTTTAAATTTTCAAACGTAATCTTTGTCATCTGATAGTGAGAACCCCTCTGATTTCTCAATGTACACTTCCTTTTCCAAATTCCCATTACAAAAGGTAGATTTGACATCCATCTAGTATACCTTGAACCCTTTGAATCCTGCATATGCTATAGATAATATGATGGCCTCCAATCTTGCTACTGATGGAAAGGTCTCATCAAAGTCTACCCCTTCAACTTTTGCATATCCCTTTCATACCTTTCTATCCTTGTTCCTAGTGACTTCTCCATCTTCATTCAACTTGTTTCTAAACACACATTTTGTGCCAATGACATTCTTATCTTTAGGCCTAGGAACTAGTTCCCAAGTCTCATTCTTCTCTATTTGGTCTAACCGTTCATTCATATCATCTATCCAAAATTAGTCTTTGTTTTCTTCTATAAGATTCTTAGGTTCAATCTTGGATAATAGAGCAAAATTCTCTTGATATAGATTACTTACTAGTCTTTTCCTTGATTGCATACCTACATTCTTATTGCCAATGATTTGAGATTTAAGGTGATTTATTTAAATCTATCTTGAGGGTCCTTTTGAGTCATATCTCCCTTCAACTTCTTCTTCCTCATCAACCTCTATAGTCTCTTCTTCATTCTTGAAGTCTAGATTATCTAAAGTGTCCTTTGACTATGAGTGTGATTTCTTTATCTCATCAATCCTTACATTGGTGCTTTCCACTATATTTTATATCCTCCTATTATAACATCTATATGTTGAGCTCATTGATGAGTATCCTAAGAATATGCCTTCATCAGATCTATAATAAAACTTTTCAAAGTCTTCATCATCTCTTTTGATGAAACATTTTCTCCCAAATACTATAAAGTGTTCCATATTAGTAGGTCAACCCTTCCATAGTTCATAAGGTGTCTTGTTTCCATTATTATTTATCTATCCTCTATTTAAAATGTAGACTACAATGCTTATTTCCTCTTTCCAATACCCATCTAATAATATAGACTCATTTAACATAGTTTTAGCCATCTCTTGAATTATACTATTCTTCCTTTCCATTACCCAATTTTGCTGTGGTGTCCTAGCTACTGAGAATTGTCTCCTTATTTCATGAACCTCATAGAAGTCATAAAACTCATTAGACCAAAATTATCTTATCAAATCTTAGAAACTTGATCTTCCCATTCTTATCATTCTCAACAAGAGCCTTGAATGCCTTGAACTTGTCAAGAGCTTCTGACTTTTCTTTCAAGAATGCAACCCAAGTCATTCTTATGTAATCTATGAGTAACATGAAGTAGCTATTTTTTTGAATGCTTTGAATAATTGTAGGTCCATAGAGATTAGTGTGTATTCACTTCAAGGGTCTTGTAGTAGAGTAATCCTTGGACTTAAACCTTATTCTAGTCTGCTAACCATGTTCACAAGCCTTGCAAAGTATGTTTGTAGGTTTGGTGATCTTAGGCATGTTCTTCACTAAATTCTTAGTGCTAATATTAACCAGATTATCAAACTTTAGGTGACCTAACCTTATGTGCCATAGCTAAATTTCATCTTTCTTTCTCATAAATCATCTCTCCTTGATCTCATTCAAGACATATATTAGTCTCAATCATCTTAGCATTGACAATTAACCTTATTGATTTGGCTCTCCTTATATCATACCCTTTGTCATGAAAGGTTAATGTGTGTCTTTGATTACACATTTAACTTACTCTCAGTATGTTATGTTTAAAACCTTCTACTTATAACACATTTTATGTCTTGGTCTTCCATATTCCAAACTCAAGACACCCTTGCCAACTATATTAATAGTAATGTTTTCTCCAAACCTCACTATTCCTATAACATTATTCTTAAATGAGATGAAATTATTTATCTCATGTCATGTGGCTTGATCAACCACTATCTATATACAATTTCATGCTTCATTTTGAATGTGAATGGCAGTTTAAGCTATCATAGAATCCTCTTTGGTCTTTTGTTCCTCCTTAGCAAATAGTCCATCTTGACTCTTGAGCTCAAAATGATCAGGTTAACTTGCTTTGGATTTCATACCAATGTTTGATTCTTCTCATGCATTATAGGAGATTCATATGTCTTGTTGAATCTTGAGGTCCTTATAACTCTTTTAGAGCATAATCTTGCAAAGTGTCCTATAGTATGACAGATATAGTAAATAATATTTATCTACTTTTTTTTGAATAAAAAGGGGTAAAAACTTTATTAAACTCAAAAAAAGATTACAAACTAGAAAAAGGCCAAATCCCCAAGAAACAAAGAAAACCATAGAAAACAATCACCAAAAACCGTCACACCCCAACACCATTTCTGTCCTCTCTAAGAATCCTCTCCAGGTTCCTACACACCTCGTAGGGCAACAACGCCCAATCATCCACCCTGCGGCCATCAATATCCTTAGAAGCCCACTTTGCCAGGCAATCTGCTGCCCCATTCCATTCCCTTGGAACGTGAGCAATTGACACAAAATCCATAAGTGAACTAATCTAAAATATCTGCTGCACTATCAGGGAAAGTTGCCAACTCACATCATTAAACTTCCTTTCCAAGATCATATTAATCATAATTTGTGATTCAGCTTCACACTTCACCCTTCGCCAGCCTAACTCATAAGCTCTCTTCAAGGTGTATAGAATAGTGAATCCTTCCATCTTGTTAACTGTCTGCTCCCCCATGTGAGCTGAAAAAATAAAAACAACAGCTTTGGAGGAATCCCTACCAATCCCACCTATCCCTGCCGGGCCAGGATTACCTCTGGAAGAACCATTAGTGTTAATTTTCAAAAAACATTGAGGAGGGGGCGGCCATTTCTTACTCCTCTGAATTTTTTGCTTCCCACATCGACCATACCTGATGCAAGCAGAGGCCAGAGAAATACTCTACATACCTAACCTTTCAACCAATTCTATGTCACCCTTCTCCAGAGGCAAAATGATTTCACTCTTAGCTTCCACAGTCTCCTAGATCATTCCAATAATTTTGTTCCATACCTGGTGAATCGCCAACTTCTCCTCATTAAAAATTTGGTAGTTTCACTCAAGCCAAACTTGCCACAGTAGAAAAATGGGTCCAGCATACGATGCCTCTTGTAGGAAGTGAGCAGCAGAAGGCAACCTACCCAATCTGGACCAAAAATTAACCAGGGATGAGGCGTGTAAGCATTGACACCTCCACATGTCCCACCAAGCATGCCAAAAATGAAGAGTGAAGGGGCAATTGAAAAACAAATGAGTCATCTCCTCCTCCACTCCCTTACACAGGATGCAGTGTGAAGGGCCAACAAATCCTCTCTGTCTAATATTTTCCCAAGTCAAGCTACGATTCCATGCCAACGTCTAGGTAAAGCAATTTCATTTCGGCCTTGAAAAGCTACTCTAAACTCTTTTCCACCATGAAACTTCCCCTCCACATTGCTGTGCTATAAACTCCTGATAACCTGACGATACTGTGTATTTCCCTTTTGGATGAGGGGACCAAGCCAGCAAGTCACTCTCCCTGAGTGCACTGTAGTATCTACCAGTAAGGATCTTATGCAACTCAGCACACTCAGCTACCATACCAATAATTAGCCACTCCTCCAGAGCCTTCCACCTCGCCTCCGTCAATTGACCATGAAGATGGAAAGATTTGTAGTCACACACCCTATTCCACCCTGCCTCACTAAATCTCTGTGCAAGAACTCCAGTTGTGGATACTGAGTAACCAAAGGGGGGAAGCTGTCCCATGAATCATGCCAAAATTGTGCCTCATTACCCCCCTACAGATCTAGGAAAGACCTCTCTTGATCAAAGTAGCTCCTTTTTTAAGAGTATCCCAGATCATTGACCCATTACCTGACAAACTACATCTAGGGATATCTTTCATAGGGACCCCAAAAAAATACTTATGTGACAAGATCTTGGCCCACACTCGATCTTGTTCCTCACACCATCTCCAATACAATTTTGGTGCCAGGGCCATACCTGCCAGAACTGACTGCCACAATCTTAGGCCACCAAACCTTTTTGAGTTGCAAACAACCTCCCACCTAATCAGGCTCCACTTTGTCGAAGATAGGTTACTTGCCCATAAGAACTATTTTACCAAGGAGTCAAGGTCCTTAACAAAACTCATCGATGCCACCTAAAGCATACACCTGTATAGAGGAAGCGCCTGCACCACAGACTAGATCCGTTGTACCCAACCGATGAAGGACAACCACCTATTAGTCCAGTGATTCACCTTAGCCATAAACTTGTTCAAAATCCCCTACCACGATTCCTTGGACTATCTCCCAGCAGATATAGGGATACCAAGATAAAGAACTGGAAGGCTACCACTTTGGAATCGAAGAATATCAGCCACTCTTCATTGAATGGGTGGTGGAGTGTTGAATAAAAAAATGGATGACTTATCCTCATTAATTACCTATCCTATGGCAGCTAGGTAAGCATATAAACCACTACGAATGTTGGCGGCCTCCCTCAATGTAGCCATGCCCATCAACGCCACATCATCCATAAACTGAAGATGAGAAAGAACCAAAAGGTCACCTCCCCACCTCCATCCCTGAATAACACCTTCACCAGTCTTTTTTCTAATCAGTTGCCCAAGACCTTCCACCAAAAGTAGAAACAAGTAAAGAGATAATGGATCCCCTTGCCGCAAGCCATGTGAGGCTCCAAAGAGATGTGAGTGCTCCCCATTAACCAAAATAGGGAATGAAATAAAATTCACACATCTCATTACCCACCTGATCCAATCTTCCTCGAACCCAAAGGCTACCAAAACCTTCTAAAGAAAGGACCAACGAACCCTATCATATATATGCCTTGGACATGTCCAGATTCATAAACATCACCTTCTCCCTAGACTTGGACATGGAGTGGATAGCCTCAGTCGCCACCACAATCCCATCCAAAATCTGGTGCCCCTCCACAAAGCCACTTTGTTCGTCTGAGATCAGCACCCCCAACCACTTTTTAAATCTTTCAACAATCAACTTCGATATAATTTTATAGACTACATTGTAGAGGGAAATAGGCCTGAATTGACTTAGGTGATCAACTCCTTCTCTCTTGGGAATGAGAGCCAGAAAAGTTGAGTTCAAGGCCCAAAGAATTTGCTTGCTATTCTGAGATTCTTGAACCACTGCCAACAAATCTAATTTGATGATTTCCCAAAATTCCTAAAAAAATTCAATCAAAAATCCATCTGGGCCTGGTGCTTTACCTTTTTTCATCATGAAGACAATCTTTTTAAGCTCCTCTATGTTAATTGGATGCATCAGCTACTCCTTCTTCTCCCAAGAAACTAAATTGGGAATATAGGAGAGTATCTGATCCTCAGTAGTCGCTCCCCTCTGTCCTTCTTCTCTAAAAATAGAAGCAAAATATTGCGCAACTTCATTACAAATATCACTCATAGAAGAGATAGTCTCTCTACTGTCTGATACCAAAGAAGTTATCATATTGCCATGTTGCCTGGCTCTAATTGAGTTGAAGAAGAAAGTTGTATTCTTATCACCCTCCTACAACCATTCAACCCTGGCTTTCTGCTTCCAAAAGATTTCCTCCCTCAACTCCCATTCCTCCACCATCTTAACAGCCCTTGCTTCCTCCCTCAATAAAAATTCAAATAGCCCCTCCTCTCGAATCAATCTAGTAATGTTATTCAACTCCCCTTGCACCTCTTTCTTTTCTTGAAAGATGTTCCCAAAGCTCAGAGTATTCCACCTTTTGAGCTGATACTTCACAAATTGGAGAAGCTTGGCAAAAGTATACATTGCTATACCAACAGTTAGCCTCCCAATTCTCCACCACTCAGCAACTCTACCAAACAGATCCTGGTCCCTGAGCCACATGAGTTGAAATTTGAACGACTGCTTCCTCTGCATATAATTTGAAGAAATGTGAAGCTTAATTGGTCAGTGATCCGAGCTTCTCCAATCAAGGATCTCAAAACTCAAAGACCATAAGCCACCCACCCAGTAACAAGAAGTCATGAATCCGTCAATATGCTCAGTAATAAAGTTGTCACCAATCCTCTTATTGTTTCAGGTGAACTGCCCATTGCTAGGCTTAATGTCCACTAAGTTGAGCTCCAAAATCTTGTCTCAAAGTAAAAAGGAAGATGGTTCCAATCTAGCATTTCCTCCCCTTTTTTCCATTAGGTCCAAGATAGCATTAAAGTCACCAGGCATAATCCATGGCAGATAAGGAAAGCCCCTATGAACTAAGTGGATGTTATTATAGACATGAAGCTTACCTTAGAAATTAGTGGGGGCATAGACATTTGAAAGAAGAATATACTCCCCCAACTCAATGCATAGTGAGACCAAAGAAAGTGAAGACCTAAAGGTGATCCAGGACACCGGCTGAACCTTGCGTGGATTCCAGAGACAAGCCACACCTCCCATAGAACCCTATGCCCCTATGCATTGACATAAACCTTGCCTCCATAGCTTAGGTGTAAGACTCAACATATACTCCACTGAAACCTTAGTTTCCTGGAGAAAGAGAATATCTAGACAGTGATTCCTAACCAAATACCGAACAACTTTTTGTCTAGGGCCACTGTTCAAGCCCCTAACATTCCAAGAAATAACAATCATTTTGGAGGAGACAAGAAGTGGGAGTCTAAGGTCTTGACCGACCCTGACTCTACCAGATTTTCCCCAATCATCTTTATCCTCTCCATGTCCTTCTTCCTCCCCAGTTTAACATTTTTTTTGAAAGCCCCTTTCTTCCCATCTTTCTGAAGAATTCCCAGGTGAGTAGGAGCCTTGCCTCTCTTCTCCACCTCTATCACCCCTGCTTATGTGGGAAGAGTTCTAGCCTCAATTTACTAAACCATATCAGCATTTGATTTAATAACCTTTTGCTTCTCAACCTACCCATCCATAATCATAGGTAGGACAGCTTCCTCAAGAGGTGTTACTTGTTCCATGGGAGCATCTCCAGCCATTCTAGATCCTCCCACAACCTGCTCTTCATTAATTGAGCCTAGGTAATCCTCCTACTGGCCTAATTCATCCATAACCCCAAACTTATTAACCGAATCCTCCTCTAGACGCTCCATTAGGGACCTCTTATGGCCTCTATTTTGGCTTCAAGTCTTAACCTACACAAAGCCTTTATATTCCTTGCCAGTACCCGTTCCAACCTTCTTCCTTTTGTCCACTCCAATAACACTACTCGATGGAGGTGGGGGTGAAGGCTACTGATTACCCAATTTTGCCTTTGGGCACCTACACACCAAGTCACCATACTCATGGCACAAGCGACATCTAAATAGGAGTGTCTCATAGTCTAGTTACTGTACCCATGAGTATGAACCCGCACACAACTCTACCACATTTGAAAAAGGCCCAATTAAATCAATTTCCACTCAAATTCAGGCAAAGATCATGATTTTCTTACCTAAAGTTTGTGTGGAAGACCCCACAGGTTTTCCTAGCATTGAAGCAATCATCTGAAGAACATCCTCATAGTATCATTCAATAGGCATTCTGGGTAGCCGTACCCACACTAGAACTCTATTTGGCAATTCCTTAGTAGGGTTAAATCTAGCATGCCAAGGTTTCACAAAGAGCCCAACCTGATTATAAAAATAAGGACCACCTTCAAAGACCCTGTTCCTATCAGCCAAGCATATGAATGTGACCATGAAGAAATTATTGGCTAGCAACGTGACCTCCATCTCACCCTCTGGCTCCCACACACATCTAGCCCAATTCTCCAAAAAAGGGAGGGAGACATGTAATCCCAAGAATTTGTAGTATAGAGAATGCTTGGAGTAATACTCCACATCCTTAGCAATCATATCAAATAGGATAACCAGCTTCAGTCTCTCCTTACAATGCTCCAGGCAACTATTCACCTTGGTAATTCGTGATCCCCCAATTGAGCTTGTGTCAAACGGTCTTGGAGTCTGGTTAAAGTCAGAATTTACCTCCATCCTGGGATCCAGCCCCTACCTGTTCCTTCCTACTATCTCACTAAAGTTCCTTTCCAATCTGGCCTGAGTCAGCTCCTTCAGAGCCATAGTCACTTCCCCCCCAATCTACGCCTCCCCTAGTGAAACTTCCTACTATTGTCTACCTCTGCACAAATGATGTCCCTATCCTACACAGACCAAGAATTAAGCAAAAAAAAGCTAGGGCCTGATGCCCTAGCCTGACAACGAGTCATAGAGCTTGACCATGCGCTCCCAACCTGCCTTTTTTTCCCCCTTACCATCAAATTCAATCAATAATATTTATCTACTTACCTAATGACTGATTTCTCCTTTTCTCATGGTCCCATGATGACTTATTCTTTATTACATTGGGTTAATTGATTGGTATTTTCATATTGAAACTCTTGATTTTTTTAAAATGATCATGCTCTCTCTCAATCTTGCTTATGTTGTCTATGAGTTTCTCATGCTCAACCTTCAAGGAATTTAGCTCTGTCTTCAAGTGGTTATACTCAAATTCCTTTGACCTAGACCTTGTGTTGACACCTTCTGACTAATTCTTGAGATAATTAATAGTCTTATTTTTATGCTTCAAATCATCAAGGGAAATTATGAGCTCAACTTTAAGGTCTACTTTATCTTTTCCTTCTTCACTATCATAGTAGACTTCTTCATCATATGTGTTATCTTCTTCCTTTTGATCAATATACATCTTGTTCTTCTTAAGATCACCTTAAAGATATTATAATTGCATCAAAGGATACTAATTATTAGAATTAAAATGATTTATAGGGGGAGTGAATCAGTCTACAAAAACTTTTACAACTTTACTTTATCATTCATGAACTATCAAATCAATATAGTGAACTAGCAACACATCAAGAACCATTTAGATGAGCATAAGATAAGAGCATAACACATAGAACACTTATTTGAGTGGAAAAAACTAAAGGGGAAGAAAAAAAATTGATATATAAAAATTAACTATAGTCTTATAAGACAAACACAAAATTTAGTGAAGCACCAACTTCACATGGAACACTAGCCCCAACTAGTTAAACACTAACTCAACTAGGCTTTAACAAGAACCAAATTGTAATGAGGCACCAACCCCATAGATTAATCAACACAAACTAATCCACATGATTTATTTGGTCACCTTTAGGACACATTATTTTGTTAACAACTAATGATGACAACTTATTCAACTTTTCACACTCTTAGCCCTTTCAAACTATCTTCTAGGCTCCTTCACTCAACTAGGTCTCTTCAAGACAAATTAGGTCATTTTACCATGATATTCATATATAGTACCCATTTTATATCTTCATTATACTTTATATAAACTATTATTATGGTCTAAAAGACCTCTTTTATCTCTTAAAAGTTTTATATCTTCCACTTCAACTCCCTTATTCTCTAACTAGTCAATTAGGCCTATTAGGCCTTATTTTTATACTAGGCTCTTGCTCATACACCTATTGGTCAGAAATACACAATTGATCACTTAGATTTTACATAAAATAGGCCTTATTTCATGACAAAAACATGAATTAAACATTAAATTAGGTCATATATATCTCAAATGGACCAAATCCTTCTTTAGGTCTTAAGGAGACCTAATTCAATTAGGCCTTCATTAGTACATGTTATCCTTTGATCTTCTTGAAACACTTTAAAACACCAAACATGACAATAAAAATTCATATGACACTAAAAAAAAACCCTAATAATATAATATTAGGTCCATGACATATTTTAGCTCCAACCACCACTTGAAGCATGCTATTAGCACTGTTTACAATTAGGCCTGTGAACCTTCATTAAGTCTATCTTAAAATATTAAAGATTAAGAATAATTTATCTGATAAATCATGGAAATAAAACACACACATATAATATATATGACCTAAATTACATAACCATATGATTTATACTTCACAACTCAAGGCAAAATGACTCAAACCCTTCTCTACAAATATCCCACTCAGAACTGCCAGAATAGGTTCAAGCATAGTCATGGTGATAAAGACCTTCAAAGAATGTGTAGATAAATTAAATAAATTATAATTCATGTATATGATCTTATGAGATCATTGTACCATATATATATATAGATATATATGGTCAAATGGAAATATTGGTCTTGCAGACCAATCTCATAACCTCACTGAGCCAGACAAGTCAACTTGTGAGAAAATTTTTCACTATAACCATTGACCTCAAAAATTTATACCAAAGATGACCATGTCTTAAAATTATTCAAAAAAATATCCATTCACTTTTTTACATCACTATTCCATGTTAACATATCCCTAATCATCTTCTCACTATTGCCTAGGTTTCTCACTGTTTCCACCATTAGATATGTTAACGACTAGCCAACTTGGATGACTGGTTTAACACCCCTGAGGGATATAAATTACTATAAACATTCATTAACATCAAATAAAATTTTGAATCTTCATCCTCGATCCTTTTAGTAATTTTGACTTGGTCAAATCTGAATGCTACAATAAATTTCTAAGAAATAAGGCCTTTCTTATAGGGTCCACTCACTCACCTAAAGATTCAATCACACTTGGAGATGCTTTGGAGAGTGGTTGTTGTTTGTTAAGATTAAGAGTGGTCTCCTTTTGCTTCACTTGATTCAAAAATCACCACTATGGGCATAACAAGCTCTTGTTTTGATTGGACAACTAGTTTTGAAACAATGATGTCATTATTTTGTTTTGTAGGTATCCCTTAGGCTCTTATTGGTGAAGAAGCCTTATTTTTTCATTTAGGGGTGGTCCTAGGCTATTCCAGCAACTTGTTACAATTGGTGGCCTCATGTTTTGTAATTTATCCTTATTTCACACCTTTTATTCTACATGTGTTTCTAGTTGGGGGGAGAGATTATTTCTCTACCTATTAACTTCTAGATGTTTTCTTCTATGGCTTGAACATATAGTAAACCAACCAAATTTTTCCTTACATGATTATTTTGAAAGGATTTATGTCATTTTTACCTGATTCATACCACTCAATATGATTCTCTTCCCAAATCAACATAGATATTAAAGAGTGTGAATCTTTAGTTCAATCTTGTTAGCATAAATATTCACAGGGCATGTATTTGTAATGTGATTATCAAAATCCATGAAATATTTAGTTGTGAAGGCATAAGGAAAATTCAGCCACACTGATAAGTTATCGATGGTTTTCATCCAATTTTGCATGAGCAAATAATATGGAATAACAAAAAACTCAAAATAGCTTCCTATATTCATAGGCAAATCCTTGGGTACATTCTTTTCATTCCCAAAAGCTTCCTTCAACCCCTCATACCAACCCTTCATCTTTCCCTTGTAGGAGGGTGTAATGATGCCTGAACATGTGAATTTTTTAAATCTCTTTATGGGGGACTTGTGATCTAGTGGGTAGACCTACTTTAATTCTTTATCATAATACACTAGGATGCTAATATCATTAAAAACAAGTAAAAGTAGAATTATGCCCTAGGGAACTCATGGTTTGGAAGTCAATGCACCTTCATAATATCTTCTTCAAGTTTATCAACAAAGAATTATGAATAATTATACTTGGTACCTATTGTAACTTGGATTTTTACCCTTTGATCAGATGTCTCAGTTATCCTCATCCAAGTGGCTCAATGGAAACATCTCACTTTTTATGGATAATCAATTTGGTGAGATGAATCTCTAGAATTAAGGGCTAGCTCCCTAGATGTGTCTTGAAATGATTTCACCTATACTAAATGATTGTTTATGAGGGAAAATAGTTAGAGTCTACATAAAATTAAGCCTATTATATGGGGTGATGCAACAAGATGTTTACCATAGGACTATTATACTCTATCACAAAGAGACAAGGCATACAACATTAATTTAAGAGTCCTGGAGTACACTAACATTAGTATTTCAATGTGAAGGTGACCTGCATAAAGATTATCTAAGGTAAGTGGAAACATAGATCATTTTTCAGATGACAAGAAATTTTTTACAATTAATTCCCTATCCATACACTTAATAACACTTCATACAACATGCTAGGCATGAAATCACTTGCATCATACATAGAAGGATTGAGAGAAAGCAAGGATAGATGATTATCTGTTAACCATTCACTATAAATCTATTCACACACTTTGAAAATATGATATATTAAATCAAACTATATTTAATTTATTGTCTAAGGCAAGTACAATGTCAAAACTAGCAGGGCTTTGCCATACATGGTGTGGTATGAGATTACAAAGGCCAAAATGGTAGCTCTTATAGAACTTGAGAGAGAGAGGAGAAGAGAGAAGTCCAAGGGTCATAAGGACACTTGTAAAGATTATAAAAGGTGTTAATTTTGATTGAGAATATGATGTGGTATGAACCATGCAAGGTCAAGAATCACAAGTGTCAATTCTATGCATGAAACTCTTGAAAAGTGGCATAAAAGTTCTCATTATGGCTTAGAAAACTGCCTTCATGATTTGCCTCTATTTGAACATCCCAAAAGTAAATAGGGAATGGTATTATTATTGGAATGAAAAGGAAGGATTTTATACATGCCTCTCCATGCATTAGTTACAGTCCTACTCATTTGGAACCTTTCCAAAATGAGCTATCACCATCTACAGTCAAAATAACTCTTCTTTCATGCACCCTGCACACTTGGAATCAAAAAAGAAAAAAAAATTCCATGAAAATCCATGGGAGGGAGTGGATGACACCTTTAAATAACCTTCATGACCTTAGAGGAATCATGCACACCTTAAAATTAGCTCACTTGAAGTTTTCCATCCTTCTCACTAGTTTTGTCACTATGCCAGTTTTAAATGGCTAAGATGAAGTAGTTGGTTGAGGAACTTAGGAGATATTAAAAGGAATAAAATTTACATGGGGATTTATCTTAAGTCCTAATTTTCTCTTCCATGTTATTCTCATCTCTTGAAACCTCTTACAACCTGCACAATGCATAAAACTATCAAGAAAATCCTATTTTGCACTCCATATGTACAATTCTATACAACTAATCTTGATGGAGAGTAGATTGAGAGAGTATTATATAGCATCAAATAATAATTATTGTAAAAATATTCCATTATAGTAGCTTTCCAACCTCATTTCTTCAATTAGGTCACTAGCAAGGGTTTAACAAGGGTTTTTGACATTTTGACCTCTTAAGCTTTGTTCATAAATATTTCACATTAAAATATAAATTAATGCCACAAAAGAGTTTCTTAGGACCCTATCTAACATCTCAAAAAAAGAATTATTTGTAATAAAATCACAAATGGAGATGCAAGCACTTAAAATTATCTTATCGATCTTCTTTTTCCTTTTCTTGTAGGCCTAGTGTTATCTTGAGCCCAAAAGTGGATTTATTTATGATTCCCATATATAAAAATGGATCATAAACATCTATAGTGATCCTATAAACATGTTTCAATAGGTTATAATTATCATCTCAAGGTGGAAGTAACAATGCCTCTCCTTTTGGCTTCTAGGCCTAACCCTGCCCAAGTAGGTTTGACTGTAACCTTGAGGGTCTAGGCCATACTATTTAGTTTATCCATTGAAAACTTGGTCTCTCATGTTGGTATGGATTTTATCTAGCTTAATACACCTCATTGAAAGTTTAAAACATCACTTGGGCTATCATTCATCATTTTCTTTTCAAACTTGCCAGTTTATGCTTGAGGGGAAGTACCCTCTGTCTAAGACAAAACACAAGGTACTTCCCTTATTTTATCAAACAAAATGAAAGTCATAGATGATTATATAGGTTTTAAATAATATCTCTATAAATTTCAGTCCTTTTTCAAACCATTTGACCTTAAAAAATCTTTGAAAACCAAGACAGACCATGCAAAAGGTGGACTGTATGTATGATAGTCATGGGTTGACTGTGCATTACCCTTGAAAACCTCTTTCTTTATTAAAAATACATCATGATATTTTAATGGGGATGTTATAATTTTTATGAAGTTTTTATAACATTAATTCATCCCTCCAACCTCTCACATTTCTCCATATGCTCCTGCCTGGTCCAGAATATATGCACAATTTTTGACTATGTTGACCTATTTTATGGTGTACCTATTTGACTTGTTTTATGGTGTACCTATAGGTGTGATAATAAAATTTGGAAATGAAGGTAATTATTGTGATATCCTTAGAGTTTTTAAGGGTAAATTTACCTTTCTTTTGACCCACTTTCCTCATCCCACATTGACAACCCCCAAATTTGATCACTACCTGTCATAGTTATAGTTGACTGTGTCTTTTTTACTTTGGAAAGGGGGTACCTATAGGTATAGTTTCATGGTTAGGATTTGAATATAGTATAAAAAAATTCATTGAATATTTTAAGGTCACTTATCATCTATTTAGACCTATGTTTACCTTTTAGGGCTTTAATCATCACCTAGACACCATGCTTTGGTCTTACTGTCTGCCTATAGTTGACTAAACTGACTATATTTTAGCCATTTGGACCATGCACATGTGGATTAAATTTTTTAAAGTGAGTCATGTTCCTTTGGATATTATCTGAGGTATTTTGGATTCATTTTTCATCAACAAAAGTTGATGTTTCCATGTTTAAGCCTTTGCAATGCATGATGTGAATTTAAGGTCTACTGTAGGTACACATTTGAGGATTAGACACACCTGTAGGTGTGTGTGGGACTTACCACCTTGATCCTAAATCCTATATTGGGACATGTTGTCCCCCAAAAATATCACTCATTATTGGGAAAACATTTGAACTATTTTGGTCTTACAGACCAAAATTGTCTCTTCCCTTTTCAAAATTTGTCCTGGACATTCAAATTCCTCAGTTTTTCAAACTTCTCAAAAATCTACAGACTCTGCAGGCTTAAATCTATGGACTCTGTAGGAAGATAAATCTATGAACTTAGCAGGAAGAGAAAATCTATGGACTCTACAGGCCAAGTTCAATGGGCTTTACAGGTTGATTTCTATAGACTTGATTTCTATGGACTCTACAAGATTGGTTCAGTGCCTTGGTTCAATAAAACATGTCTATCAGCAAGCATTCAAGCAAAAGAGGCTTGAACCATTAAACCATTGAACCATTGAACCATTGAACCACTTTGGTTCAATAGGTTTGATGCTTTTAGTTTAATGCTTTCAGTTCAAACAGTTTGTCAATCAGTTCAAGGCTTTGTTTGAACCATTGAACCAAAGCTTGGTTCAATGGTTGGTTCAACATCTTTTGGTTCAAGGTGGGTTCAAACACATGGTTCAATGCTTTGCTTGAACCGTTGAACCAAAACTTGGTTCAACAATTGGTTCAAACAAATGGTTCAAAGGCTTGGTTCATTCAATTGAACCATCAGCTTGAACCATTTTGGTTCAAAGTTTGGTTCAACCGATTGCTTCAACGAAGTGGTTCAACAGTTGGTTCATCGACTTGGTTCAAGGACTTTCTTTGTTTGCTTGGTTTAAATACATGGTTCAATCAAAGGGTTCATCATCTTGAACCATTTTAGTTTAACCAAGTGGTTCAACATTTGGTTTAACCAAGCGGTTCAATCAAACGGTTCAACAGTTGGTTCATCGCCTTGGTTTAAAGGAGCGATTCAAAGGAACGGTTCAAATGCAAAAGTTCAAAGAGCCTCCCGAAGGACAAGTTCCCTTGCAGAGGGTACTTGGTCAACAAAACACCCTTTAGAAGGGTCATTTTTGAAGAAGGCCGCAAAGGTAAATTCTTTCAAAAAATTTGTTTAAGGTAGACAGTCATAATTCTTTCAAACTTTTGTCCAAAGGAATTCCTTCGAAAAAAAACCTGAAAGAATTCGAAGAAGCTACGGGCAGAAAGCCTGAAGAAAAAACCAAGGCAAAAGTGATAAGAAATTTCCACGGACTTTTTGTCTGCAGGAATTTGTCTGGGGAAAATGCCCACAGGAAACTCGCGAAAGGCTGCCGAAGGACCCCGAAGGGCAGGTGCCCTTGTGAGGGACTCCCAGCTGCTGAATAGAAGGACACTTCCCCAAAGCTGAAGGGTCACCTTCCCTTTGGGAAGATGTAAGACAAGAAGCCTGAAGGCTATTCAAAAATAATTTCTTAAAGCCTGAAAGGGCAATTTCCTTCTAGAAAAGTGCCAAACAAGAAAGCTGAAGAAGGGCCAAGGGGTGACACGCTCGAAGACGTCAAATTCAACACAATGAACAAGCCATTGAAAACATAGTGACGGGCACATAAACATCAATTTTAAAGCTCATAAAATAGCCATTGATGCTTTGAATCTACATACCTAAATGCATTCACAGACTTCAAGGCCAAGACCAGCAGAAAGCAAGGAAGGAATAAAATAGAAAATTGAATCTAGGACCCGATTCAATTAACTAGAAAAGGAGGAATGATGAAGGTAGGATCAGATCACCAAGTGGACATTGAAAGTTGCAAACTTTCAATAGCGTGACTTTTTTCTCTACATTGATAAAATCAAATGGGTTAATGCCCCTAAGTTCCAACCTGTCTTCTTAACAGATTCCAATGCAACATGATGTGTTACTGTTCCCGAGTCCTTCTTGAAGAGGATATATAAGGGACTCTCTTCTATTGTAAATGTATCTCTTTTTGACAATCAAAACAAAACTCTGCCTAAATTGAAAGACACTTCTGAGACTTTGAGCTCAGTTTGTTTATCATATTTTGTTATTGGAATAAGAAAGCAAGTGGTTTTTCAGACTTTGTGCTGTAATATCTTTGTTGTTGAGGAAACTGTTCTTATATCTTTTTCCTTAATATATCTTCTGTTCCTTTAATTCAACAAGCAAAATTAGCAACAACAATCAAGAAGGTGTCCTTAAGAGTCAACTATGGAGAGACTTTGTGCCCCCATAATTTCCTTTAGTGTGTTTTCTTTTCATTTCTATGTAAAGGACCTTGGGGTGACTTTGTGCCCTCATTTTCCTTCGTATCTTACTCTGGAGCAATTCAGGTGTAGACTTTGTGCTGCATCTCGATTTACTGGTTATTACATCCTTTATTACATTTTATTGTTACTACTTGGAGTATTCTTGTGGCTTACTAAATAGTACTTCTGAAAGAAGAGTGCTTTCTATCATTTTCCTTGAGTTTCTCCTTTGATCCACACACATCATCTCTGAAGAAAGAGAGATGGATGGTTTGTCATACCCTTGAGTATTATTTTATGTTTATATATATATATATATATATATATATATATATAGATATATATAGCCTATCTATAGGGAACCTCCCCTTGATGAGAGGAGAGATCAGTCCCCTTTTGATGTGGTAAACCTACACATTTGGACAACTAATCTTCCTACTTTGGCTGATCAGACCTATTTTGTTTATCAGTACGCTGATCGATAAAATATTCAACCAACAATTTTTGGTGACTCTGCTGGGGATACACATAATTCTGTGTAATTTGAAACCTCAAGTTTCAGATTGAAACATCACTTGTGTCTTACCCATTATCATTATAACCCTTATCCATTACACATTCTGGCGACTCTGTTACTTGTCTTATCCATTATTGTTATAACCTATCCATTGTACTCCGATGTGGACGAGCGAACTGCTCCAGTGTTTTCCCATTGTTAAAATTTTCCTCCCAGCCTCACACAACAGTTTTTGGCAACTCCACTAGGGATATAAAATCCATTATCCATTTATAATCTATCCATTCACCTCCACACTAATTGGAAAAGAGTGCACAGTTTAAAGCCTCAAGCTTTAACTGAAGCAAGGTCAATTCTTTTCTATTTTTGTTTCACAATCTAGCAATTTCAAGGTATACACGAAGCCAAAGGGCTAAAGGGATTGTTGACCCTGTATTCGAGTTGGTATAGCAAAGTGATTTTGATCTGTTTTCTTCACCATCTCATCTCCAATGAACCAAGATTTTTCCTCCTACTAAAGTCAAATATCCATTACTAGACAAAGTATCTACTTCTATTGTTGATAAACCTTTGCCAATAGTTACCCCTCTGAGATTTGTTATCCCTCCTTTTCATAATCTTAAAATGGCAGTTCAAGGCCTCTGGGGTAATGCTTTTGGTCCTCTCAATCTTAATCCACCTCTACATGAGCTTCCACGTAGTTCAAGGAAGAATTTCCCTAAATTCTATGGTGATGGGAAAGTTCATCCTGATGAACACATTGTAGCTTTCAGTATAGCTTGTGGAGTAATCAGAGTAGAATTTTAAGATGTAGCAGTCAAGATTTTTGTGGAGACACTACAAGGTGCTTCTACAGATTGGTTTTATCATCTATAGGCTCGGTCAGTAACCGATTGAAATACTCTCAAAGCTAAGTTTGAAGCCAGATTCAAACCTGTAGAAGATGCACATACACTTCTGGTTCAACTTACACAGATGAAAAAAGAGCCTCATGAGCCTATGAGAGACTTCATAGCCAAATTTGACAAACTAAGAAATAGAATCCTTGTAATTTCTTGACCTACAGCTGAGAATCTCAAATGCTTTTTCATTAATTCTTAGCTACCTGAAGTAATTTTTCTCTTGAGACGTGCTAGTCAAATAGATCTTGCTGCAGCTCAACTTTTGGTCCTGAGGTAGAAGATGATCTCATCTTAGTAGGGAAGATAAGAAGAGATACAAATAGAAATAAACCTTCATCATCTTTTGAATATGCATCTACAGGCACCATTGATCCAATGGTACAAAAGCTGGAAAATGAATTGCTAGCCTTGAAAAAGCAAATGGCACAAGGAATGTCTTCTTTTCCTTCATACAAAGATATGCCAACAAGGACATTCCCAAATTAGTCATATCAAGGCAATGCTGCCAGGAATCAAGGGCAATAGAATTGCCTTCCTCCTCCATATGAAAAACTTGCCTTTGAAGCTCCTCCAACCAAATCAGTAGTTGAATATTTGTAAATAGAACATGCTTTCTCTTTCCAACCTAAGTTTGAGCAAGAAAATGATGCTAATCTCTTCACGGAGGATCAAGAAGAATCAGCTGGTGACTCCCACATTGGTTTCCTAAACTACCAGGATGAACCCAAAAGTAAAGGAGAAGCTATTGATGGATCATATGTAGTGTTTACTAGGTCCAAAAACCAATCAGTCCAACAGGCTAATAAAAGGAAGATAGAGGAACAACCTTAACTAGCAATTACAATTGCTAAGCGTGGAACCACTCTACCTTTTCAGTCAAAGGATCTGGTGATCACCCAAAATGTAAGTACATCAATTTCACTTTCACCTTCTTCTTTAATTACGCAAACCGGCCCTCCTCCCATCCCTCGTAAAACCCAAAAGGTTGAAATGCTTTCCTCTATTCCTAGTCCAATTCAGCCATTTGACATAATTGATCATGTCAAAAAAACCAAAATACAAATGTCTAAATTTGAATACTTGCAGTCCAATCCTGATCAATTGGATAAGTTGGTCCAATGTATCAAGAACCAAACCATCCCTATAGGGAAAAAAGCTAAAATGATAATTCTGGATTCTCTAAAAAACATACCCATTCTGAATAATCTTGTTATTACTCCTCCAGCTGCCCTTGGGAAAATAGAACCTTTCTATGTTTCCCTGTTAATAAATGGTTATCAGCTCAATAATTGCATCATTGATTCTGGGGCATTTGATAATGTCATGCCTACTAAAGTAGCTGAGTCTCTGGGCCTCACACTAACCAAGACATTTGGGAGATGTTTCTCTATGGAGAACAAACAAGTACCATTGCTGGGGCAAATTATAGATGCCCAATTTGTATTGGCAGCCTTTCTAGACAAGAGAATCAAGATGACTATCTTGGTGGCTGACGTCCCAGCATCCTATTGCATTTTACTTGGACAAAATTTTTGCAATGACGTGGGAGGAGAACTAAGCATGGACCTATTTGAAGCAAGGATCCCTGTCCAAGGTGTGATGAAGAGGTTGTTCCCTGAAAAGGAGGCAAAATACGTGGTCATCCAAACATCAGCCCCTACAGCACAAATTCTGTTTGAGTCTTTAGGTAGGAGTAATTATTTCTTTACCACAGAGGATGTTCATGTTTCTATAGATGAAAGTCATATAGCTAACAATCTAGGAATTGATTCAAACAATACTTTAGGAGAATTGGTAGGACACAGTACATGTAAGGAAAGATCTTCCATCTCTAATGAAGATAAATCTGATAGGAGATCAACTTCTGATAATGCTGGGATCCTAAAATCCAATGGCAGCAATTTTTCCACCAATGATGGAGTTGGGACTATATTGATATCTCCTTAAGGAGATATTCTTCCTTCATGCAATTTGCAAGTCAGCAACACCAACAACAAAGCTGGATGTGAATCTCTGTTGCTCGTATTGAAGATTGCTCAAGATGAATAAATCAAACTCCTTCACATCAAAGGAGATGCTAAGTTGATAGTTTGTCAGGAGTTTGATGTAGATAATCCAATCATATGCTAGACTAAACTAAAAGAACAATCAATTATGGTAATGGACCATGCATCTGCAAATCAAAATCAGGCAAAGGAATCCTTCACCAAGAGAGCAAGGAGTTATGGTTTCCAGTTTGAAGACCACATCCTGCCATGGGACAAGAAGAAGAAAAAGCCAAGGGGAAGATGCAAAAAATTGGTTTTCTGGTGGAGAACTCCATTTTCCCATCACCATTTCTGGGGGCAAAATGTCTTCTTGCTGGTTTATCAGAATAGAGCACTATTTTCACTATCTCCCAAGAAGCAACATCTGAAATACTTCAATTTTTGAATATCAAATCATTCTATCTGTACATATGTATATTTGTATAGTTATTAATTATGTTTTGATTTGTTTGTTTCCTTTTTTTGATGCCTTTTATTTTTGGGTAGCATGACTCCGTAACCCAATGGTACACATGAAGACACTGGAGATTCTGGATTCTACTCCTTTCAATTCTTTTTTGCAATTGATAGAAGTTTCCCAACTGGAGCCAGTTGTTGTCCCCAAAAAATATCACTTATTATTGGGAAAACATTTAAACTATTTTGGTCTTACAGACCAAAATTGTCTCTTCCATTTTCAAAATTTGTCCTAGACATTCAAATTCCTCAGTTTTTCAAACTTCTCAAAAATCTATGGACTCTGCAGGCTTAAATCTATGGACTCTGCAGGCTTAAATCTACGGACTCTGTAGGAAGAGAAATCTACGGACTTAGCAAGAAGAGAAAATATACAGACTCTGTAGGCCAATTTAAATGGGCTTTATAGGTTGATTTCTATAGACTTGATTTCTACGGATTCTGTAGTCTTGGTTCAATAAAAAATGTCTATCGGCAAGCATTCAAGCAAAAGAGGCTTAAACCATTGAACTATTGAACCGTTGAACCACTTTGGTTCAATAGGTTCAACACTTTCAGTTCAACACTTTTGATTCAAATGATTCATCAATTGGTTCAAGGCTTTGTTTGAACCATTGAACCAAAGCTTGGTTCAACAGTTGGTTCAACATCTTTTGGTTCAAAGGCAGGTTCAAACACATGGTTCAAAGCTTTGTTTGAATCATTGAACCAAAACTTGGTTCAACAGTTGGTTCAAACAAATGGTTCAAAGGCTTGGTTCATTCAATTGAACCATCGGCTTGAACCATTTTGGTTCAAAGTTTGGTTCAACCGATTGGTTCAACAAAGTGGTTCAACAGTTGGTTCATCGGCTAGGTTCAAGGCTTTGCTTCATTTGCTTGGTTCATTCAAAGGGTTCATCGGATTGAACCATTTTGGTTCAACCAAGTAGTTTAATGTTTGGTTCAACCAAGAGGTTCAATCAAACGGTTTAATAGTTGGTTCATCACCTTGGTTCAAAAGAGCGGTTCAAAGGAACTATTCAAATGCAAAAGTTCAAAGAGCCTTCTGAAGGACAAGTGCCATTGCGGAGGGCACTTGGTCAACATAACACCCTTCGAAAGGGTCATTTTCGAAGAAGGCTGCAAAGGTAAATTCTTTCAAAAATTTTGTTTAAGGCAGATAGTCATAATTCTTTCAGACTTTTGTCTGAAAGAATTCCTTTGGACAAAAATCCCAAAAGAATTCGAAGAAGCTATAGGCAAAAAGCTTGAAGAAATAACCAAGGCAAAAGTGATAAGAAATTTCTATGGACTTTTTGTCTGTGGGAATTTATCTGGGGAAAATGCTCGTAGGAAACCCATGAAAGGCTATCGAAGGACCTTGAAGGGCAGGTGCCCTTGCAGGGGACTCCTGGCTGCCAAATAGAAGGACACTTCCTCGAAGCTGAAGGGTCACCTTCCCTTCGGGAAGATGTAAGACAAGAAGCCTGAATGCCATTCAAGAATCATTTATTTAAGCCCAAAAGGGCAATTTATTTCCATAAAAGTGCCAAACAAGAAAGTCAAAGAAGGGCCAAGGGGTGATGCGCCTAAAGATGTCAAATTCAACACAATGAACTAGCCGTTGAAAACATAGTGACGGTCATGTAAATGTCAATTTTAAAGCTCATAAAATAGCCATTGATCCTTTGAATCTACAGACTCGAATGCATTCACAGACTTCAAGGCCAAGACCAATAGAAAGTGAGGAAGGAACATAATAGCAAATTGAATCTAGGACCCGATTCAATTAACCAAAAAAGGAGGAATAATGAAGGTAGGATCAGATTTACAGGTGGACATTGAAAGTTGCAAACTTTTAATGGTGTGACTTGTTTCTCTGCATTGATAAAATCAAATGGGTGAATGCCCCTAAGTTCCAGCTTATCTTCTTAATAGATTCCAATGTAACATGATGTGTTACTGTTCCTGAGTCCTTCTTGAAGAGGCTATATAAGGGACTCTCTTCTATTGTAAATGCATCTCTTTTTGACAATCAGAATGAAACTCTGCCCAAATTGAAAGACACTTCTGAGACTTTGAGCTCAGTTTGTTTATCATAATTTGTTATTGGAATAAGAAAGATAGTGGTTTTTTAGAATTTGTGTTGTAATATCTTTGTTGTTGAGGAAACTGTTCTTATATCTTTTTCCTTAATATATCTTCTATTCCTTTAATTCAACAAGCAGAATTAGTGACAACAGTCAAGAAGGTGTCTTGAAGAGTCAACTATGGAGAGACTTTGTGCCCCCATAATTGCCTTTAGTGTGTTTTCTTTTCATTTCTGTGTAAAGGACCTTGGGGCGACTTTGTGCCCTCATTGTCCTTCGAATCTTACTCTTGAACAATTCAGGTGTAAACTTTGTGCTGCATATCGATTTGCTGGTTATTACATCCTTTGTTGCATTTTGCTGTTACTACCTAGAGTATTCTTATGGCTTGCTAAATATTACTTCTGAAAGAAGAGGAGTGCTTTCTATCATTTTCCTTGAGTTTCTCCTTTGATCCCCACACATCATCTCTAAAAAAAGAGAGATGGATGGTTTGTCCTACCCTTGAGTATTATTTTCTATATATATATATATATAGAGTATACTTATAGGGAACCTCCCCTTGATGAGAGGAGAGATCAGTCTCCTTATGATGTGGTAAACCTACACATTTGGATGACTAATCTTCCTACTTTGGCTGATAAGACCTATTTTGTTTATCAGTATGCTGATCGACAAAATATTCAACCAATAATTTTTGGCGACTCCGCTGGGGATATACATAATTCTGTGCAATTTGGAACCTCAAGTTTTAGATTGAAACGTCACCTGTGTCTTACCCATTATCATTATAACCCTTATCCATTATACATTCTGGTGACGCCGTTACTTGTCTTATCCATTATTGTTATAACCTATCCATTGTACTCCGTTGTAGAATAGCGAACTGCTCAAGTGTTTTCTCATTGTTAAAATTTTCCTCCCAACCTCACACAATAGTTTTTGGCGACTCCACTGGGGATATAAAATCCATTTTCCATTTATAATCTATCCATTCACCTCCACACTAACTGGAAAAGAGTGCACAGTTTAAAGCCTCAAGCTTTAACTGAAGCAAGGTCAATTGTTTTCTATTTTTGTTTCATAATCTGGCAAATTCAAGGTATACATGAAGCCAAAGGGCTAAAGGGATTATTGACCCTGTATTTGAGTTGGTACAATAAATTGATTTTGATTTATTTCCTTCACCATCTCGTCTCCAATGAACCAAGAGTTTTCCTCCTACTAAAGTCAGATCTCCATTGCTAGACGAAGTATCAACTTCTACTGTTGATAAAGCTTTGCCAATAATTACCCCTCTGAGATTTGTTATCCCTCATTTTCATAATCCTACAATGGCAGTTCAAGGCCCCTAGGGTAATGATTTTGGTCCTCTTAATCTTACTCCACCTCTACATGAGCTTCCACGTAGTCAAAGAAGAATTTCTCCAAATTCTATGGTGATGGAAAAGTTCATCCTGATGAACACATTGCAACCTTCAGCATATCTTGTAGAGTAATCAGAGTAGAATTTGATGATGTAGCAGTCAGGATTTTTGTGGAGACACTACAAGGTACTACTACAGATTGGTTTTATCATCTAAAAGCTTGGTCAGTAATCGATTGGAATACTCTCAAAGCTAAGTTTGAAGCTAGATTCAAACCTACAGAAGATGCACATACACTTTTGGCTCAACTTACACAGATGAAAAAAGAGCCTCATGAGCCTATGAGAGACTTCATAGCCAAATTTGACAAACTGAGAAATAGAATCCCTATAATTGCTCAACCTACAGTTGAGAATCTCAAATGATTTTTCATTAATTCTCAGCTACCTGAAGTAAGTTTTCTCTTTAGACGTGCTAGTCAAATAGATCTTGCTGTAGCTCAACTTTTAGCCACTAAGGTAGAAGATGATCTCATCTTAATAGGGAAGATAAGAAGAGATTCAAATAGAAATAGTCCTTCATCATCTTCTGAATATGCATCTACAGGCACCACTGATCCAATGGTGCAAAAGTTGGCAAATGAAGTACTAGCCTTGAAAAAGCAAATGGCGCAAGGAATGTCTTCTGCTCCTTCATATAGAGATATGCCAAGAAGGACATTCCCAAATTAGTCATATCAGGGCAATGCTACCAGGAATCAAGGGCAATAGAATCACCTTCCTCCTCTACAAGGGAAACTTGCCCTTGAAGCTCCTCCAACCAACTCAGTAGTTGGATATTTGGAAACAAAACATGCTTTCTCTTTCCAACCTAAGTTTGAGCAAGAAAATGATGTTGATCTCTTCATAGAGGATCAAGAAGAATTAGTTGGTGACTCCCACATTGGTTTCCTGTACTACCAAGATGAACCCAAAAGCAAATGAGAAGCTATTGATGGATCATATGCAATGTTTACTAGTCCCAAGAACCAATCAGTCCAACTAGCTGATAAAGGGAAGATAGAGGAACAACCTCAACCAATAATTACAATTGCTAAGCATGGAACCACTCTGCCTTTTTAGTCAAAGGATCTGGTGATCACCCAAAATGTAAGTACATCAATTTCACCTTCACCTTCTTCTTCAATTATGCAAACCAACCCTCCTCCCATCCCTCCTAAAACCCAAATGGTTGAAATGATTTCCTCTATTCCTAGTCCAATTCAGCCATTTGACATAATTGATCATGTCAAAAAGACTAAAATACAAATGTCTGAATTTGAATACTTGCAATCCAATCCTGATCAATTGGATAAGTTGGTCCAATGTATCAAGAACTAAACCATCCTTGTAGGGAAATAAGCTAAAAAAATAATTCCTAATTCTCTCAAGAACATGCCCATTCCAAATAATCTTGTTATTACTCCTCTAGCTGCCCCTAGAAAAATAGTACCTTTCTATGTTTCCCTGTTAATAAATGTTTATCAGCTCAACAATTGCATCATTGATTTCGGGGCATCTGATAATGTTATGCCTACTAAATTAGTTGAGTCTTTGGGCCTCACACTAACCAAGACATTTGGGAGATGTTTCTCCATGGAGAACAAATAAGTACCATTGCTAGGGCAAATTAAAGATGCCCAATTTGCATTGGCAGCCTTTCCAGACAAGATAATCAAGATGACTGTCTTGGTGGCTGACATCCCAGCATCCTATGGCATTTTTCTTAGACAAATTTTTTGAAAGGACGTGGGAGGAGAACTAAGCATGGACATGTCTGAAGCAAGGATCCCTATCCAAGGCATGATGAAGAGATTGTTCCTTGAAAAGGAGGCAAAATACGTGGTCATCCAAACATCAACCCCTACAACACAAATTCTATTTGAGTCTTTAGGCAGGGGTAATTATTTCTTTACCACAGAGGATGTTCATGTTTCTATAGATGAAAGTCCTATAGCTGACAATCTAGGAATTAATTCAAAAAAGACTTTAGGAGAATTGGTAGGACATAGTACAAGTAAGGAAAGATCTTCCATCTCTAATGAAGAGAAATCTGATAGGAGATCAACTTTTGATAATGTTGGGATCCTGAAATCCAATGGCAGCAATTTTTCCACCATCGATGGAGTTGGGACTGTGTTGATATCTCCTCAAGGAGATATTCTTCCTTCATGCAATTTGCAAGTCAGCAACACCAACAACAAAGCTGGATGTGAATCTCTATTGCTTGGATTGAAGATTGCTCAAGATGAAGAAATCAATCTCCTTCACATCAAAGGAGATGCTAAGATGATAGTTTGTCAGGAGTTTGATGTAGACAATCTAATCATATGTTGGACTAAACTAGAAGAAAAATCAATTACGGTAATGGACCATGCTGTTGCAAATCAAAATCAGTCAAAGGAATCCTTCACCAAGAGAGCAAGGAGTTATGGTTTCTAGTTTGAAGACCACATCCTGCCATGGGACAAGAAGAAGAAAAAGCCAAGGGGAAGACACAAAAAATTGGTTTCCTAGTGGAGAAATCCATTCTCCCATCATCGTTTTTGGGGGCAAAATGTCTTCTTGCTGGTTTATCAGAATAGAGCACTATTTTCACTATCTCCCAAAAAGCAACATCTGAAATACTTCAATTCTTGAAGTATCAGAGCATTCCATCTATACATATGTATAGTTGTATAGTTTTTAATTCTCTTTTGCTTTGTTTGTTTCCTTTTTTTGATGCCTTTTATTTCTAGGTAGCATGACTCTGTAACCCAATGGTACACATGAAGACACTGGAGATTCTGGATTCTACTCCTTTCAATTCTTTTTTGCAATTGACAAAAGTTCCCCAACTGGAGCTAGCTGTTGTCCCCCAAAAATATCACTCATTATTGGGACAACATTTGAAATATTTTAGTCTTACAGACCAAAATTATCTCTTCCCTTTTCAAAATTTGTCCTGGACATTCAAATTCCTCAATTTTTCAAACTTCTCAGAAATCTATGGACTCTGTAGGCTTAAATCTACAGACTCTGCAAGCTTAAATCTACAGACTCTACAGGAAGAGAAATCTACGGACTCAATAGGAAGAGAAAATCTATGGACTCTGCAGGTCAAGTTCAATGGGATTTACAGGTTGATTTCTACAGACTTGATTTCTACGGACTCTGCAAGATTGGTTCAGTGCCTTGGTTCAATCAAAAATGTCTATCAGCAAGCATTCAAGCAAAAGAGGCTTGAACCATTGAACCATTGAACCACTTTGGTTCAATAGGTTCAACGCTTTTGGTTTAATCGGTTTAATGCTTTCGGTTCAAATGGTTCGTCAATTGGTTCAAGGCTTTGTTTAAACCGTTGAACCAAAGCATGGTTCAATGGTTGGTTCAACGCCTTTTGGTTCAAAGGCGGGTTCAAACACATGGTTCAAGGCTTTGTTTGAACCATTGAACCAAAACTTGGTTCAATGGTTGGTTTAAACAAATGGTTCAAAGGCTTGGTTCATTCAATTGAACCATCAGCTTGAACCATTTTGGTTCAAAGTTTGGTTCAACCGATTGGTTCAATGAAGTGGTTCAATAGTTGGTTCATCGGATTGGTTCAAAGACTTGGTTCAATCAAAGGGTTCATTGGCTTGAACCATTTTGGTTCAACCAAGTGGTTCAATCAAATGGTTCAACAGTTGGTTCATCTCCTTGGTTAAAAAGAGCGGTTCAAAGGAACGGTTCAAATGCAAAAGTTCAAAGAGCCTCTCGAAGGACAAGTGCCCTTGCAGAGGGCACTTGGTCAACAAAACACCCTTTGAAAAGGTCATTTTTGAAGAAGGCCACAAAGGTAAATTCTTTCAAAATTTTTGTTTAAGGTAGATAGTCGTAATTCTTTTAGACTTTTATCCGAAGGAATTCCTTCAGACAAAAAGCCTGAAAGAATTTGGAGAAGCTGCGGGCAGAAATCCTTAAGAAATAACCAAGGCAAAAGTGATAAGAAATTTCTACAGAATTTTTGTTCGCAAGAATTTATTTGTGGAAAATGCCTGCAGGAAACCCACAAAAGGCTACCAAAGGACCCCAAAGGGCAGGTGCCCTTGCGGGGGACTCCCGACTGCCAAATAGAAGGATACTTTCCTAAAGCCTAAGGGTCACCTTCCCTTCAGGAAGATGTAAGACAAGAAGCCTGAAGGCCATTCAAAAATAATTTCTTAAAGCCTGAAAGGGTAGTTCCTTTCCAGAAAAGTGCCAAACAAGAAAGCCAAAGAAGGGCCAAGGGGTGACGCACCCGAAGACGTCAAATTCAACACAACAAACTAGCCGTTGAAAACATTGTGACGGGTGCATGAACGTCAATTTTAAAGCTTATAAAATAGTTGTTGATCCTTTGAATCTACAGACCCAAATGCATTCACAAACTTCAAGTCCAAGACTAGCAGAAAGCGAGGAAGGAACTGAACAACAAATTGAATCTAGGACCCGATTCAATCAACCAAAAAAGTAGGAATGATGAAGGTAAGATTAGATCACCAGGTAGACATTGAAAGTTTAAAACTTTCAATAGCATGACTTGTTTCTCTACATTGATAAAATAAAATGGGTGAATACCCCTAAGTTCCAACCTATCTTCTTAACATATTCCAATGCAACATGATGTGTTACTATTCCCGAGTCCTTCTTGAAGAGGCTATATAAGGGACTCTCTTCTATTGTAAATGCATCTCTTTTTGACAATCAGAACGAAACTATGCCCAAATTGAAAGACACTTTTGAGACTTTGAGCTCAGTTTGTTTATCATATTTTGTTATTGGAATAAGAAAGCAAGTGGTTTTTTAGACTTTGTGCTATAATATCTTTGTTTATGAGGAAATTGTTCTTATATATTTTTCCTTAATATATCTTCTATTCTTTTAATTCAACAAGCATAATTAGTGACAGTAGTTAAGAAGGTTTCCTAAAAAGTCAACTGTGGAGAGACTTTGTGCCTCCATAATTGCCTTTAGTGTGTTTTCTTTTCATTTCTATGTAAAGGACCTTGGGGCGACTTTGTGCCCTCATTATCCTTCGTATCTTACTCTTGAGCAATTCATGCGTATACTTTGTACTGCGTCTTGATTTGCTGGTTATTACATCATTTATTACATTTTGTTGTTACTACCTGGAGTATTCTTGTGGCTTACTGAATAGTACTTCTGAAAGAAGAGTGCTTTCTATCATTTTCCTTGAGTTTCTCCTTTGATCCACACACATCATCTCTGAAGAAAGAGAGATGGATGGTTTGTCATACCCTTGAGTATTATTTTATGTTAATATATATATAGCCTATCTATAGGGAACCTCCCCTTGATGAGAGGAGAGATCAGTCCCCTTTTGATATGGTAAACCTACACATTTAGATGACTAATCTTCCTACTTTAGCTGATCAGACCTATTTTGTTTATCAGTACGTTGATCGACAAAATATTCAACCAATAAGACATACTTGAGGTAAAATTTTCTCTTCTTCCTATCATGATCATCCATTGTGTGGACATGTTTCAACTTGTTAGCTTTAGATATAAGGTTCTTCTTTTATAGCTCAAAACTTTTAGGTGACTATTGCCTAAATTTAGTGGCCAAATGACAATTTTGAAGAACTCAACCACTGCCATCCATTACCCTTATGCCCTAAAAAATTTGCACAGTTATTTAATATATAGATAATAAAAAAACAATCACATTAGGCTGAATCAAAAGTCTTTATACCCCTATTGAAAAATGTTAACAAAACACCGAGGAACTATGTTTTGCATTTTTAGGGACAAAGGGCCTAAACATAGTTATTTGCTCCTAGAAGGTAGTCCATAACTCCATTGTCTCCTTTGAAACTTCAAAGATGTCCTTTATGATCAATTCAACTTACCAATATTCCAAAGAAAGGTTTGTCAATGTTCTAACCTCCTAAACAAGGACTTATATACCTCTGCTAAGGTCACCTATAGGTGGATGTTAAGTGTATATAGGTAATGTATCTTGAATGGTTCTTACTCCTTATTTTTTTAATATCACACCTAAAATGAGGTATGCTATGATTCCCCAAATTATAGGTCATCAATTTTTTCTAAACCTATCTCATGTTATTCATACAAGTACCTCTAAATCTCTACCAATGCCACCTGTAGGTGGATGTTCCCATGTATAGGCAATAATGTGAGTTTTAGGTAGTCAACATTACCTTAAGTATAAATTGAGTTTTATGCCTATCCTAACACCTCCAAATGCATATTAACACTATTAGGGATATGAAATAAGTATCAATACTTCCCTTTCAACATGAATTCATCCATGAGAGCACCTGTATATGCAATTCCATGGTAGATTAAGTATGTATGTGTTTTATTTGACTGGGACAGTCTCTCTTCATCTAAGTGAAATAATTTTACTTGATTTAATCTTCCATGGGAATGTATACAAGAATTCAAGACCATAATTATGACTCTTTGGATGTGATTTACAACCTCACATAGCCCTAAAACTAACTATGTATGACAATCTCTAAGCAAACTAGCTACATGATGTTTTTTGATTGCACCTTTATGGAGTATGCTTTGGAATAATGAAATTGATAAGGTAATGGGAATCATAAACACATTGAAAACATGGATAAGGGCCTATCAAAACCCTATTAAACCACTAATAAAGCATGAAAATCCAAAGAATGGTGGAAACCTATCTATCATCCCATATGAGACCAATCTATAAACCTGAGATAATTGGCTCATCAAATAAACTTGAAACATATAAAAACACATGGGTAACATGAGGGGATATAGAAAAAATCATTTTAAAACCATATCAACAACTATATTATATGAAACTCTCCATACAAAAACAATTCTATAGGGTGTACAGATTAACAAGCAGAAAAACACAATCAACTTCATGAAGATGGTTCATAAAGCACATGCCACCATTACTCTACAACTAAACATCAAATGTAATTTTATTGAGTGTATAATACACTCCAAGATCATGTTTCTTGAAACCTCTCCTACTGATCGTACAAAGTACAAACCTGAAGACCACTTTTGCTTTCCAAGCCTAGTAGAAGAAAAAATAAGCTATTTTATTCATTTTTTTGAAGTTTTTGATCAAAGTGATCACTGAAATAAGTGTATGGAAGACCAAGTGACACTCTTGAAATGTTACAAACTATAAGAGTTTGTAAAATTTTGTACAGCTCATTCAATGCTCAAGTTTTTCAAGAAAACTACCCTTTTTCTAAATAACCTACAACTTTTAAGTTGGTAACAGTTAATAAATAATTATTAGGACACATGTTATGTGACATCATCCTTTGAAACCTTCACATTTTCCTAAGAGGCCATACAAGTCATTAAATGCCCCTTTTTGACCTCAAAATGACTCCTAGGACTAAAAGGATTAAAATGACTAAGGACCAAGGCTAATATAACACTAAATTACATCAATTAACCTATAATACACCTCATGAAATAACATTAGACCCATAATAAACCTCTAAATATGAAGTTTTTTCCTATAGGGGTCCCAATTTGACCTATAGGGTCAAATTTGGTCAAAAAATTAGTGACTCATAGGGGTAGTATGCCCATTATACTAATTAGAATAGTAGCCTTATCAATCCATTGGGATATGGAGTCACATGGAGAAGTTTGACACACACCTTTCCTTTGAAAATTGACAATAAGCTAGACCAAGACAAGACAACTAATTACCTCAACCACATAAAACAAAGGACACACACAAAGCAAAGCAAACACACTAACAAGACACACACATATGCTCAAAACTCTTAGGAAAGATAGGAAGCAAACAACTAGGTACAACTACCAATAAACATAACTCTCTCTTGGATCAAAGGGGAAGTTTGAAGCCTTCCTTCTTTCATGACATGAAGGATTTAGTGAGACTTGTAGCCTTTTATCCTTATTGATACATCAATCCTCTTCATGGTGTTTTCCAACTTCGTTGGCATGAGGTTTAATGAGAACCAAGTAGCTCCATATAGGTTGACTATATAAATAGACTCTTCTTGCATCCAAACAGTCTCAACCTTCTCATGTACTTGGCCTTTTGTGTGCAAGTTTGAAAATATGATAGTCCTCTTAGCCTTTCTCTCCTCCTTGGCATAATGTGCTTGATGTTTAGAAGCACAAAGATCTCCTTCACCATGTTCCCATGTCCCTGAATGTGGTTTTACCTCAGATAGAGTTCTTGACCATCTTTTATGTGTAATGAGATCTACCTTGACATCATTATCCATGTCTAAAACTTCAAGTACACTATCATCATCAAATGGATTCATGGCAATAGGCTCTTGACCAACATAATGAAATTCATCTTTATGTTTGATTGAACACTCAATATCATGTTTATATTCATCAACAAAGTTGTCATTAGCTATTAAATCCTTTAGATAAGAAAAACACTTTACCCAACCTATCAAATTCCTTGCATATGGCATTGAACTTCTGCCATAAATCTTCTTCCTCATGAATGTCATCTTCCCTCTGGTGATTTATTCCTCATAATCACTCACGAGGTCTTCTTGATCAGCCATGAATTGAGTTTGCTCCTCTTCACTTGCTTCTCTCAAGATGTGATCCTCCTCAAGAAGGGGTGAAGTGGAAATTTGATGGATAGTATCATTGATTTGAGGTGAGGGAGATCGAAATGGAGGTGTAGTGGAAGGTTGATGAGTTGATTTAGGAAAGTGAAAAACACTAGTAAGCTCATAGGGAAGTGAAATCTTGGACTATTTAGAAGGAGTAGCATTTACATGAGTAGTAAATGCATTTTTATAGTGATATCTTTGTGTACAATCCATGAAAACATCTGGTTTCATATGACAAGACTCATAGGAGTACTCTTGAGGCTGATATGCATCATGGTATGAAGGATAAGGCTCATATTGGGACTAATAGAGAGGTGTTTCTACATAGTTTTCTTGGTAACCTTCCTCATAGTGTTGTCCAACAAAATGGTGTACATATGGAGATGGAAATGAAGGACTATAGGGCTGCCATGGCTGATAATATTGATATCCTTTTTGATAGGACTGTTGAGGGGTAAAAGGTGATTCATATCAAAGCTGATAAGAAGGTCCATGATAAGAGTATTAGCTATATCTATCCATATCAACCTCATATGTTAAAGGAAACATAAACATTGATCAAAATATTCAAATAGATATACCTAGGCTACTTACAACCATAATTTATCATTTAGAGTCACCATTGGTGCTTGGATGGATACTTCTAAAGGCTGATTGTTGAAAGACAACACCAAAAATCTTTCAAACTCTTGGACTAAGAGTCCCAAAAGGTGTGCCAAAAACTATTGTCACTTGGATTTTCATCCTTTGAGGATAAATATAAGCTCTCCTCATACAAGTGTCATAATGGAAACATCTCACTTTCTATGGGTAATCAATTTGGTGAGATGAATCTCTTGAATTAAGGGCTAGCTCCCTAGATGTGTCTTGAAATGCTTTCACCTATACTAACTAAATATTTATGGGGGAAAAGGGTTACAGTTTTCATGAAATGAAACCTATTATAGATGGTGATGCACCAATATTTTTACCACAAGACTATTATACTTCATCATAAAGAGAAAAGGCATACAACATTAGTTTAAGAGTCTTAGAGTGCACTAAGATTAGTATTTCAATATGAAGGTGACCTGCATGAAGATTATCCAAGGCAAGTGGAAACATAGATCATTTTACAGATTCTAAGACTTCCTTTCAAACTTAATAACATGTCCATACACTTAACAACACTTCATATGACCTGCTAGGCATGGAATCACTTGCATCAAACATGGAAGGATTGAGAGAAAGCAAGGATAGGTGATTATCTCTCAACCATTCACTATACATCTCTTCACACACTTTTAAAAGATTATATATGAACTCAAACTATATTTAATTTATTTTATAATGCTATTATAATGTCAAAACCAATAGGGATTCACCATACATGGTGTGGTATTAGATTATAAAGGCCAAAATGGTATCTCTTATAGAACTTGAGAGAGAGAGGAGAAGATAGAAGTAAAAGGGTCAAAAATACAATTTTAAAGCTAATAAAATGAGTTAATTTTTCATGATAAGATTATGTGTGATGAACCATGCAAGGTTAGGAAACACAAGTGTCGATTCAAGGCATGAACTTCTTGAAAAGTGGCATAAAAGTTCTCATTCTAGCTCAAAAATTTTCCTTCATGATTCACCTCTATTTGAACATCCAAAAACTAACTATGGATATGTATTATGATATTAATTAGAGTTAAGGATTTTATATATGCCTCACCATGCATTGGTTATAGTCCTAATCATCTGAAACCTTCCCAAAATGAGCTATCACCATTTGTAGTCAAAATAACTCTTATTTCATGCACCCTGCACACTTGGCATCCAAAAAGGCATAAATTTTACATGAAAATAAATGAGAGGGAGAGGATGACACTTTTAAATACCCTCCATGGCCTTAGAGGCATCAGGCACAACTTAAAATTAGCTCACTTGAAGTTTTCCATCCTTCTCACTAGCTTGGTCACTATGCCAGTTTTGAATGGCTAAGATGAAGTAGTTGTTTGAGACACTTAGGAGTTATTAAAAGGAATTAAATTGACATGGGAATCTATATTAATCCTAATATTCCCTCTTATGTTATTGGCATCTCTTGAAACCTCCTACAACCTACACAATGCATAAAACTATTAATAAAAGCATGTTTTACACTCCAACAATATAATTACATACAACTAATCCTAATGGGGAGTATAATAAGATAGTCTTATATATCCTTCAATCATAATTCTTGGTAAAATATTCCATTATAGTGTCTTTCCAATGTTATTTTTGCAATCAGGTCACTAACAAGGGTTTAGCAAGGGTTTTGGATAATTTGACCTCTTAAGATTTATTCATAAAGATTTCACATTCAAATATAAAATTAATGCCAAAAAAGAGTTTATTAGGACCTTATATAACATATAAAAATTTATTGGATTCCCAAGAAAATCACAAATGGAGATACAATCACTTAACGTTGTCCTATTGAGCTCCTTTTTCCTTTTCCTATAGGCTTAGTGTTGTCTTGAGCCCAAAAGTGGATTTTTTTGTGCTTCCCATACATACCAATAGATCATAAACCTATGTATTTACCATATAAACATGTTTAAATATATTATAATTATCATCTCAAGGTGGAAGTAATAATGAGTCTCCTTTTGGCTTCTAGGCCTAACCCTACCCAATTAGGTTTGACTACAACCTTGAGGGTCTAGGCCATCCCCTTTAGTTTTTACCTTAAAATATTGGTATATAATGTTGTTATAGATTCTATATAAATTCACACACCTCCTTGAAAGGTTAAAACATCATTTGGTCTATCATTCATCACTTTGTTTCCAAACCTGCCAGTTTATGCTTAAGGGGAAGTACCCTCTATCTGAGATAAAACAAAGGGTACTTTCCCTATTTTATCAAATAAAATGGAAGTTTTATGGGATTATATAGTTTTTAAATACCCTATTTAAAAATTTTCAATCCTTGGTCAAACCATTTTACCTTCCAAATTCTTTGAAAACTAAGATAGATTGTGTAAAAGGTGGACTATGTGTATGACAGTCATGGGTTGACTATGCATTGCCCTTGAAAACCTCTCTCTCTATAAAAATACATCATGATGGTTTCATGTGGATTTTATAACTGTTATTAAGGTTTTATAACCTTAATACATCCCTAAAACCTCTCACATGTCTCCATATGCTCCTACCTGGTCCAGACGGTATGCATAATTTTTAACTATGTTGACCTATTTTGTGGTGTACCTGTGTATATAATTTGGGATTGAAGATAATGTTTTTTATTCCATTATAGTTTTTTAGGGTAAATTTACCTTTTTTTTTATCCATTTTCCTCATCCCACATTTCCAACCCCCAAAATTGATCACTCCCTGTCACAGTTACAGTTGATTGTGTCTTTTTTCCTTTGTAAAGGGAGATACCTGTAGGTGTAATTGCATGGTTAGGATTTGAAGATAATATAAAAACATTCCTTGGATATTTTAATGTCTCTTATCATCTATTTAGACCTGTTTTTACCTTTTAAGGCTTCAATCATCACCTAGAAACCATGCTTTGGTCTTACTATCTGCCTATAGTTGACTAAATTGACTATGTTTTAGCCATTTAGACCATGTAGGTGTGGATTCAACATTGGAAAATGAGTCATGTTACTTTGGATATTATTTGAGGTCTTTGGGATTCATTTTCCATCAACCAAATTTTATGTTTCCATGTTTAAGCCTTTACAATGGATGATGTGAATTAAAAGTCTGTTACAGGTACACATTTTGTGATTAAACACCCCTGTAGGTTTGCGTGGGACTTACCACCTTGCTCCTCAATCCTCTGTTGGCACATAATTGAGGTAAAATGTTCTCTTATTCCTAGAATTATCATCCATTATGTGGACATATTTCAACTTGACATATTTAGATATAAGGTTCTTTTATAGCTCAAACCCAGTAGGTGATTATTGACTAAATTTAATGGCCAAATGGCAATTTTGAAGAACTCAACCACTGCCTTCCATTGCCCTTCTTCCCTCAAAATTTTCATAGTTATTATCCTCTATGGATAATACAAAACAATCACATTAGGATGAATCAAAATCCTTATATCCCTATAGCAAAATGTCAACAAAACACAAAGGAACTCTATTTTGCATTTTTAGCGACAAAGGGCCTGAACAAAGTTATTTACTCCTAGAAGGTATTCAATAACTCCATTTGCTCATTTGAAAATTTAAAGAGGTCGTTTATGATAAATTACACCTAGAAATATTCCAAGGAAAGGTTTTTAAATGTTACAACCTCCCAAACAAGGATTTATATACCTCTGTTAGGGCCACATGTAGGTGGATGTTCACTGTATACAAGTAGTATATCTTGTATACAAGTAGCCCTTATTTTGTCAATATCACACCTCAAATGAGATATGATATGCTTCACCACATGCTATGTCATAATTTTTTTTCTCAACCTATCTAATGTTCTTCGTACAATTACCTCTAAATCTCTGTCAATGCCACCTATCGGTGGATGTTCCCATGTATAGGCAATAATGTGAGTTTTAAGTAGTGCACCTTGAATTGAATATAAAGTGAGTTTTATGCATATCCTAAAATATAAAAATTCATATTCAAACTATAGGGGATATGAAACAAGTATAAATACTTCCCTTTCAACATGAATTCATCCATGAGAACACATGTATGTGTAATTTCATTGTAGACTAAGTATGCAAGTGGTTGTGTTGACTGGGACAATCTCTCTTCATCCAAGTGAAATATTTTTAATTTATTTCCTTTACCATGGGAATGTATCCAATATTTAAATACCATAATTATGACTCCATGGATGTGATTTACAACCCTGCATAGCTCAAAAATAGACTATGTATGACAATCTTTAAGCAAACAGGCTACATGATGTTTTATGACTACAACTTCATGGAGTATGATTTGGAATATTTAACTTGATAGGGTAAAGGGAATAATTAACACATTTAAAACATGGATAATGACCTGTCACAACCATCTGAAACCATTAACAAATCATGAAAATCTAGAAAATGGTGGAAACCTATTTATCATCCCATATGAAACCAATCTACAAACTTGAGATGATTGTTTCATCAAATCAACTTGAAACATGAAAAAATCATGGGGAACATGAGGGGATATATTAAAAATAATTTTTAAACCATATCAACAATTAGATTGTATGGAATTGTCCATACAAGATCAAAACCTATAGGGTGTACAAAAATAGCAAGCATAAAAACACAATCAACTTCATGAAGATGGTTCATAAAGCACAAGTCACCATTCCTATACAACCAAACATCAAATGGAAGCTGACTAAGTGTAGAATACACTCCCAAGATCATTTTTCTTGAACCTCTCTTGTTGACTATACCAAGTACAAACTTGAAGACCACTTTTGCTTGCCAAGCCTAGTGGAAGGAGAGAAGTATTTTTCTTCACTTTTTGAAGTTTATGATCAAAATAATCACTAAAAAAAGTGTATGGAATATCAAGGGACACTCTTAAAATTTTCCAAACTATAGGAGTTCATACAATTCCATACACCTCATTAAATTCTCAAAAATTTCAAGAAAACTACCCTTTTTTTGAATAACATACCAATTTTCAATTAGTAACAGTTACTAAAGACTTATTAGTATACATGGTATGTGAAATCATCCTTTAAAACGTTCACATTTCCATAGGAGGCCATACAAGTCATTAAATGCCCCTTTTTTGACCTCAAAATGATTCCTAGGACTAAAAGGATTAAAATGATTAAAGACCAAGACTAATATAACATTAAATGCCATAAATTAACCTATAATACACCTCATGACATAACATAAAACCCATAATAAACCTCTAAAGATGAAGTTTTTTCCTATAGGGATTCCAATTTGACCTGCAGGGTTAAATTTGGTCAACAATACCCTTAGCCATTTGGCTTAAAACACAGAGGTGGGACATATCCACCTCTTTCCACCTATTCACACCCCCCATATTAGTCATGGCTAGGCACGTTGATACCTAAATGGTGGGATATGTAAGACTTTTAATATACATGGCATGGCCTTCTTTCTTGTACTTTAGTGTTGTTACCATTTTTTCAATTGCATCTTAATCATTAAGATCCATATTGACATCAGTCCCTAAATAGAGTAACCTTATTAATTTACTGATCTTTTGAGAGGTAATCATATTTTTACACCTTACAAAGTAGATATAATCCTCATGGATCTATGAAATCAAGAACCAAGCTACCTCTTAGGGTTTTCCAAATATGGCAATTGGAAAATTTGAAGCACGACTGCATCCTCCAGTAAGTTATAAACTATGAGATCATAAGTGGCCTCATTTATTATGTTCTAGTGCTCAACTTGGTAATGCTCTACAAGTTGCCTTCATAACCCAATTGGCGATGAATGTAATCAATGATCTAACAAGTGGAAACCTTAGATTCCCAATTATATACATATAAAATTGTGTCAGGGTAATGCATTTATTCAATCAGAATTAGTGGTGGAGGTAATGTTATGGCTACCTTATTCACTATATGTGCCATAGTTCCTCTTTTCCATATGTCTGTTTCACTAGATTTGTTAGGTTCTTGCCTTGCACACCATGTATACTACATCCTTCTTCCTGGATGAAAACATGACTCCCTTCTTCTATTGCCTCACAATCCTCTACTTTGTGAATGAGTGGTAGTGTATCTCTTCTCCTACCTTTCTACTTTGGCCACATCACCAATCGAGATACCCAAAGGTTAACATGCAAATGACCACTTATCCCCAAAAAAATATTTTATTACCTTCTTTTCAAACCCATAATAATACTTTGGCCTTCCTACTTTAACCTACTCTAATGGTAAACGTAATGTATGTAACCTATAACTCTCTCACATACAGTTCTGTAGGCACATTTCCCCTCCTCTTCTCTTTAATGCACATAACCTCAACCTATGCCTTAATTTTGTCAATGAGAATACTATGTATCTGCCTTGTTTAATACTTTTTCATGCTTGTTTGAGACTTAAAATCATTAAGTTTTCCATAATAAAAATGAAAATGAGAGGCATCTAGGTCTTTTACAGATGAAATAAATTTTTACATTAACTAACGTTCATGCCATTGTCCATCACTTCAACCATTAATACCTCAAATGTCATGCCTTGGCACCCATTTAACATGTTTTCCATTTATTCCACTACATCATCAATAAATAAATGTCCCATCCTTATTTTAAAAATTATGATGCCTTTCTTGTAGTGCATGCCAACTGTGAAAATTCAAATTTCCATTTCTATTCATGAGAATTGTCTTTTTCCATTTTTAACCATTCGTATAATGGTGTTTCCTTTGCCATATTTGTTTCACATTCCTAGGTCATGTGCCACCTCTTGAATTCCTTTGTCATGCACCACCTTTTATGCAACTCCTCTATGTGCCTCCTTTACATAACTCCTTTATGTGCTTCCTTTACACACCTCCTTTATGTGCATCCTTTATGCACCTCCTTGTCATGAGCTTTTCTTTGATCACACATGATTATTCCTAACCTTTTAGTTATGTGATTTAAATTAATTAGCTTATCCACCAAACTTACTCCACAAGAAAATATTTGTGTGGTCCACCATGACATAACCAAATGAGAACAATTTGTCAAAAAGATGAGAAATGGTAGAGTTTTGAATACCAAAGAGCACCAAATGTGCTAAAATCAAACTAAAAAAGGTACCTAATGCCACACTTATTTCGAAACAAAATTAAGTCCTAAAATAAACTATTGGCATATGCTTTATTTTCCAAACTTAAAAGAGTTACATAGAATGGTAGGGTCGGAGCCAACTACCATTAAAATGGCTCGTAAGGAATTGGCCATCTATTCTTTTTAACTTACAGGTCCCTGTTGGATGGCTATCATGAATGATAAAAGGAAAATTCCATTGGATCCATAGTTTACCTAGATGACACTCAAACTTTGAATCATAGACCAAAACAAGCATACTAAGATGAAAAACTTTGGTTTTGATATGTTGGTTATGCTAGGCTTTTTATTTTTGCTTCCCAACCCCTTGACTCTAGTGTCAGAGAATGCACACTTTAATCAATAGAAGTAATGCTTCCAATCGAGACTTTATGTATTATTCTTCATATAATCTACCAGTACACATAATGCATAAGGAAGGCACAAGGAACTCCATCAGTAAAACTGATTCGATGCCAAAGATAAGGTTAAAATCAGTACTCTTATTCAACCTTTTGCATGTGGTCCACTAAGCCCATAATATTGTTAAAACATGATCATCCCAATCAATGTGATCGATATTGTAAATTTTGGTCAATGTATTACCAAGGACCTTATTAAAGGTTTTAGATATGCCATTGGCTTGAGGGTGGTATGGTGTGGTAACTAGCAGAGATGTGGAGGTCAACTATCAATGTGATAGTCCAAACTAAATATACTAGTTGGTTAAGTTCAAAATAAAGGATCTAAGAAGTGATCCAACCTAAATAATTTATGAGTGCTGAGTGTAACTAGGGATAATAATTCCAACATGGACTACCATGCTAATAGTTAACCTCCATGTCCCTGTTGGTTACTCTATCTACTAGTAGAGTGCCTTAACCAGCAGATGTGTTCCAATTCTAGTTGATGTGTCCATTATGTTAGTGGACACATCAGATTGAAGCGGAATACACTTGTTTGTTAAATTTATCCACTGGTAGATGGAGTAGTTGATGGAGGTCAAGTACCAGTGTAGTAGTCCATGTTTAATGTATAGACTGGTTATGCTCAAAATTGAGGATCTAAGAAGTGATCTAACCTAAATAATTCATGAGTGCTGAGCATAACCAACCAATATGTTCACCATGGACTGCAATGTTAGTAGTTGATCTCTATGTCCCCATTGGTTACTATATCTATTGGCATATCACCTTAACCAATAGTTGTGTTTCAATTCCAACTGACGTGTCCATTCTGTTAATGAACATGTCAACTAGAATTAGAATACACTTGCTAGTTAAGGTTCTCCATCAGTATAAGGAGTAACCAAGGGGGATGTGGAGGTTAACTACCAATGTGGCAATCAATATTGAATGTACTAACTAGTTACACTTAGAACAATGGATATGTGGAGGTTAACTACTAGTGTAGCAGTTCATATTGAATACAATGGTTGGTTACACTCATAATTGAAGATATAAGAAGTGATCCAACCTAAATAATTTATGAGCACTGACTATAATTAGTTGATATATTCAACATGGATTACCACAATGGTAGTTGACCTCCATTCTTTTTTGGTTACTCTATCTATAGAGGAAACAACATAACAAATAGGGCTTTAACAAATTACATGCATTCTTTACAATAACAACAATAACAAAGAAAGCTTTATCTAAGGTGATTTATTTACAAGACAAGGCTTTGTTTTTATTATTATTATTATAAATAAAGTAGTTAATATGTTAAATATCTATTTGTAATGTCACTTCCTATGTAATGCTCTTGCAGACGTCAAAATGGAATAGGGGAATGGCATGCAAGTATACTCTAAAATTTTAATTTTCTCATTCAAGGAGAATAATACATTAAATTAACGTTAAATTTTAATTTTATTTACCAACAACATTACACGCCAATATTAATGGACATTAAAAAAATGATGGCATAATGGTGAACAAAGAGAGTTGACTAGTTTCATGGGACCCTCAGACACATTAGCTAGGATTAGAATGCATGCTGAGCATAACTAACTAGTACATTCATCATGGACTACCACACTAGAATTTGGCGTCCACATCCCCTTTGGTTTCTCTATCTACTAGCACTACATCCATTCTATTAGCAAGTTAGCCTTCCATTGATAAGAATAACAATAGTTTGAAATCTTTATCTTGAAAAGAAAACACCTTAAATAGGGATTTATTTTTTATTTTTGTTATTGTAAATAAATTAGGTAATTTTTAAAGCCATGTTTTTTTTTCTGTTAATTCCTCTATAAACAAAGAGTCAATAGATAAAGTAACCAGTAGGGACGTGGAAGTTAACCAACAACATGGTAGTCCATGTTGAATGTACCAACTGGAGATGCTCAACATTATGGGATCCTTAATTCTGAGGGTAACCAATTGGTATGTTCACACATCCCCATTGTTTACTCTGTCCAATAGTGTTTCATCTATTCCATTACCTTGTTATCCCCTTATTTCTAGGGCCCACAATAGTTTGACACATACCCTTTAGTAATGTAAAAAATCCTTCTATTTCAAAAATCATAATTTCAAATCTCACAAACCCCCCTCCCCCCACCTCCACTGCATCTAATCCCTTGTTCATTACCATTACTGAGCATAATAATGCAAATAAATGATTTCTACTAACATCCATTAATATTGGTGTGTAATATTTTTGGTCGAGAAAATTAAAAGTTAATTTCACTTGAACGTATTGTGCTCCCTAATTGAGAAAATTAAAAGTTGAGAATATATTTGCACACCATTCCCCTAATCCATTTTGATGTATGAAAGACCATTACAAAGGAATTGACATAACAAACAAGGCTATAAAAAATTAACTACTTTATTTACAATAACAACAATAACAAATAAAAACTTATCTTATAAAGAAAACACCTTAAAATAATAACAAGATTTAAAATTGTTATAGTGGTAACATTATCTAACCCTAAATAAAAAACACATTCAAACAATAACAAAAAACTATTATAAATTTATCTATTTAGGGTTAAATAATGTTACAAATAAAATGACATGTGAACACCTTAAGCAGTTGGTGCATTCTAATTCCAGCTAACATGTCTGCGGGTCATATGAAAGTAGTCAAATTTCCTTGCTCATCATTTTGTTAACATCAATTAATTTTGACATTTAATGTTATTAGCCATAAAAATGAAAGTTAATGTTGGTTTAATGTATTTTGCTTCTAGACCAAGAAAGTTGATAGTTGAGAGTATACTTGCACACCATTCCCCTATTCCATTTCAATATTTACAGGAGCATTATAGAGAAAGCCCTTACTAAATTCTTAGAAGCAAAGTAAAGGAAGCCACTTACCATATTTATAGATTGGTTACCCCACAATGAAATTACATTGTCTATAGTGGGAACATTCTCTAACCCTAAAGATAAATAACCTTTAAATAATAGCATAAAACTGGTAATGTTTAAACTACCATTATAATTTCCATCAAAAATGTAAATAGAAAGCATCTTCAAAATTTAGCACAAAATTGTTATAGATTTTTCTATTAAGGGTTAGATAATTTTACCATTAAAATGACATGCCCATTGTCTATGCCATGATTTTCATATAAAAAATGCCCTCCAACATTTAGCATGATTTTTGTCTATAAAATATAGGTTGCATTGTTATTCCAATGCCCAAGATTCAATATCATTTACAATTTGTTCTAATATATAGCAATGAATCTCCTTGCCCTATTTTAGAGATTCTAAATCACTAAATCTTATGAGGCTTACAAGAAAATGATATAAGCATGTGTAAACTCATTATATTTCTCAAAGCTCATACTAGTCTACTAATTATGGGTTATGAAAATAGGGTCATACCAGCATTCAATATTCCTCATAATTGATGCTTCGATATTCCTTAATCAATAAAAACACACCTAAGAACCATCAACTTGCCTATCATCAGTTATGTAATATGGATTGTCTTTGTGGATTGTTATGTATTTGATATTCCTCATAATGCACGATTCTTCAAAGTTTATACCAATCTACTCATTTTTTTATGCATATTCTATTGTTATAATATTGGAACCAATCTTCACCTCAACTAGTGCCAAGGTAAACAAAGACAAAATCTTGATACATCATACACCAAAATACACAAGATACAATAATTCCATAGGAAGATACAAATAATAGTAATATTGAATATAAAATTAATGGAGCTTGGATGTTTATCTTGATAATATCATATTTTTTTAAATAAATTTTGTTACAATGATTTATTGTTAAGAGCATTGTCTTGTCATACTTTTGCAACTTTGTTGGCAAAGTCTAGTTATTTTTGCCAGTGGCACCCTTGCATGCAATTAAGACACTAGAAACTATAGGAATGGAAGTTAATGCAATTTGTAGTTGTTGAACTAAATGACATTGGCTTTAACAACAATGGGTAAATTAGCTTACCTTGTCCAAATTGTTATAATTCCTTTGTTTTAAATTTTATTCTTCTAAATGGTTCTTTCTATAATACTTAATTTTTGTCATCCATACTATGTTGTTTCATGCATAAATTGGAATTAAATATTTTAATCTTTTCAAATGTAATGGAGGAAAATGAATACCTAAATCCCATAACTAATGATGGGTAAACTGGTGATGTTTCCACCTAGGCTTTATTGCACTTATTGTAGATTGGTTTCTAGAGCTCATTTAGGGATTTTTTCTAATAATTTGCATGCAACTTCAAATCTCCCACCATTGGTAGATATTTTGGAAAAAAACATTGGTGGCAAAAGAAAAACTTCATACCATATTGTTCAGAGAAATGCCATTCTACCTCTCCTATATTGTGGAGCTTGCCTTTATTGTGCATTTTATAATCTTGAGAAAAGTCATCTCTGATCCCATAAAACATCTAATAGTGGGAACCATTAAATAAATCCAACAACAAACATGTGTTTATATATGTGAGACATAAATATATGAGAAAAATGCTAGACAAGTTAGGGCCAATAGTAGTAACCCTCCTAATTTATCATATACGTGTGCAAGTGTGATAATATAGGCTACATAGGTTTTGCAGGATGAAAGCTTAGTTACAGGTTCAATGTAAATTGATTAGTTTCCACTTGGGATTTATTTATTATAACAATTGTAGATTGGTTTTTAGCACCACTGCCATTTTATGCAGAAACCCTAGACAAGTTAGATCCAAGAGTAATGAACCCTCCTAATTGTTTTCTATTATTTTGGTGTTATAGAGTATTTCGGTTGAGAAAAGAGGAAATGATGTAAGCAACATGGTTTATGAAGCATTTATAAGGCACACAAATTGTTTAACATACTCTACTTACATAAATAAACATGATTTAAAAAATTATAGTGCTAAGATGTTTGAATGATGGTGCTTGGTGTCCCATGGGTGTCAAGTGTAATTTACAATGCCTTTGCAGTCGGGTGCCTATTGTGCTTGGTTATGGTAATGAACACATGAACAAAGGATTGGACACAATGGAAGGGGAGGGGGTGTGAGATTTGAAAATTATGATTTTTGATTCCCAATCATTTTTTTACATTATTAAATGTTTTGCATAAAAAATATTATGGGGCCCATCAACAAAGAGCTAAGGGGCTAACCGAAGGGACAGAAGGTAACCAACCAATGATCAATATCCAAAGTGGTAGTCCACATTAAACGTACCCACTAGTTACACTCAGTACTTATTTCCATCTTCTAACTTCTTGACATAAAAATATAACATCACTTGCTATATCTATAATGCCTTGTAATGTTTCTAGTCTTTTCTCTGTATCATTAATTTTTTCTTTAGAGTTCTTTTGCCTTTTCTTATAATTCCATAAGGCAATGTATCCCAAAATCTCATTTTATTATCCAATGGGACATGGCTACTCCAACCACTTTCCATATAGAAATAATATCTATACTAACATAGATGTCATAAAAGCACAAATCACATAATTTTATCTTGTCAAGTAAATACATGTACTGAGAATGATTATCTACTCCACTCGTTGTGGGTCTTCATGCAAACTCTTGTCATAAACATAACTCTTACTGCTTCCATCATTTTTTTGAATTTTGCTTGCGTTTCGAGAGGTGTAGTTGCTTCTATCAAATCTATCTTTGCTTACCATTCTTTAAATGGGGATATTGTATTTTCATATGGACGAATCTTCTTGCTTTCAATAAATTGTCTTGGAACTCCATTTGTTGAATTAATCATGACATGGTAAAATGTTTCCAAATGCTGATCCATATGCATATGGATGAGAATGTAGAGAGTGACACCTAACACATTGATTCTCGATTGCTCTAGATACAATAATTGTCAAACATGTCAATTAGTAATATTATTATTTCTCATTAATTTATTTTCCTTTCTCTATATTTTAGAGATGTTTTTGACACTCCTTTAACATGTTAAATTCATTTAATATTTTCTTCAGTGTCATAGGCCATTCTTGGCCATCTAAATTAAATTAAGTATGAAACCTAGAAAAGTCATGGTCGTTGCTGACTTTCTGAAAAAGTCAAACATTTGATGTACCTAGAAAAAGCTTGATCTTAGTACCATAGATTTAATATGTGATAGAACATTTACCTACATTATGGGAAAAAGTCTACCCCATAGGTGAAACCAAAATGGGACTCGAGGCTCATGCTTACCATAGGTTTAGTGTGTGACAGAACATTTACCTATGTTCTGGGAAAAATCTTCTTGATGGGTGAAACTAGAATGGAACTTGAAGCTCATGTTCGTCATATATAAAGGATTTTAATGCTGTTATTAAGATAATATTCTGGAGGTCTGGGAGCGTTCTTGAGAATAGTTGAGCATATCTTTCAGTTTTCCTTATAGCCAAGTTGTTTATGAATTATTCAGTTCAGGGTGATCCTTAGTAGTTCATACTACACAGGGTAGGTGAGCAAAATGGGGACCTTGAGATACTAAGATTCTAGTTTTATGTTAAGAGTATGAAGGGAGAAATATTAAAGCTTTTTGTATTGAATAACGTTGTTGCGCTGTCAGACATAAGATTGTCTGAGAAGAGTGTAAGAAGATTAATAAGATTTTCATGAAGTATTTTATTCAAGAAAAGATGAGTTGGTTTGATGCAGTATTTTGTATTGCAACTAGTGCTATTACAGTCCAGTCAATTGGTATTGTTGCAGTTGTTTATGATTGTCATATAGGTGCATCAACAGGTCTAGCAGTTTATGGTGGTTTAGAATCTTTAGATATTATTTGATGTCAATAGTTGTTGATTATAGTTAGAGTCCTTTGAAGTATTTCGTAGTATATGAGCCATCCATGTTTGATTGAGGAAGGAAATTTGCTACCAGCTATAAAATACTTTGCATTAGATTTGAAAGGGGAGTTGAAGGAGAATGTATAGTTACACTATATATAATGACATGATATAATATTAAATATTTATATATTATGATAGTTGAACATCTCAATACAATATTATGTGTGTGGTATTTCTCTACTATAAATATAATGATGTATTGAGATGTAAGGTATTATGTATTGATATAAGATATTATATAATATTAATATTTTATATTATTTTATTAATGTTTTTCATTGTATTTGTCAATTTTTTATATTTATGAAATTATGCGTGTATATATACATATATATTTTAGATTAGCTTTTTCTATTTTTTTCAAGAATACTAGATTTTCAGATATCTTTTCCCTCTCGAATGCATCTGGATTTCTGAACTTGGTAACTATGGGTATGCCTCACTTCAAGATCGAAACTAAGCCATATTACTTACAAAGAGGGATTGGGAGGCATGCTTCAAATTGGAAAGTATAAGTTTTTGTTATTTTTATAGGTTCTCAATCATAATAAAATTTATCGTATGACGGTTAAATAGATTTCAAATTTAAAGCCAAATTTATATTATAATAATCAAATAAACACTCACTCCTTCCTTTTAAAATCAATCAATATAAGTTATATTTCTAATTATAATATTTTTTTCAAGTTATATAAGGGAATCAATTACATCTTTATCATTATTTTATTATAGTTAAATATTCGATTTTGATAAACAATATTTCTTATCATCTTACCATAATTAAAAAAAATTAATTCTAGAAAATTATCATTATATCTCTACCTCTCCTCAATAAATTTGATTTGGAATAAAAATAATAATTTTGAATCACTAATTTAAAAATAATAATTTTGAATCACTAATTTAAAAATAATAAAATCTTAATAAATATTGATCAATCTACTCACCACAACTATAATAAATATATTATTTATTAAACCACCGAATTTATATGACACCTAAAAGTGGTTCATTTATTGTCTGTCTTAATGGCAATCTTTTACTTTAGTCAACTTTTGTATGGTTTTTTTTCCCCTTTCTTATAGTATTTAAAAAGACAGAAGTCTTTTTGTATTTTTTTTTCCTTTGTTTGCACATGAATTTTGTTGAAAACGTGTGGGGAACACCCTTGCATTGTTCACGAAGCTTCTAGGTTAAATTGGTGCAAAAGCTCAATAGTGCCACTTTTGATTATTAAATATACATCTTTGGCATGACTTGTTGGTGGTCTTCATGACTTGTGGGTGGTGTTCACACATTTTTGGGGTGGCATATTTAGTTGAAGTTGGTTATCATGTAAAGTTTGTCATGTTTCTCTGTAGCATCCCAAATGAAGTATTTGGGGAAAATGTGGTAAATAATATTTAATTAATAAAAATATAAAAATGTGGTTTTTATTTTATTTATGTTTTATTGTAAATTTATTTTAAAAAATAGATTTGGAAATATGTAATTAATATTATTTGAATGGTTGTTTGAAAATTTAAGTTACATAATAATATAATTGTCTAAACATTTTTAATAGTTTAAGATTTGTCCAAACCTTCTTGACAAATGACTATTATCGAAATTTTAGCTAAGCGTTTAGTTATTTTTACTCTTCTACTTCCTTACCTTAAATTCATACAATATAAGTCTTATTTTCTTGTAATGAGATAATTTTGCTTGATCAAAACTCTTAAGATTCAAACAAAGTTTGGGGGTTTGTATTAGTGTTTCACTAGCTAATGTGAACTATCCATCCTTCTAATACCCATATCCCTTAGATTTGAACAAAGACGTTGATAAATAAAAATTATATTTATAAAAATAACCTAATTTTATATGCCAAAAGTGCTCCATAACAAAATGTTCGTTGGAACACATTGATAAATATTTTAATGATTGTTTTTTAAATAAATGAGCTACAAACACTTATTTATTTATAGGTGAATTTGAAAAACTTATGAAATATAATTTTTTAATTATATGGAAATCATTATATGTTTGCAACATGAATGGAGGTGGGAATAAAATTTTATAAATTAACAATTACATTCGAAGTTATAATGGACATGTCAATACGAAGATGGAAGGAATCGATGAACACTAATACAATTTTTTTTTTTGAAACCAATTTAAAAATGATATATGAAAGATACATTTGATTTCATTATATATCCATTGAAAATATTTTATACATAAAGAAAACTCTTTTTTCCATGTCTCCAAAAAAAAAAAAAAAATTGGAAAAGCAATTTAATATTTTTGAGTTTTTAAATTGTTTTAAAAAGTAAATTTCATTAATTATACATACCAGTGATTTCAAATTTAAGTAGTAACAAGGGAAGTAAATAAACAATTGAAATTTTAACTGCACCGTATCAAGGTTAAAGGTTAATTACAAAT